>VWZW01002320.1:2658151-3014336 GCA_013397115.1 Edolisoma coerulescens | reverse complement strand
CATTTACTGTTATGTCTCAGTGAGTATTGAGGCGCTGGATTGAATCCACTTCATTCAGCCAACGTAGTTTAGTTGGTGGGTTTTTGGTGTTTTGTGGGGGGGGTTGGTTGGTTTGTTTGTTTGTTTTTAATTTTCTTGAAATGTTTGATGCAGATACTTCTGGGAGCTCAATTCCACCACAAAAGGGTGCTTTAAATCTCAGGAATATTTGTGTGGGTATATTGCGGCCATTCAATGGTTAGCTACTAAAACCTAAGCTATTCCGTAATTTTCTTTGTTGTCTCCTTAAAGTAAGTTTTTAATGGAAAACAAGTGAAGTACATGTTCCAGCTTGTGACTCTCCAAGTTACTTTAGTTGATGGAAGCCGAACTTGCTTTCTGTCTGGTGACCTAAGGCACTGGGATTTCTTCAGCTGTGCTGGGTGTATCTCCTTAATGCATTTGACTTAGAGGTGGGAATCTTGAAGCTATAAGGTCTTTTCCAGTTTTCATGAAAACAGGCAGACAGGTAGAGGGGATAGGTGCTGTTTATTTTTCTAGTGAGGAGGTGGCTGCTTGACTCTTCTCTTGTGTGGATTCTCTGTTTAGCAGAGAAAGTGCAAGAAACCATTAGTTCGTAGTCTATACATTAATGTGCATTCTTAAATGCTGAATTTAAGTTAGTGTTATCAAAAAAGGCACTCCTTTTCTGTTATTTGTATAGTAATATACATCAGCTGATGATCAGCAGAAGTGATAATACATCACTGCTCCCTATTTAATGTCTAATGCACAGTTTCCAATGGGGAATTCATGCCATATGTCAAAATGAACTGTATTGCCAGAACTATATTGATAATGCACAGCTTTCAGTTTCATTTGTCCCCAGACACTGCTGTCTCTTGCTGTTATTTAGTGCCAGTGGGTGATTAGTACATTGTTTTGTTTCGTTTTGAAATGCAGGAGAGAATAAACTAAGGCTGATCAGTAGAGTAATCATTTTGAGGAGATGATAAACACTGACATTTTGCCCTAAGCCAAGAGTGTACAATGGTTGAGACTGCATAATCCTCTGGCCTGGGATGACCAAAAGGGTAAGTCAATAGCTGTAGTGTCTTAAGGGCTGGATCTAGATTTCTTAATTTGGGACTAGAACAAAAGCCAGCAGTGTGGCATGTTTTTTTCTCTGTAGCACCATCTATTCCAGGCAGCTGAAAACACAAGGCAGCTGGTCTGTTTAGCCTGAAATTGTCTGGCCATTAAAAGTTTAGGTACAAGACCTAGTCTGAAATGCCTTAGTCAGAGGGGATATGTGATGCAATCAGTAAGTTTTGCCTAAAGCAGAATTGCATGCTAGGAAACATTTTGGTACCTACATGTGAAGAGATGCTTATACCTTTACCTTACAAGTTTGTGCTGGTGTTGCCTGATATATTATTGGTTTTGAACTGCTAGAAGTGGTAGCAGCTTCTGCTTTTTGCCTAATAGCATTCTGGTTAAAATACATACGTAAGGAGTTCAGAAGCTTGGCTTAGTGCTCTCCTCGGTGTGACATTCACCGAGTCACGTCCCAGGAAACTGCATTAGCTGTAAAGCTGAAAGTTCATACCACAGCTTGCTTGGATCCTGGTTCACTCCCATGTCACATGCATTGCTGTGGGGTTTTGCTTGCTTTCTTGCAGCAACTTCCCCTGCAAGTAAATGTGTTACACTAACTGTCCCATCTTCTGTTGCCAGTAATCTTAGTTGAGCAGAAGTGGCTAGAATGAGATACTTGAGGGATTTAACACTTCATGAGGGGAGAAATACATGTTTTGTCTCAAGTAATGTCTCTCTCCCTGAGCCAAAGTGTACTGGTCATGGATTTTACTTTTCTTGTAATGCAAATGGTGTTAAGAAGTATGGCAAAACAAGAAGGAAGTTTATCTCAATTGCTCCTCAGAGGCTTCTGAGTAGTGCATCGTCCCAAAGTAGACAGGGAGGAGGTCCCTGCTTAGACAGCTCAATTTATCACCTGTGACATGCCCATAAACTGTAACATTTCTGAGAGCCAAAACTGAAGAAAAAACAACATTTTACATGGAAAAAATAAAATCCAAGCGTAAGTTGTTGGCAGACAGAGAACTTGATGGGAGACTCAGAGTCTTGGTTGCTGTAAGAGTAGGTTGATGAGAAGGTGGCTTCAGCAGCAAAACCAGTTTTGTGACTTGATTACCCCTGTGCTGTAGGTCTTCACTAAGACCCGCTTTAACTGTTAACTCTCATCTAGCCCCAGCTTGGAGGGGTTTTCTGAGGTGTCGTCTTAGCTTGGTCTCGTTCAGTGCTCTGGTTTATTAATGCATAAGGTATATTTACTTGCTAAATAGCAAACATGCAACCCAAAACAGACCTTTTGGGTTAAAGAATGGTAGTTGTCAGCTCCGTCCACAAACTGATGTGTATTACTTGTGTATTTTGACCCTGTGATAAAAGAATGGATTGAATATTTTTAAAGTAGTGCTTGATATTTATCTCTAGTACTGTATTTTATTAATTTATATAATTTAATTAGAATTAATTATATTAGTTCCCTTTCAGAATTGTTTCCAATGCTTGCTGCTGCCTCATCCTACACGGGGATTTTGTCACGAAATTGATGCAATTCTTTTATTGGTGAAGGATGCCACTTAGCCAAGGTACCTTTGGATACCATGACTGTAGTTGCTGCTGAAGTTCACGGTTCTGTGGTTACTCCCCTGCTACACTATACAAAAGTACAGCTTGGCTCTGGGTTATGGACAGCCTAAAGTTGGCATGTTCCCCACAGAACAGATGTCATATGGTGTGTAGTCATTCAGCAAAACCTACAAGTGAATCAGGTGAAGAGTCACTATTTTAAAAGTGGAAGTGCTAGTCAAGGTGATGGTGTTACTATACTACCTGTGGTATACCTGATCCAGGCAGCTACTGCGGCTGCAGAGCTTTTTATGCCAGGTTTAAGTAGCTGTCATTTGACTGGATCATAGGAGTGATAGACCAGTTTGTTTCCAAGGTGGAGATTCATTTTAAGTAATGTCTTTTAGCGATTCACAGAATACATTTTTGTCTTAAGCGTGTGTATGTTAATGTGGGTTACTACTGCCATCTGCTACAAGGTAGTACTGGATATATGTATTTTCCCAGTCATCCAGTTACAATACAGGTAGAATCCAGGGGCTTCTTACTCAAATCATTGCATCTCCATGTTGTGGATTGTTAAAAAAGTGAGGGAAGTTTTCAGAGCTGGCATAACCTGGAGGAACGCACATCTTTTGCAGCTAACTGACCATACAGGCAGGTTCATTGGGTGGTGATGTACCCCGAGGGGGAAACAGTATTTGCCATATTTTGACCATATTAGGCGGTGAAATTTCTTACTTTGTCTCACTCTTGTGTTTGGATTTTGTTTTTTAATGGTTTGGGGGTTTTGAGAGTGGAAGCTGGGCAAAATGAAGTTGAATCAATGTTAGACTTAGTGGTTCAGAGTAGGAAGTTGAGCGTCTACAGTTTACTTCTTCCTTCAAAACAAAGGCGGCTGGGGAGTAGGTGCAGGAATGTACTGTAGGAGTTGCAAGTGCTGATGGCTGAGATCTGAGTGGGCTGCAGCAGGGACACTGGCTGTCAGTGCAGGGAGATGGATGGCACTGGCTGATCTGTCTTCATGGGAGTGGTACCTCTTTTGGGAACATGATCTGAATAAGCTGCACTGAGCCTGCTGGCAGGGCACTTGGTGCTGTTGTCTTAAGACAGGTAGGTGTAGATGGTAGGGTCAAGCACACAAACATGGCACTGAGAGGGCAAAAGCTTCTAAATTCTAGCCTTGTTCAGTCACTGATCCCGCTTTGTTATGCTGGACAGATCATGATGCTTCTTCTGTGTCTCCTTACATCTAAATTTGGGATAATTACGCATGTTAGTCTGAATTCGCCAAGAATTGAGGGGTTTTTTGGGTGTTGTTTTTTTCTATGTCACACTTCAAAATTTTGGATATTACATACTTCGTACTGCCATCTTTTCTCTCTCTTCTTCCCCTCAAAAAAACCCTCCACTAGGATAATCTGTATGTAAAATTGTTGATTCCGTTCAATTCTTTGCATTTACCAGGGTGGGCTTTTCTGTTTCCTGTATCTGTTTAGTGGTTTAAATAGTTTCAAAGACCAGTCAAATGAAGTATTATCTTTATTGATTTGATGTGGGCTTTTCTAGGTGTCCACCAGCTACCATGCTTTTCAAGTTTGTGTGCTGTAAGTGTTAAAAGTTGCTGATCTCTGGTAACAGATCTTGTGTCTTAATCCTTTTTTAAAATAATGGAGTTATGTTTGAATATTCTCAATGATAAGGAATCTGCTCAAACTCCCATGAGCTTTTACAAATGTTCCTTAAGAGTTCACTGGTTTTTTTGCTTACTTTCTTCCAGACTTTGTGGATTTATGTTATACAAACTGTGTTCATGTAACCTTTGCTGATGGCCAATTCAGCTGTGTGTTCAGCACATTGTTACCACTAGCACCCAATAATAATTAAATTGTGGGATAGACTGGTTTTAAGTTTGTATGAAAGACCTGAAGGTCATTGACTTTAATGAGTGTGGTGCAGTTCACCACCTTTCATTATTAGGACCTTTTTAGAACAGTTTAGCTTTTGCAAGGGACTCTATCTCCTTAACTCCTCTTTTTGTGTTTATTTTGTGTCTGTGGGACACTTGTACAAATTTCAGACTTCTGTGACAGGGGAGGGAGCCAGGTAGCCTTTTTAGAAGAATATTTGCACCCTTATTTTAATTCTCAGGTACTTCTGAAAAGTTTTAAGTTCTTAATTTTGCTCAAATTCTCTTCAAGTAAATGAAAGCCTTTTAGCTAGAAAAGAAGATGTCTGGATCTCGTCCACATAATCCTGAAAATTTTGCCCTGCTACTGTAATGACCAATATGTGCCTCTTAGTATGAGTTATTTGATCACTTTTTGTGTATTGAATTTGTGAGAATGTGAGGAGGAAGGGGAATGTTTTAATTTATGAACATGTCCATAATTTCACTACTTTTCTTTTTGTGGTGCGTCATAATTTTCTATTAGTTCTGTCTTCTATGTGCTGAAGATCTTAGCTTTCATGTCTTTCCATTTTCCGATTATGACTTTTCCGTGTATAATTTATTATTAACGTGAAATTACTCTTTGTAGGTGTGATTATTCCTGTTTCCTACTTCCCTTCATCTCTGAGGTTCCCAGCACAGTTTGTTCTTCCTGCTTTGACTGCCTTTTTGTAAATCCAGAGTGCAGGATGTATTTAGATGTCTTCAGTGTCATGGTATGTGTGCTGCTGTAGCCAAATGGGGCTAGAATTAACAGTAATTTTATTTATTCTAAGTTTACATCTTTAATCATAGCCCTCTAATTCTTTCAGCTTCCTTTTACTTGAACTGTTCCTGTTAGTGTCCTTCTCCATTCCCTTCCCCACATCCCTCTTTGCAGTTGATATCTGTTGTTATATCTGCGCTTCTTTACCAGACAATAGACTACATCCTTGTATTATTTTAATTGAGCAGTTTGTTCAGTGCTTTTTTTGTGCATGTTTCTGTAAAAGCAACCAGATAAATCATAACTCTTGGTAAGTTTTATTTAATTGGTCATTACTGTAAAATTCTGGTGTGTTGTTAATATTTCTTTTCACTTTTCCTTTGTATTTATAGGGTTTTTTTCTTAATGTTTTTCACATTCTAGGCACAACATAGGCTTTCCCATTGTAGAATGTTCCTCTGAAGGAGACTTTATTCTTTCCAAACCGCCGGACACAGGGGGACTCATCTCTTTTGGCACTGTAGCTGAACAGTTGGTGTATGAATTGGGCAATCCTCAGCGCTATCTTCTACCAGATGTTACATGTGACTTTTCCCAAGTTTCCATCACCGAAATTCCAGGTTAGTCCTCGTGCATGTAAAGATACCTGTGTCAATGAAGTGTGTTAGCAAACAAAAGCAGCTACTTTAATTTCTGTGTAGTCTCTGCATATTTCTTTTTAGAGAGTCATACTGTATTAAACTGATGCTTTCAAGGACTTCTGCTAGAAATTCCTTTAGAAGTTTTAAACATAATCTTATTTGTCCTGCTGGCTGACTAATTTATATTTTTAATCACTACTCCCTTTGCTTTTCTTTTTAATGCATGCCTTGCACCTGTCAGTGTGAACAACATTGAGACAGCTTCACTATGATTTCAGTATTTTTTGAAACTGCAGCTGAATTTCCTTTCTCAAAAAAATGTTTTCTGCATGTTTTAACTTCAGGCATTTGAAGTGTTGGGAACAATGAAAGGCTGTGTCTTTCAAAGCACTACTTGGTAATGGCATTTTTTTCTTGGACATTTAGGTGGGTCATAGTAAGCAGTAGAATCATGATTAGGCACAGGATTTCCACCAGAGAATCTTTTTTTGAAGAAGTCCATTTGCTATCCTCAAAACACTTAACAGCCAGTAGACTAAAGATGGATATAATATATGTTCAGGATTTAGCTTCAAAAGCAAAACAAAACAACCCCAGGCTTAACAGATTCAAAGAGCTGTAATTTGAATAAGACAGCTTGAAAAAAATTTTATCTATAGTCATCTAAAGTTTGCTTTTTACTGCATCTATTTTATATTTTTTTCCTTCTAATGGAACTTACTTGTTTCAGTATGCCAAGTGTCTTTCTAAAGCTTAGAACAATCGAAATCTCAAATTAAAAACTTTGGGATAAAACTCAAAATGTGGTAACATAAAAAATGTTTTGCTTGAGTAATAAAGTACCATAACATGGTACAGTGAATCTTCTGTTCATGCAACATAACCAAATGGCAGTCTGATAAGGCCAGCTTGCTGCTCTTAGCCCCTAGTCTTTTTCTTTTTAAAAAAAGAAACCCTAACCTTCCTATGAACTTTTAGCTTGCAAATGACCTGATATGACATGTTTGAACTTAAAATGAACTTTCACATGAACTTTCAGTTAGTCCTCTTAGAAATATAACAGATGGAAAATGGGCAGATTGCTTAAATATTTTAGTTTGAAGTGCTTTGACACGTACACCAGTAAAAACAGGCAAGCTATCTAATTTTGCTGTTTATGTTGCCAGTTTTATTGTCCTGCTGGATTATTTGCAGTGTTTGAGCTGAGAGGTGCTTCTGTTTTCTTTTTGTCAATGGATGCTACGCATTTGGTTTTGTGGTATTTTTTTTCTTTATATTGCTCTTTCACCTGGAACATGAAACTCTCCCAGATCTTCACTTGAATGGAGGGATGTAGCTCTATACTGAGGGAGTTAAATTAACCTCATGTCAGTCTTGAGAGAGAGCAGTGTTGTTCTTTGAGTGGTGTGTAAAATTTTTACTAGTGACATTTACTTTTTTAGATATGCTCTGATCTGATCTTTTCAGAGTATTTGTTTAGAGCTTTGAACTGCTTCTTAAATATTTGCAAGTAGGTACAGATGAACTACACCTGTCTCTCAAAAGAACTAATTCTGTCTCTCAACCGTGAGGTGCTGATCCTGCACTGCTGATTTTCAATGAGTAGCACCTACTGATTTTCTCCAGCTCAAGCTTGAAGCTGATGCCATCACAGCAATTTTCTCCATTTTTTTTTTGGCATTAATATTCCTAATACTGACCATGGTTGTTGCCCTGGAACATATATTTAGACTGTTTTCTGTTACTGACAAGAAAGCTAAAGTTAAATTACCCCCTCACTTACTAAGCTATCAGCAAATAGCTCTCACTGGTTTCTCACCTTGTTTTGATTCTTTACCAAGTGAGGCACTGCAGTCCACTCCAGCCAGCTACAGTAAATTGTATGCTCCATGTGTGTGTGCAATAACTGGATGTTAAGAGGAAAATAACTGTTGAGTCTGAAGTCCTAAGGCTGCTTTCTGTGTTAAGTATTTTTTGAGTGCATGAATAAACATTTCAGTCACCCTTTTAAAAGGCTTGTGGAAGTCATAAATTCAGTCACCAGTTTGTTGCTGTTCCTTCTAAGGCAGGAAGGACTGTTTTCTGAAAGGTTCTCTCTTCTGTGGCAGTACAGCTATCAGTGATTTGCTTTTTAATGGAGTGCATTTGATTAATATGTATCACAAAAGAATGTCTTTGAATTTATATTGAAGAAGCTTAAATATTGATTTTTAACCACTATAGGTTTTGATGGTGGAGCAGTGAAAGTTTGTGGAGCAAAAGGATTGCCTCCTTCAACATTTTATAAGGTATTACCTCATTCTGTGGCGTGAAAGATATTTTTTGATTTACAAAATCTTAAATTTTGGAGAAAATGCTAAAACTTAGCATTATCCTCATCTTCTCTGCCCCAAGGGTAAGAGAAAGAGGAGGAAAATTTGAAAAGGCAAACCTTATTTGATACATAAAAACCTGTTACTTTGTGTAAGAAGTGTATATTTGTATAGATAATGACTGCCAGAGAGCATTTATAGCCTATCAGTACTGAATTCCATGTAACTTCATAATCCCTTTGTCATTAGGTAAATGCCACTTATCTTGATGGCTTCAGAGCTACTGCTGTGTGTCCAGTGGGAGGCCCAAAGGCGGTACAAAAAGCAAAACGCACTGCGGAAGGTATTCTGCAAAGGTTGGTATTTGAGTCTTGGAAGGGGTTCTGGCTTTCTTTTTTTTTTTCCGGAGATGATGAAAATACAACAGTGACACACGATGGCAACATTACTAACCTTGTAAGAATCCTAGAAGATTATAGTTTTCCTATTGGGATGACATTTCAAGACTTGAGTAGCCTGTTCAGGAAACCTGTTTTCAATATATAACTACACTTCAGCTACATTTGACAGAGTGAGATAAGTCTCAAATATCTTTGAAAATAGATGGTTGGATAGTGGAGTGAAACCCAAATTAGTGAGGGAAAAGCTGTGATTCAGATTAAATTTTATTAGATGCCAGAGGTAAACCCATGTGAACTCGTTTTCAGGAGTTTCACAGAACTTTTTATGAAAAGTCTTAGTGATACGAAATGTAGGCAGTTTACCAGGTTTGTGTTTAAAACACAATTACTCTACTACCTTTTAAAATGTGGCACAATGTTTGTTTTGTGCTTTGTTTTTTTGCTAGAATAATTTTACAATTCTAAGACAGACTGATAAACCTTTAGCTGTATTATCATGCCAGTATATTTGGGCAAGGAGGGATTCCTCTTAAATATAATTCCGTATCTGGAGTCTCTCAGTGCTTACTCCAGTAACTCCAGTCTTTCTGGTTATGAGATCTATTTCCTTGTGCCATGTTTTATGTAAAGCTTCCTCCCAATCCTGTTATAGACCCATGCAGAAACTACTCTTGGAAAGTCAGAAATGCAGGGTTTACTGTGAACTTGGGAGTGATTGTTCATGTGCCTGTGTGCAGCACTGTGGTGAAGGAGTTGTCTGACTTCCCTGAAGAGACATGGCAGATGAGAGCAGGCTGATAGGGGCTCTGTAATTCCAAATGCTAAAAGCTTATATCCAAGAGCTATTGACAAAATCAAATGATGAAAAAACCCTTCAGGAAGGTAGAAAGACTCGGGGACTTAGAATCTCTGAGAAGCAATCTTTCTGCAAGCTAGGTGATTATTTTAGGAAAAAAATAGAATATTGTGTTTTCCATTTCATGTTTGCTCTTGGACATTATTTCAGACCGGACTATGTGAATCTTTTGTTTGATTGAAGCAGATTGTGGTGCTGCTGCCTCTGTGACATCTAGAATTGAGCCTGTTTACTGTGCTCTCTTGAGTAATCATCAGAGGAAAGCTGGTGTGAGGTAGTTGAAGGCTGATTAACTGGTGTGATAAGTGGCCTCAAGCCCATTAGGCATGCCTGTGGGCAAGTTCTCTGTTTTGAAAATTACAATACACAAAAATATATTCTCCATCTCAAATGTAGTCTTAAACAGCTAAATATGTGGAGTTGTTTATTTTAGACACATCAAAGGATTGGTGTATGTCAGCCCAGAGAGAGAATAAGAATTAAGCTGTTCTGATCCCTCTCAAAGAATGCTCTATCAGCAACTCTAACTCTTTAGGAAACATTGACATCAATCTTTTTACCAGTTTCTGTTCATAAAATCATAGAATCGTCGAGGTTGGAAAAGACCTTTAAGATCAGCAAGCCCAACCATCAACCCAGTTCCATCACTATAATCCCTAAATCACATCACCCAGTGCCAGATCCAAACACCTCTTTAACGCCTTCAGGGGTGGTGAGTCCACCACCTCCCTGGGAAACTTGTTCCAATGCCTGACAACCTGAACAGTGAAAAATTTTTTTCTGGTATCTAATCTCTATCTCCCCTGTCTCAGCTTAGGGCCGTTTCCTCTGGTCCTCTCACTGCAGGCATGGTAGAAGGGACTGGCCTCATCCTCAGTACACTCTCCTTTCATGTGGTTGTAGAGAGTGATGAGGTCCCTCCTGAGCCTCCTTTTCTCCAGGCTAAACAACCCCAGCTCCCTCAACCATTCCTTATAACATGTTTTCTAGACCTTTCACAAGCCTTATTGCCCTGCTCTGGACATGCTCGAGCACCTCAATATTCTTTTTAAAGTGAGGGGCCCAGAACTGAGCACAGGATTTGAGGCGCAGCCCCACCAATGCCCAGCACAGGGGGACAGTCACTGCCCTGGTCCTGCTGGCCACACCACTGCTGATCCAGGCCAGGACGCCATCGGCCTTCTTGGCCACCTGGGCACACGCTGGCTCTTGTTCAGCTGCTCTTCACCAGCACCCAGGAGTCCCTTTCTGCCAAACAGCTCTCAGGCCGCTCTCGCCCAGCCTGTGGCGCTGCCTGGGGTTGCTGTGACCCAAGTGCAGGACCCAGCACTTTGCCATACTGAATCAACTTCATGCAGTTGTCCTTAGGGCATTGATCAAATCTGTCCAGGTCTCTCTGTTTTGAGAGAATATTCTGAGGACATGATCTTCTAGCTACCCTGCTTCCAGTCTGTTCTAGGTTAAGTTCTGCCCAGTAGTCTAATGGCAACAAGTGCAGAATATTAAGGTGCTTCATTTATACAGGTCAAATTAGTTGTTAGCCTAAGACATTGAGCAGCTTTGGCAGCTTATAAGATGACTTCTTTTGCTTCTTCCTTGTGTAATTCTCCTTTACTTGTTTATTCATTACTGAAAGCAGAGGCAATTTGGCAATATGTGTGTGAAGAGGTCTTTTTGAAATAGTCTCTGGTGTCCTTTCATTTTCATGATTCTCTGTTGCATTACCAACACATGAAAGGGCTAAAAATGCCCCACAGAATGAATTTTGAACTGTAGTATCTGTAACTGTCATGTTTGTGGATAAATACTTTTAAATAACTTAGTACAGACACAGTTTGCAAATTTAGTTACCTTAAATGAGGTTGTCTGCCTTATTTCTTTTGTCTCATCAAAAGTAAAGATGGCCTCATTTGTGATGCATGAACCCCCTTCCGTCTCTAATTAAAAAATTATATTTTGTATTTAAGTCCTGTACATTGCTTCACTATATCAGGTGCTGTGCTAATATTTATGACAACAATGATATATTAGCAGTGTCTTCAAAACGTTCCACCAATGCAAAATATTTTTTTCTAATCCTAACGAAATTGCAATATTTCAACTGATAAAATATTTTAGACAGTTACTTGACAGAGTTAACTTCTGTGGACCACACAGGGCTTCTTCAGATAATCATTTCAAGACAGTTTACTAATAAAAAAAAAATCATTTGTTGCAGGACTCGTCTTATTTTCAGTCAGCTTGGGTATGAAGATTACAGTGCAGTTAACATACAGGTTTTAGGGTCTGAAGATACATATGGACCTCATGCTAGAAGGAGTATAGATGGTGTAAGTATGCAGTGGACTGTTCTTAAACTTTTACTGACCTCTTTTAATCTTTCCCTATTGTTATCTTTTCCACAACTTTAAAGGAAGTCACTATCATCTTGGGAATTTCACCCCTTTGTGTTGCAAAGAACTCACTGTCACTACTTAATGTACAAAATTAACACTGACAGGGTCTTTGCAGTATTGGGTCTTCCAGAAGCACTGATAGGAGATCTTACAAAAATGTTGTTGTATTCTGTTCTGATGTTCTCCATCTAAGGAAATACCTTACTATAAAAACTTCTGTGGCATAGACTTAAATTGCATTACATGTAATGCTAAAAGGCCACATTATAAATATTGCAATCAGGAAATGTCAACATTAGTGTTGCCTGCACAACTTTAAAATTGTCTGTGAGTACTATTGAGAAATAATCTTCAACTATGTAATTCTGCACTGTATTTTGTGACTGCGTATGTAAGAATATGAATGATGGCCATATCCACCACAGCTGTGATATCCATGGTCTGTTTTCCTAATCTAGAGGACGAAAGTCCTTTTGAAAGGAAGAAGACTGTAAATCATGTCCTCACTTAAATGCACTTTAAATATTTAGACAGTTTAGTTTGTTCCAAAACAGTAGCATTTAATTCTTCTTTGTCAGTGGAAGTCTTGCAAAACTCTTAAGGTACACGTGCCAAAACTCAGCTCTGAGTTTGTTCTTAAGAGTGCCGATGTTTAATAGCAAACAGTTTGTATCTAAAGGAAAGGAGAATGTGATGTGGAGAAGGACAGTGAACTTCTTACTAGTGAGATTGAGTGCTCTTAGAAATTGGTCAAGTTATATCTGGAGCTATTCGTTTCAGTGCTTGAGTTTCAATTTCCTTCAGCAAAGCAGCAAGAGTTGCTTCCTGAAGACTGAGCTTTATAATGTGGTCTTTTTCATTTTAGGACCATAAAACCTGCAATTTTAAGTGTCTTACTAAGAGTGCAGAATCAAAATTCTGAAATGTAGGAACAGATGTTCCAGATGTTCAACTTGTCTGTGTTTTGTTTGTACCAACTCCTTATCATTATGCATTGTAATGTATTCTTTAGTTAAATTGTAACATAGAAAGTTTTCTGTCTCGTTGTACAAAGTGAACAATGACTTGAAGAAGAGCAGTTTCTCCTTCCTGATTTTTCAGTTTGCCTTGCTTACAGTACATTAAAGAAATTTTTTAATGAAAGAGAGTATTTGTAGTATTTTCTGTATTTCCAGCCTCAGTTCCCAGGTCTTATATTAAAAGTAAACAGAGCGTTATCGCCATTGTATGTGCTTCTCATACATGCCTGAAGCAGGATGTGAGAGCTAAGGCTGAAATACAGGAAATCACTCTATTGCCTTCCCCCTTCAGGCTTCCTCCAGCATTTTAGGAGAAACTGGCCAAGGGAGCTTTCATCTGGAAGGCAGCCATGGTAGCTTGAGAAAAAGGGTTGGGGAGTGGAGTTTGCTTTTCCATTTAAAATACCAAGTCATAGAATCCCAAGGAAAACATTTGCCCATTGGGGCTCCAGGTAGGGATAATGTAGTCCCTTAAACACTCTTTCCTACCATGTCTTTCCATGCAAAATTAGACGTGGTTATTTGGGTTACAAATCATAGTGCTCAAAACCAGAGCCATACTGTGCTAGGCACATAAGGAAAATAGTTCCTGCTTTGAAAGTTGTACCTCCTAAATTTGAAGCAAAGAAGCAAATATGTAAGTGAATACCAAGACAGGGTAAGTTGAACAATATTTGGAACTCATTGTAGATATATAGTGTGGCTGGACTACTTCTCATGCACTGGTGCAAAGGTTTTCCTCTGCAGCTGTGAAATCATTGTGTATCCCAGCCTTATGTACACCTGCATACTGCAGTCTGAGCTGCTGTGTGCAGTATTGACTGTTCCTGACAACACGAAATATCCTTGAGAAATAGGAAAGGGTGGTAAGCACTTCTTTTTCTCAGACTTCTCTGCCTGTTGACATGGTTGCTGCCTGTCACTGACAGCTTGCTTTGTCAGCACCAGCCCAGCATGAGCTAGAAAGGGACCTGAATCAGCACTGAGTCGTTGTAGTGGTGCTTGATTTTTAATATCTCCTGTTCTGTTGGGGAGGAAGGAGTTGTGACATTGACACAGTGTCAGTGAGTTCATGGTTTAGAAATAGGGAATGTGCTTCATGTAGAAGCTATCTATTAATAGTACATCAAGCATTAGAGTTTGCTACATAAAAACTGTATGTGCTCTGTTAGTTTTCTGTTAACCCTTTGTTAGTCTTGATTGTTAGTCTTTGTTTGTCTTGATTTCCAAGACATTGTTAAGACTTTGTTTTGCTGGTTTTTTGTTATAATTCTGATACTGTAAGATTAATGACTTCAGCCTATTATACCTTCCATCCACTCCAAACAGGAGTTCATCCACTCCAAACAGGATTCAGCTTATTTTCATAGACCATTGTATATTGCGTCTGCAGGCAAGGAGGTAAACATGGGACTTTAAATGGACAAAATGTAGAACCAGAAAGCAGATGTGAATGTGTGTTTTGCAAGACTATTTCCTACTGATTATTATTTGTAGTAATTTAATGAGTCTTGTGATAGCTTTGGGAAGACTGAATGTTAAAATTATTATATATGCATTTGTTGGGTTTGTTGTATGGCTGCATATCTTTTGTGTAGCAGCTCTTTTTTTACAACAACCTAGTGAAACTTCTGAACTGGAAAGCTGATTTCTTATCTCTGTTACCCTAATCAGGACATCTGTTTCAGTATTCATTGAAGGAAATTTTTATCCTTCAAGTGATGCATGATCTACATGATCAGGAATAACATCACCTCTCCTACCTTGGCTCTACTAAACTTTTATTTTAGGGTTTGGTTTCACAAGTATTGAGATTATCTAATAGAAATGTGAATCAAGTTTGCATGATTTCCCACATGAGAGTATTGTGGCAGGTATTTTCCAGGCTGGGAACTTGGAGGCTAAGAAATTACCTGTGTCTTTGAGTATGTCTACCTAAGGGTACTTTAAAAAAACAAAAAAAAGGGAAGCAATTATATTTATCATTGCTGTACCTCAGAGTATCTCCGTGTGTATATGCCACTAGAATTGGGAGTAGAGAAAAATAGTATTTTCAGCTTCACGAATGTTTAGGACATTGGTTTAAACATAATAAAGCAAGAAGGTCCCTCATTTTTGAATTTCAGCTGATCACCAGCTAAAATGTAGGAAGTTTCCTTCCCTTGGTGTCGCCTGATACAAGTGATCCTCTTCCTGTAGGGGTTTTGTCATGTATTTGAGTTGGAATAGAGGATTTAGTAGTCTGTTAACATAATGGTCTCTTTAGAATACCAAAAGCTACCAAATTGAAAAGAATTCATTAGACTGGGCATTTAGAGATTTATGAAGTGCTCTGAGCTCTGCAGAATAACAAAACAAAACACCCCCACCCAAATACAGGGGGTTTTTTCATGCTTTTGTTAAACACATGCTTTCCTGTTGACATAAAGAAGGATATAAACACTGGAAGAAAACTCCTAGTATCTTGTAATCAAACTTGTCCTCTTTTGAAATATGTATTGATTTATGTAAACCAAGAATTTCATGTAAGGTTACCAAAGAATCTTTTGAAACTTTGTGTTCATTAAAAAAAAAAAAAAAAGCTGACTTCTAGAGAGAAGAAATACTCTGCTGCAGAACTCGATGCTAACAGAGTAGTGCTGTGTGAGCAACTCCTGACAAGTAGGTTTTGATACCGTGTGCAGTCCCATTTCATATGTACTTGCACTTGTGCTTTAGAACAACTAAGAGACACTCGGAGACAGACTTTTGTTGTGAGCAGATTTCACATATTTAAAGATTCAAAGGCAAACCAAAGATGGTTCCTACTGGTGCTTGCAAATTCTGGATTAAATAGTCTTTACCCTCAGTAAGACCTAATGCTTGCTGCAAGGCTTTCATTCAGTGTATTGATGTCAATGGTAGATCCTTCAGTGGCTGAAAACAGAATTTTTTTGAGAAGTAAAATTTTAAGTGAGAGATGGTGCTTATCTGCAAGGACAGGTGTTTTGACTAGAGTAGGGAGCACAGTACTGATTTGGTTTACCTTTAGAGGGAGCATCTGCTCTTCTCTCTGAAAACACGGTTTTTACAAGTTCCCTTCTCACATTTATCTCCCAAGGATTAGGTTTGAATTCTTTTCTGTGGACAGATCTGCTTCCTTTTTGGTTCTGCGAGGAGTGAGCCTGGCTCTCTAACTTGGCCCCAGAGTACTCCCAGTGCAATTAGAATAAGAGCAAAGTTTGTTTGCCAGTTCCACTGAGAGTGAAGCCAAGTATTTGGTATTGTTAGTTACAGTACTTGATTCTTGGAGAATGCTAGAGAAAAGGCACAGTGCCCTAGTGATTTGAAATACCCAGCTGCTGATTCCATGGCAGCAAAATAAGGATAATGAAAAGTTAACAGCAAATCATAGTGATGGTGGATAAAAAGTTACCGAATTATTTAACTCGAATGCTGAGCTACAGTTATTTTTCAGTTTTGTAAATTTAACCGATGTTCTGGATCTAAGCTAATCTAATTTCAACATTTTTGAAGCAGGGTCCTCGGGAGGCTGTTATTTGGCTTGCTGTACACCATAAACAAAGAGAAGCTGTAGAAATCTTCTCCAGAGAGATTGCACCAGCTGGAACTAGCATGGGTAAATACTCATATGATCTTCTCAGAATTTTAAAGTTACTTTTTATTCTCTGAGCGTGACTCGCACCCAAAAACTTAATAATGTTAAGCTTCATTGCGTTGTTCATAGTGAAATAATGATTTTTAAAGGTATATAAGCTTGGTGTAGAAATGTGACCCACAGACATTAGCAGAATGATGAAATGAAAGTCCTTTAAGTTCACCTTTGTATTCCTTTGAGATTCTTTATTCTTCCCTTGCTGCTACTGTTCCTTTCTGTTTTTTTTCCTTTTCCTCATTTGTCTGTTTTCCTACATGTGACTGCACTGATGTGCAACAGCGATTTACTTTTTTACCATGTTCCTAAAGCTTAGTAATGCTCTTAGACTTCGCTGGCAATAAACACTGACTGTTACTCAGCTGGCAGAAATTTACCACAGTGTCCAGCTGTAACACTGCAGTTCATGAAGAGATGTGCAGTTCGAGAGTTTTGAAGATTCTCTTCATACTTTATTATCTGGTGTTACTGCAAAGGATTTTTATTGATGCTACTGTACTTCTAACCTGTTTAATGTATAGCTGCTTGTGTAAGTAATTACAACTTTCAGGTATAATTAAAAAAATTTAATACTGCAGTGATGGTGCTGACAACCTGCACCTTAATTCACAGTGCATATTAAGTACCCAACTTAAATTCTCATCCTGCAATATTAAGTATAACCTCAAATTATTCTGTCCTTGACGTTTGATTTTGTGATGTATTGCAACTATTGCAAGATTTATTTTTTTAATTGATATGTGAAGTAAAATCAAACCACTGGAACTTAATTAAGTCCATCTTAGTTTTGAGGGTATATTTTTGAGTATTTGCCTAAGGGTCACATAATGTGAAATGATCTGTGCTTCTATTACTTGCCAAATGTTTGTTCCAAAAAAAGCACATTTGTTCTTTGTGAATGTCATTGGTTTCTCTAAATTTTCTACTGTTTGATTATTTTGAGTGAAATTTATTTCGTCTATTTCATTTTACTTCCAAGTCCCTTAAGTGTCACCACTATATCCATCTAAGTTCTAAGCTCATTCATGTGTTGTGATTTTGTGTGTAAATTGTGAGTACTCATCCCACTTTTATTATCCATTTTAAATGAATTTAAATTTTTAAAGCCTATTTTGAGGACCAGAGCTTGGATATTTTGCAGTGGCTTCTGTGTACGTTAATGAAGGCAGTATCTAGGATTTACATAGATCTTCAATATTAAATTCCATGGGCTTAACCTGAAACTCTGAAGTTCCATAGCAAATCTAAAATCCTGGTTAATGGAGGAATAGTTAGGTGTTGCCTTGCAATTAAGGAACTGATTTTTTTTTTTTTCTAGTGGATTAAAAATTGTGTAGAACTGTGCACATTCTTGTGTTCTGTGTTCTGTGTTACGGTCTTTACAGTAGTAGCAGAGAACAGTTTAATGCAGGTTGGGTTTGGTTTTTTTTTAAGTTGTGTTTATAGAGACAGTGCATGGTCATCTTTTTTTTTTTGTCCCTACAATATCATGTAGAACTAACTGTAAATATTCATTGAGATAATATTTTAAAATTTTGCAATTCTGAAGGTTGATTAGTAGGTCAGCATTTATCATAGATGTAAGTTGCTTCTAAAGACTTGGAGTTTTCCTTATGAATGAAAGATGCCATTTTCAGTTGGACTGAACTGTCATTTCTGTAACTAGTTAGTGAATCATAATTGAAGTCGTTTCTCCTTTTTCATAGTGGTTTCTCCATAGCAGACTATGAAAGTAAGAATCTATTCTTATTTTTTATTCTATATGTGCATGGACAATCCCCTAGAAAACATCCTTTTGAATTAAGGAAAGCTGTGAGGATTTTAAAATCATTGCTTATATATGTAAGATCCAAAACTAACGGACCTGTATTTGTCTCTCCATTCTTAATATGTGCTTCTTTTATAAAGCAATTGCTGTGTATATAAACCAAGTTTGAAGTCTGAAAGTGTTGGTTTTATTAAGGGTTCAGTTTTTTCCTTTTACCACTGATCTTTGTAGAAGGAAAAAGTGAGAAATCTGCACTACATGGGTTGGGTGGAGTATGTGTAGAATTGAAATTGAGTTACTGTAACACATGAACATCTGTGCCTTGGGGTGGCTGGCAAACCTTCAGTTCCTGTTATCAGGGCTTTCAGTGATGAAACAAATGCATTCCTATGTGGAATTGGGTTAGGCAGTCTCTGTGGATGATGGTTGGGGTGCCGGCTTTGTTTCCTAAAGGAGCAATTTAAGCTTTTTAGAACATCCTGTAGCAGTTTTTCTCAAAAAAATAAAATCTGTTTCAATTCATAGAATTGCTGCTAATGAGCAGCAATGGGAAAGAGGCTGTTCCTGGAATCATCTGAGGCATCTGGTGATAAATAGCACTTTTCCTTGCCAGGTATGGGACCGCAACAAGGTTTTTGGCCTCTGTGACATAAATGACTGGTGTCAGAGGGTATCAGAGCTGTTTACTGACATGATTCCAAGTGCTTGAACAACCACATAGTAATTCTTTTTTTTTTTTTTAATATGTGGAAGATATACTGGGACTGCTTCCTACAGTCACTTCTTTCAGTTGCTGTTGTGTGGTAAATTTCTCTATTACCTGCACCCATAAATTCTTGTGTAAGGAGAAAAGGGTCAGATTTGGGATCTAAATGCTTAGTAGGCTGCTTTTTGATGTGGATTATGTGTAAAGCAGTGATTAAGAGAAATCTTTTTAATTTTCTTTCTTCAGTGAGATTTAGAATTTTGCAACACTGCCAAACAGTAATTAGTGGTGTACTAATAACTGCATCAGCTTAACGCTGCTTAGTTTCTGACAGTAGTGTAGACTTCCAGACCTTGCTGTGAAGAGCAGAACGAGGAATTCTTGATGCTTAATTGTCTTAAAACGGGCAGCTCCACAAACAAGACTTGTAGAGATGGGTAAGTGATCTTGGGAACAGAAGCCAGAGCTAAGACTGTTGAGGTTGTTCTTGTCCTAGGTGAATTCTCTCGTAACAGCACCTGGTGTTCATTTCCTTCCCCCTTTTCCCTCAGCGTTTCCCTCCTCTCTATTTCACTGGGGCATTTTTTGAAAATGATTTCAGTTCTCCAAAGTGTCACAGCTTCAGTGAGAGGCAGAGCAAGCCCCGTGGCAGTTTGGTCACCCTCGTGGGAGGGTCAGAGTGTCCACAGGCAAAGAACCCAGAACTTGAGCCTTGCGTGCCCTGTGTAAGTGCTCTGGGCAGTGAGCACCTGAGGTCCTATTCTGTACAATGCTGCACCACTTTTTCTCACTGGGCATTGAATAAAAATAGCTGTGGCTGCTGTCTCTTACATGGACAGAGCATGCCTATCAAATGTGGTTTTGTGCTGCCCACACGGATCTGTGTGATGTAACCTCACGTGGATTTGTTCTGCCAAAATGGTGGCAGTTGTGGGGATACACAGCAAGTGAGATTTTAAGCATGAGTGACTTTTCCTGGTGAAAATCCTTTAAACAATGAAGTCCTGTGTTTCAAAGATTGCCAGCCTGGTCATGCCCCTCCCAACTCTCCTACATAAGTTCACTTCCAGGAGGTGAGATAGTGACTATGAGGGTCATTGCAAATAACCCTTCTTTCTTGTTTTGCATATTCTTTTAATGAAGAACTGAGGAAAAGCAGGAACAAATTACAAATCCTTCATAATGGACACCAGGGAGGAAGGAGAAGTTGTTGACTTGCAGGGTGATGTCACCTGAACTGAAACACTTCATTCCGTTATTTTTGGACATTTAAGAGTGACCTTTAAAAAACAAAGTATGCTTTCAGATCTGTACTGGACAAAAAGGAAAAAAGAAAAAAAGGGAAATATTTTCTCTTGTGCTTGGACTGTATCTAGTGGTTGTGGAATACTGTTTTAACTACATTCTTCTTCCCCCCAATAGCTGTTTGGTGTTCGTTAGTCTTAAGTGATGTGTAGGCAGTTGTGCAGATAATAGTCCTCGCATACAGCAGCTTTCATCCAAGAACCTTTAGCAAGCTGTGTAAAGATGATCAGCTAAGCTGTCTAACATCTAGTAGCATTGGAAACTATTCTGTCTGCTTTACAGATGGTTTCCTGAGATAATGAAAGAAAGCATGACTGCAAAAGAATGTGAATCAAGAGTCCTTGGTTCTGCTTTCTCTGTAAGAAATGCTGAAGAGCAACTCCACCAATATTTAAGGAGACCAAGCTGGCTGAAATTTAGGAATGGGGAGTAGAGGAGAAGAGAGATAGTGAAAAGAGACTTGATGGTTCAGAAGAGGGTTGAGAGTCACAAGAGCTCCTGCTGCATCTTCTGTAGTGAAATCCAGGAGCACTGTCACTTCTGTTGTTTCATCAGGTGGTTTTGGCCTGCTAGTCACTACTTGTGGAGCTGTGAGCTGGAGTTGGTAGGTAGATTTAATTTGGCAATATTGTAATATGAAAATTAAAAATTGTAGGTAAAATAGGTATTAATTCCTTTAATAATCAGTACTAGAAGCCTAGTTTTGGTGTTTTTCACTTAGGCTAAATTTAAATCACTTGAGTAAAAATTTTTTCCCTATTTGCCTGATAACTTTTTGAGGGAATTTTCAGCTGCGGTTTTTCAGACTTCACAGGGGACAACAGTAAAATGAAAATAAATTCTTTTTCTTCCTGTGATTAAAAAGCACATCACAATAATTTTTATGAGGAGTGATCTTCATAATGCTTCACTTCAGAGACTTAAAACTTTGGATGTTAGGTCTTGAGTATCAGATGTGCTTTTTAGCGAAGTTGGAGTCTTAATGTTAGTATTTAAGAACTTCTGACTTACTTTGCAGCATATGATTTTTGGATATGGTACAATTTTTGGGCATTTGTAAATGTCAAGGATAATAAAACTTAGGCCTCATAAAAGGAGAGTATTGTATAGCTTCTGATCAATTTGAGAGTGCTGATTCCTCCCCACTCCCCTCCACATCAGTAGAAAGACAACCATCTAAAGGCATTGTGCCGATCTGAAGTTCCCAATTTCTTATGAAATCTCATCCTCTGTGTAAAAAGAAGGAATGCTGTCTGTATGTTGAAATGGGCTGAAGCCTTTGTGTGTTCTCTGCAGTATAGACAAGGAGTTAGACCTGCAAGAGAGAATTTTGAGAATATTGCGTTTTCTAAGCAGCTTCCATAGTCAACAGTGAACGACTGAGATTTTCATAGTTATTCCCTGACTTTTTTTCCTAATGCTTTTTAAATTTCCATTGTTTTTGTTGAAGACCCGCAGGACACATTAGTGTACTTCCACAGAAGTTGTTTTTAAGTATTATTAAAACTGCAGATGAGACTCTTAAGCCCAGACAAGAATTTGAAGTTACTGTATATAGACATGCCATGTTGGAGAGTGATTTGTTGTTTATTTTCTGTTTGGAATGGAAGACATTTACTGTAAACTTCTGTTGAGTATGGTATTTAGTTCACAAGTTCAAACACTTAGTCAGTTTTCATCTGGATTATGCTGCTCTGATGAACTTAAAGGGATACATACTATAAAAAAAAAAGGCCAAACATACCTTATCCCATCTTTTAATATTTTTTTACAATTAATACTTGAGTTTAACCTTTTAATTGATAAAATTATTCTTTCTGTTTAGTCCACAATAGCCGTAAAGTTGATAATAACGAGGATTTTTTTTTAGCAGCAACCAACAAGTTTGTTTGGCTTTATGCATGTTGTTCTCCTGAAAAAAAGAATAATTTTCAATCAGTACTGTTCAGTCCTAATAGTGGGGTCTTCACAGCTGTTTTCCTGTTCTGTAAAGTGAGATTCCTATGCTTGGCAGTGGAGAATCCTGGACACATAGACTCAGATTTTTAAATCTGTAGTAGGCTATGGGAGTTCAGTGCAGTTCTGCAGTGTTTGGTCCATAGAAGTTCACCCTCACTTCATAAAAGCTAGCAAACAGAGACCTGGTTTGTATTACTCAGTGAAAATGTCTTCATTATGTACAGTCCAGTCAGCCAAATTTAAATAGTTTCTGTTGATTTAGTATATTTAGGTTGTCTTCTTTAATTCAGATGCTTTATTCTGAATGAAATGCGGTGTAGAAGAGGCTCGAGAAGAGCCTTACTGTGGGAATCTGGCTTTCCTAGTTTAACGAGGGTTCAGTAGCTAAGAAATGTTTTACTAATAGCTGAAATCATGTGCTGACCCTTATTTCACATTAAAATGACCGGAGTTTGACACTAAGATGACAGCTGGTTAATACAACTTGAGATTTTAAAGTGCTCGAGTATATGTAAATATTTTGACTGATGTCTTAAGTGTGTTGGAAGATGCTTTTAGAAATGTCCTTGTTGTAGCAGTTTACTGCAGTCCCCATTTTTTTGAGAATAATACTGCAGAAGATAAACTATCTGCTGTTTTCAGAGGACATAGATAGAATAATTAAGAACATACAATTGACCCCTGTAAAAAAAAGGTTGTATGCATTTTGTGCTGGTGCTCAACCATATTGTAAGAACTGCTGAGTATAAAACCTCAATAGACATTTCAGATTTCTCTAGTTTGACCAATTAAAAAAAAGTGCTTGACAAGTGGACTACTTTGTCTGGTTTTTATGTATAAATACATGACTCATTCCTTAGAATATGCAGTAAATACATTAATAACCTATTGGTTGAGCTAATTCAATCACTGGAAATGTAAGAGACAAACTTTAGGGTCAAAAGCTGAAAGCTGTTCAGCAAGAGACATTGTTGTAAATTGAAATTCCGTGAAACTTCAAAAAAACCCCTTAAGTTTTATTAAACTTTAAGTGCTTAAAGCTTTTTAGATTTCAAGTAGGTGGAGCATTTTCACGCTTTTTTACTCCAAAACATTTTACAAAATGCTTCATGCAGTCTAGCATCCTTTGTATATTGCATAATGGTTTATTCTGTTGAAAAATATACAGAATTGTACAGAAGTCTGGGGTTTTTTTGACAGAAGTAGATTAAAGAATAAGAAGTGTTAATCCAAAAGTGGGTGTGACCATACAAGTAGGATTGGAATAGGACAGAGGGGATATTAAGGAGGCAAAACATCAGGCTTTTCCACCATCTGTAAATCCAGTGGAGAATAATGAGAGCTGGAAGAAATGAAGCTTGTTTTGCTGGAAATTTGCATCTCATAGGTTGATTGCAAGTTCTAGACAGAGTTTTTTCTGCTGTGGGGCGTTTTACAGGGTGTGGTTTATATGACATAGATTATAATGTATTAGAACATGGTGGTTCTACATATTGAAATAGGTGCTTATTTGGGCTGATTTTATGCATCTTTTGCTGGGGCTGGTTTTCAGTGGATCCATTACCTGAATTGCCCCAGCTGAGAGCAACGTTGGTTTTCCCAAGTACTCTTTTGTTTGCCTGCTCCCTCTGTTCATGAAATTTATCAGAAACTTCCTGTCTTTTCCAGCCTATTATACGTGATTTTTAGAATTTTTATGTGCAAGTCCATCCACAGATGGGTTTTACAGAGTGAAAAAACTAAAAAGATCAAGAGGCAGCTGAAGAGATAAAACATACATGGAAAACCAGAAATGGTCAGGCTGTTGTAGCAAGGAGGTGTATCCTGATTTGGCTTCACCTTGTATTGTTTACATGGATATCTGTAACTGCATCTCTGCTCACAGGGGAGTGCCAGTCATGGGGTGTTGGTGTGCTTTATTCTTGAGATTCCTCTCCATCCTTCAGATTTGGATCAAATTTGCCATTGGACCCAAAATTTGGGAGTCTGCAGGTGTGCTGGCAGAATCATGGACACAAAGGAAGAAAACCTGACAAATAATTAATTATACGTACATGTATATACAGAGGATGATGGTTTGTTTTTCGTAAGATACTTCGGCTGAAAATGAGGAAGACTTAAAGTAGGCTAGAGGAAGGAGTCATAAAATGAAAGGACAGGATAAGACTGTATGAAGAATTGTGCAGGTTAACCAAAGAAAAGCACTTTTCTAACTAATGATTTATTTATTTAATAGATTCAATGTAGGTTTAAACCTTTAAACACAGAATCCGAAGGAAGGGTCCCATACCAGCGCTTGGTCACCTAGAAAGGAGTAGATTTACTAGTCTTGGTGCCTGAAGTTTTTCCAACCATGTCATATATTTGGGAGTTAATAAAAACAGTGGAATTCCAGTGGTGTAATCTCCAGTACTCACTGGTTTTAAATGCCCAGCCATCTGGAGAATTTGTAGCTCTCAGGCTCAGTCCCCAGACACTGTGAGGAAATGGAAGGCTTTTGGATCAAACGCTTGAATCAAAGTAAGTGTCATGACATGCAGTGTGATGCTTGCACGAGACAAATACTGTACCTACAGATGAACAGGATATAGATGCAGTGAAAGGAAGGTCTCCCATCTAAAGGTAATCGCCCCTTTTTGCAGTGCATCAGTTTTGTGCCATTCTGATGCACAGAAGCTGGCAGAGAGTGGTGGTGAGTTCATTAGCTTGAAACGGAGCAACTTGTTCTAGAGGTTCACTGGTAGCAGATGAGACAATACTTTTATCTGCCTTGAGGCTCTGAGGAATGGAGCTCTGATAACAAAAAATAGTCATGTGAAGTTTCTAGGAAGGGAGGTCAAGAGCTTCAATTTAGCCGAGAATCTTAGCGATTTGAGACTGCAGCCCGATTGATATTCTCTACAAGTATGACAAATTGTTTGTGTCACTGTAGATAAAGATAAGTCTTCCAGAAAGGAGGGAGAGCATCTGTACAGATATTTAAGCAAGCAGTGCAACGTAAGCATAAAGTACAGCAGGAGGAGATACTTCTGTAAGAAGTTTTCTTGGGATGATGGTTGATCCAAGGAGATCGTAATTTAATTAGCAGAAGGTAGGTCTGGCCACAGTGACAGGTTCACTGTTACCTGGGTGTACTGCACCTTCCATTGCCTTCTTTTGGTTTACTGGAGAAATGTTATAGGAATCTGAGCTGTGGGTTGAGGTGAGATGCTCTCATGCTGTTTACAGAATTAACAAACTGGTTATGGCTTACAATCAGTGATTTAAGATTTGCTTTGTCTTCTCTGCCTGAAGTCTAACTAGGAATTTCATATGGATAAAAACTAAATTTGACTTAAAAATGCTTCCACCTTATTTATATTCACAAAAACAATAATCATAACATAGAACTTAATAATGTTGCAACTGGGATATCAGTGTAGCTTTGCTCTGCAGTTGCAGGGATAGCTGTAATACCTCCAAAGACAGATCTGCTTGTGCTGGAGAACTTTGAAAGACCAGCAGTAGCAAGCAGCACTAGAAGTTTATCTTAGCCTCGAGGTGTGAGCAATTGTTGCTCTTTCTTGGATTGTTTTCTTGTCAGTGTTGAGAATTACTCTGTTGCAGGAGCCAAGAGCCATTGTGTGAAAGCAGGCAAGTGAAGAGCTTGCTTTCAGAGCTTTCAGGACGTTGAAATTGATGTTGGAGCAAAATCTGGTATCCTTAATGAGCAGTTCAGCTGCCTAGCAGGAAGTGACCCATATGACAATCCACAGATAATTTAACTAGCTTTATGGACCTGTATTTTCAACATGACCTTACCATATCCACCCTCCTTCCCCAGCAACCTAAAAAAACAAACAAGGCACATAATTCAATAAAATCACTGCAGCTGGTTTTGTTGCTGAGTGGCAGTTCTGCTTGAATGAGTGCACAGGTAAGATGTGTAGGGCTGAAACCTCACTGGATCATTTAAAATTGTGCAATACTCATGTATGGGATTCTTTCATATTCTCTCCACCACCACATTTTTTTTAGCAGTAATTAGGGAGTAGGGAGGTGGTTATTTGTGGTGCTGCTTCTTTTGAAGGCTTTTTTTTCCCTGTACTATAAAACATCATAGACTTTTTTGGGGAAGTTGCTTCTGCTCGAATATGAATATGAGCATGAATATGGCAAGGCTGTGTAATCTCTGCTGGCGCTGGTATGTGTCCACGTTGACAAGGCACTGAATCCAAGCTAGAACAGCCTGCTCTGGAGTACAGGTTATTACTGTTAGCTTTAGTATCACAACAGCACAGTTACATGGCTTTTAGTTTACTTGGAGCATGAACAGAGGGAATTCACACCTGGAGAAAGCAGGAAGCCCATTTTAGCCAGATTTCATTTGGCCAAATATACTATGTGGGCAGCTTTCCACAGCGCTTGTTTCTAAAAGGGACTGTTTAACACAATTGTTAATTAATTCCTAGGCTGATTTAATAGATGCGTTTTACTGTTTCTTTCCCCTGCAATACTATTTGGAGCTCTGATGCATCATGTATTCATTCCTGCTGTCCATGCCAGAAAGAAGGGTGAGAAGCTATGCTCAGGATGGGGAGAGCAGAACTATTTCTTTCAGAAATACTGAGCTGGCAGATGGGTTTAATGATAGTAGAGCCTGGCAACCTGATAGTACAGTGCTGACTTAGCACGGGTCTGGGCTCATGCTAGTGCCTTAAGCCCCTAAATTGCCTGTGTATCAAAGAGAGAGAATGGGATCTGCAGTACCCAGCACCTTAAAAATGCAAAGTTAGTTTAAATGCTAGAGAGAATGATACAAATTAAAGTTAACCTAAACAAGCAAAGTTATATTAAACAAATATTAAAAGAAACCATGGTCCATCAGAATTGTTTCTCTGCTCTCTTTGAAAGTAAATAAAACAAGAATGACAAAAAATCTAAAGCTAAGTTCTTTTTCTATCAAATATATTACCTCACTGGCATTGATACACAAAATATTTGGAAGAAGATTCTAAAGATTTAGTTAATGGTTTGCACTTTAAAATTTTTTTGTTAAAATTCACAGTTACGTGTTTTGCCTTTTAACTTGTATAAAATGTTCAGTTTTGTTAATTTATGAGAATATATGTAATTTTCTAGAGATTTCCCTGCATTTATTAAAAATGGATCAATTCAAGCTTTGATAAGCTGCGAGCTCTGATGTTTTGAAGGTGACTTTAACCATTCTTTTGTGAATTTAATTTCCTTTTCCAGCCCCTGGCCTCACTGGAATCGTTGGAGGGCGCCCCAGAGTGTAAGTTAACTCCTGATCGTTAACTTGTAATGTGTGATGATAATGTTCCTACCAATTACCACCTCAAGCTTCCCCAGCTTGGGACAGCAACCACAGAAGCGACTAAATCTTCCTGTGTCACACTGTGCTTAATAACTGGTAACAAGATAATAGTGAGTGCTCTACGATATGCATGCAAATAGTAAAATTCTTTATTGAATTAAATGTGGGTTATGTAAGTTTCTGAACACCTCATAACAATGTCTTTGCTTAATGAGCTATAGGGAAAACTTGAAATGTGACTTCATGGCAAGGCAGTAGCTTGACCACATTAATACATGCAAATTTCTGGACCAGTTTTGTCTTGTAGCTATTAGTTTGGAATATGGCCCACCAAATTTACATCTGTATGAGCTCACTTCACCTAGAAATATAAGGTCAAATGCCAGAACGTCCCACAAAATGTTAGCATGAAACCATTTCATGACTGAGCTGAACATAGTAACGTTGAGCATATTTAAAAAAAAAAATCCTGGCTTGATTCAGTTTTTTTCTAGACATGGCTAAAATCGTGTGGTGATTTATATCCTCACCTTTTCATGCTTATTCATCTAAAACTTTCTGTCATTAAGCAAATACTGCACACGGAGATGGGAGAAGAACCTGTGGCTGTATTTCCAGTAGCTCTGTGTAGCTGGCCTAGGTATCAATGTGGGGCTGCTGACAGTGTAGTAGACTTCAATGTCATGAAGCTCATCTTTTGTCAAGAAAATATTTTTGCTATTTTGGCTACTTCCTCTCAGTAAAATTTTCTTGAATTTTTTGAACAAAGTCTTATATTCTTAATAATTGAATTTAAGGAGTTTTTACACTTCTCGGGCTTTCCAAAATTGTTCGAAAAACCATTGCTAGTTGTGGTTGAATGGCTTTAATTTCCCAAGTGTTTGGTGTATGAATAGTCCAAAGGTATATGATCTACCAGTTTCATTAATTTCTAGTTAAATGCATTTATGCTTGTTGTTTTGTGTGTCTAGGTCTCCGGTTTTGAAGCCGTTTTTCTTCTATTATCCTAAAAGCAATGTTCAGGTAAGACCTACTGCTTAAAGTCTGTGTTCTGTTTTCTTGGAAATAATTTGAAAAATTCTGCTGATTCTGGCATTTTTTGGTGATTTTGAGTTATAAAACTGCAAAGTAGTCTGGTGACTTTGATTAAAAAATATTTCCTCAGAGACTAATGTTATTCACACAGAATGTTTTGCAACAGTTGAACTTGCCAACCTTTCATTTTAATTGCTGCTAATTTTGAAATATCTTAGATCACAACTGAACTTCTCTTTTCAGGTTCCTGGAATTGTAGGTTTGAATTATTTTTAATGCATTTGCAAAGAGTACTTAAGAAAACTGTAGACTTTTTTGAAGGTTAATGGAGTCTCTTTAAAGAGTAGGCAGTTGGGTGTTCAGAGAGTGGAACATTAATCTTGTGAACTTGGACACATCTGAGTTTTTGGGGAGTGATATATTTTGTGTATACTACTGGGAATAAATAATAAAATCAGTGAATTTCTTCTGATTCAACAGGTTTTACCTTAACAGAGGCTTTTTCCTTCCATATACCCTGTCTGTAAAAATAGAAGTAGTAATTTCTGTTCTTGCCTGTATTAGAAAAACTGTAAAATTATGAAAACCTGTGCAACTATTGTGCTGACTGTCATGGAGGAGCCTGTGACTCTGTGGCCCTATTCAGTTCATAACAATAGTTTATTTCAGTCCAAGAACTTAAGAGTTCAGATGTCTAGGTAGCCCTAGGTGAGAAATTACAGTGTAAGATGACATGTTCATCTAGAGCCTACTTCTTCTCTGTGATGCATGTTCCCCTGTCTAGTTTGAAGTTTTCAAGATAAACTTGAAGACACTGGTTTTGCTGAAACCACTAAATGTTTGGATTTATAAGTATTGGTCTCTGCTCTTCTGAGTGCCATCAGCTATTTAATTTATCCTTTGAAGACTGCAGACAAAACTGCATATATGCCCTTCTTTTTCCAAGGTCTTCAAGTAGCTTGCAACTGTTGCATCCCTCTCATGCCAAGGCATCCTAATACCCAATAAGAGCCTTCTCACTCATCCACCATCAAGAAAGTGGCCAAAGGCTGGATTGTTGGTCTGTCTTAGGTCACAGGTATCGTGACAGGCTTCTGCTTAGGGTGACACAGGGAAGCTCTAGGAGCGCAGGCAGCACATGAAAAGGTGGGCAAGGGGGAACAAACAAAACAACCTAATCAGAAAGGGACTGTTTCCTTTTCATTCTTTAACACTCATACAGTGCTTAGCACAACGAAGCCCTATTCTTTAAACAGTATTCTTCATTAATGGAAAAGATTTTAATTCCACAGCTTTACAGACAAGGTGCCATTAGTTATTAAATCTAAGTTAATTATAAACTCTGCACAATGAAAAAGCATTTTAAAAAAACCCACCTTCTTGTCTAAAGAAGTTGAAGTACTTATTTTTATCATCACTTACATTTTGCTTTTTACAAATGGCTTGTCTTTGCCAAGTTTAGTGTGAATTTACTATCTTTATGGAAGTTTAGCTTACCACTGTGTTGTTCATCAAATGCAGTATTAACTTACTAATTAACGCTGTGTTCCAGACTTGTAAAATGCTGTTAAGATTAAACAGTAACCTAATTTAACAAGGAAAGAAAGCAGTGTCTCATTTACTCTTTTCAATACAGAAAATCAAAGTCCTTGCTCTGTGTAACTAATCTGATAAGTGCACTGATATGCTGTCAGCAAAATGCAATGTGTCCTATCACTGTTGTCCTGCAGTAAGTAATATTGAGGGTAAAATGTGGCGTGATTCAAGTCCTTGATGCAAAATTTAGCCATGTTTTAAAAACTATTGTCCAGTAAGAGATTACAGAGTAAGTAAGTATGAATTAACTGATTTTCTAAACTAGAAGTTCAGTTACAAAGAGTCTAGTTGCTCTCGGTCAGCATTTGACCTAAAATGAAAAAAATTCCATAAGCAGATTTTGAGTTATGTTAACATTGCCACAGTGGGTTCTTTTGTTTTGTGTTTGATAACACCTTGCTGGCTGTCAGTTAGGATTCAATGTCTTGTTTGTTGTTTCCACTGCTTTTATGCAATTGTACAGATTTTATCATAGATCACCAGTGGTTTTACAGTTCAAATAGTAGTTGTTTTCCATGTGTGCTTTGAAGGTAACCTAAAACTTTTTGTAGGGAGAAATTGCAGAAAATCTACTGAAGGCAAGTCACTATTAGTTATTCTTTAAGGGCAATTAGAAGAAAGAGTGCTGAGTAGAGTTATTTTGTATTTGCTGACAACTGAGCACTGATAACTGCTGCAGCTAAGTTGGTTTACATTGTTTTGTTCTGGAAGTTTAACCTGACTGTGTCTGAATCTTTCATACTGGGAGTCCTCCAGTACAGATGGATGCCAATCACTTCCATCCCACTTCCTCATGTCCTCTCAGTGGTCCCACAGGTATAACTGAAGGGAACCCTGCTGTGTGTACTTCCTACATCCTTCCTCTTGATCAAAAGGGTGCTTACTGTTAAAAACTGAGCAAGACCCTTTTTTTTTGTTTTTCGTATTGTTGGAGGTGTTGAGCCACTTGATCCATGGCTGGTGCCTCTGTCTCTCCAGGTCATTGCTGCCAATCAGTTGGGATACAGCGATGATGTGCTGCATACAAATTGCTGCCCTGTGGGTTGTGGGAATTGGGCTTCATCTGGATCTGTGGGTAGCTGCACGTTAGTCATGTCATGATAAATCATCTCTAGCATGGCTAATTCCTTCAAGAACTGGATACCTCCCTGCAATGTGGTCCTCTTATCTGGGTAACACAAAACATTTTCCTTGAAAGGATACCTTTCCTTCAGACTTAACAGGAGTCATCTTCAGAGGCTGAGGACCTAGGCCCCTTTTTCAAATCCAGTTGTCAATGTCCTCTTCCCTAGAAAGTGATCATAGCTGCTTGGCTTCCCTACCCTCTATTTATAGGCTACTAGCTCCATCCCACCAGCATCGTAGCAGCCAGGTAATGTGCTGACCTGGATGACAGGTGAAATATTTTTGCGTATCCCAGAGCTGATTCAAAGATAGGTTATCTTGTGCTGCCTCTTTCTCCTGTTCTTGTGATGGCCCTGCTGCATCCACCTTTACAAGCTGAGTTTTGTGTCCATTTCTTGTGTATGGGAGTGACTGATAATTAGGAGGTCCTCTCATTCCTCTGCAGTGCCTGTTGCCGGGGTTGGAGTAGCTGCAGGGCTTTTGTTTTATCATCAAATCCAGAGCCCTTCTTTTCCCCTTGAGAAGAATAGTGTCAAACAGAGTTTGGTAGGCCTGGGCCAGCACATTGCAGTGATTTGTGTCTCTCTGGAATTGCCAAGGTGGCAGCGTACCTTTTCCAAATATTTTACTAGTTTTTCTGGATTCTGCACTTGTTCAAGGGTGAAGTTCCAAAATGTGAGCTGCTCACAGTCTTAGGCACTTGCCCATACTACTGCATGCACCTTGCCACTCTTAATGATCCAGCCTCAGGGCAGATCATACAATCATAAAATGCTAAGGGGTTGGAATGGACCTTAAAGATCATCTAGTCCCAACCTTCACTGCCATGGGCAGGGATGCCTCCCACTAGACCAGGTTGCTCAAGGCCTTAACCAACCTGGCTTTGAACACTTGCAGGGATGGGGGACCTCTAACTTCCCTGGGCATCTTGTTCCAGTGTCTTACCACCTTCACAGTGAAAAATTTCCTTCTGGTATCTAACCTGAATTTCCCCTCTTTCAATTTGTACCCCTTACTCTTGTCCTGTCACTACAGTTCCTGACAGAGAGTCCCTCTCCGGCTTCCATGTAGGCCCCTTCAGATACTGGAAGGCTGCTATGAGGTCTCCACACAATGTTCTTTTCTCCAGCCTGAACAGCCTCAGCTCCCTCAGTCTGTCTTTGTAGGGAAGGTGCTCCAGTCCTCTTACGAACTTCATGGTCTCCTCTGGACTTGCTCCAGCAGTTTCCCGTCATTCTTATTTTGGGGGCACCAGCACTGTACACAGTGCTCCAGGCGGGGTCTCACAAGAGTAGAGTAGAGGGGGAGAATCACCTCCTTCCACTGACTGGCCACACTTCTTTTGATGCAGCTCAGTATTTGATTGACTTTCTGGGCTGTGAGTGTACACTGATGGGTCATGTTGAGTTTTTCGTCAATCATCACCCCCAAGTCTTTCTCTGCAGGGCTGATCTCTGGGTAGAGATAAATAGTTGTTTAAACAAGACCTGGAACATATTTAGAAGACATAAGCCAGCGTGTGCCCAGGTGGCCAAGAAGGCCAATGGCATCCTGGCCTGTATCAGGAATAGTGTGGCCAGCAGGACCAGGGCAGTGGTCATCCCCCTGTATCCAGCACTGGTGAAGTCTCAAGACCTGTGTCCAGTTCTGGGCCCTTCAATTTAGGAGGGACTTTGAGGTGCTAGAGCACATCCAGAGAAGGCAGCAAAGCTGGTGAAGGGTGTGGAGCACAAGTCTCATGAGGAGCAGCAGAGGGAGCTGTGGTTGTTTAGCTTGGGGAAAAGGAGGTTCAGGGGAGACCTTACACACTACTGCTACCTGAGAGGAGGTGGAGTCACCATCCCTGGCGGTGTTGAAGAAAAGACTGGATGTGGCACTTAGGTCTAGTTGACCTAAGTGGTGTTGGGTCATAGGTTGGACTCGATGATCTCAGAGGTCTTTCCCAACCTAATTGATTCTGTGAAGACATAATGATAGGAACATGCTAGTTTGGACATCCCAGGATATTAAAAATTCTCAAGATCTGTTGTAATTAGCCTTGAGGATAAGGGGAAGAGGAAGGGAAGTGTGTCCCCTCCATGGTCTGAGTTTCCAAAGAGAAAAGGTATACTGATCAATAGTTTCTGATAGATGACTCCCAAGTACAGGGATGACAGCAATGCTGAGTGCAAATACCAGATTAAGTTTCACAACCAGCAATTATATCATATCATTAGCCAGTGTTACAAAGTACAGCTTGATAACCTCAGCCCAGTTTCCATGGGTGACAGACGTCATAACAGGGAGCACATACTGCAAGTAAGGTGCTACGTAATTGAACTTGAGGAACAAACACATCAACTTTGAGAGCAAATAAATCATTGTGACCAGTGGCTATTAAACTAATACAATGAATGCTTGTAAGAAATTTGTCCCAACGTGTTCTACTCAGATTTGTTGTTACTTCAACCCATTAAGCACCATGTTGGGCATGAAAAAGGCCTGTCACAGTTTATTCCCAGCTGGCAACTAAGTGCCACTCAGCCACTCTCTCACCTCCCCCCTCCCCAGTGTAATAGGGAGAAGAATTGGAAAAAAGGTGAAAAGTAAACCCCACGAGTTAAGAACGGTTTAATAATTGAAACAAAGTAGCAGTTGTTGGTATTATTAAAAGGGAGGTAACAAAAAAGAAAGAGGGGAATAAAACCCAAGAAAGACAAGTGATGCACAGTAGAGTGTCTCTCCACCCACTGACTAGTGCCCAGCCTGTCCCCCAGCAGCAATCAGCAGCTCCCAGCCAACTCTCCACTCTTCCCATTTATATACTGGGCATGATGCTCTCTGGGGTGAAATATCCCTCTGGTCAGTTCAGGTCAGCTGTCCTGGCCTTGCTCCCTCTCAGCTCCCTGTGCACCTGCTTGCTGGCAGAGCATGGCAAACTGTAAAGTCCTTGACTTAGAGTCTACTCTGAGTGTTGCTACTCAGCAACAACCAAGCCCAAAATTCCAGTATTGATGTATTTTTTTCGCAGCTTTCACAAAATACATTCAAAGATGCATACAGGATGCAGAGAGAAGTTTGTCTTTAATACGGACAGCAACATTAAGAAGAAAAGGGGGCGGCATCATGGAAAAGATGGAAACGTTCAAGTTTTGGGATTCAGCTGTCAAGAGTTGTGACACAAAATTCCATGTAGTGTTGCAGTATGTAGAGTGAGATGGAAAGAGATTTGTCTTCCTTTAAAAAATACCAAACTGGATAGCATTTCTTTGGGGTTTTTTATACCTTTTTTTCCCTAAAAAAAAAAGATTTCTTTTAGGTTTATAATGAATTGTTACTGTATTGTGACCTTTTAAAAGGGAGCAACAGAGCTTTATCTGTAAAGCTATTACTGGAAGTATACTAGGTCAATACTTAATTAGGAATATACTTTATTTGTTCACATTGCAATGGCTTTCTGATTTGACTATTTGAAAATCTGTGTTCTTTGTACAGATCAGCCTATTTTTAAATGGACAGCATGTTGAGATATTTGAGGAGGATCTCACGTTTACATCAGATAAGGTGGTTTCATTTGATCTACCCAAGATTAGCAGTGAATTGAAAGGTATGTTCATTTTGTATTTGTGAATGTATCATTTGCTATCTCCCGCCTGGTAAATCATGTTAGATTTTGTCTGTGAAATACGTTTTGCTTCTATGTGATACATTTTTATGACTGTTGCAAAACACTCTGTTTTCTTGGAAGGTGGTTAGTGTCATGCAGTATAACAAGTATTTGAGACTATAACAAGTATGGAAGCAAATTTTTATTTAAAGCCCCTAAGCCTTAAACACAACTGAAGACCATACAAAGCTGGCTTGAAATTGAAACGTGGTTTCAAAGTATATTGTAATCTTACTTTTTGTGAATCCTGGAATTAGTTGGGTTTATCTGACATCAAAATAGTGTTCAGAATAGAGGACAGATGTACAGAATGACTTACGGACTTACAGCACTTGTATAATTAAAATTTGCTCTCGTTCCATATGGCAGCCTTCATGAAATTAACAAGAATGGGATCAACCTGGAACTGGTGACTTTAAAAGAAACCATACTAGGTTAATAATCCAGCGTTATAATTCCTGTGTTGCTGCTAGTCTTATCTAACCAAATTCTCTGAGAAAGACAAGAACCTTGAGAAGGGCTAACCAGTGAGCTGAATGGAGCAGGTCAGGATGTCTGCAATGAAAAGGAAGTGTTAAATCAGAGTCGCTCATACAAGCAATTATTGAAAGTGCTGGACACCTGAAGATTTTTGTTATTTCTAATGGCTGAACTATATACAGTATTTCTTAACGTATAGCATGCTCCATAATTCCCTTTTGGTCCAAACAGTCTTCATTATCTTATTTCTGCTTACCAGAGAACTGAGAGAATTAATTTAAAACTGTGGATAGGTATTTGAAAATCTAAATCAGGTGACTCTACCTAAAAATTACGAGTTAGAAAAATTTCTAAAAATAATACTGATGTGAAAAGAGTAATTCAGGTATTTAAGTCCGTGTATACTTGAAAAATTAATGTTATTAAGGCACTTATATGATAAGGTTTATTCTGGATTGCAGATAAAGGTGAGTAGTGTTTCTCAAAACTAGTAATAGACTAGTGTAACAACTAATACGAGTTAGTAGGGAATATTTTATATCACAGAACATTTTGAAATTTTTCAGAAATTTTGCAATACGTACATGACTGTGTTTATTGCCATTTGAAAGCCACTGATAGTGGATGCCTGATTGCCATGCATGTGTTCGTTTTCCCCATCTATTCAAACATCTCTTCAATACAATGATTTGTGCTGTGCAGCAACAAGTTAAACTCTTAAGTATGGTTTCATCTCTTATGTCTGTTGGAAATCTGATGGCACACCAGCATCTCTCGGATCTCTGGGAGTTCTCAGGAGGAGGGCAGCAGGGTATTTGCACCATCAGACTGGGCAAGTTAAGGAACAGGAAGTCATTGTTCTGCTTAATGAAAGGGTTAGCAAAGGTCCTGGGTTTGGGGTTTTTTTTCAAGGTGACTACAGTGCTAAATATTGGAGAAGCAAAAAGCTATTGGACTCCCTGTTGCCTTTTTATAATTTGAGAAAACTTTCTGAGGTGCCTGACACCAGCATTTAACTACTGAATTCTTCAGGCTTTTTTTCAACCAAAACCCCACTTTTGAGAGACAGCGGAACTTCTCTGGTTGTTTCCCCTGAGAAGGATCTCTAAACTTTTGCCCTTAGTTGTAAATATAAATGTTTTCTGTATGTGACTAAATAGTTACCTACTTCTGTGGCTTAATGTAGGACAGCATGGATGAGAAAGACAAATGGGTTAGACTGTAAAAGGAATAGCTTCTGCTAAAGCATTTTCTGTCAGCATTTAGAAAGGAGGAAAGTATTTTTCTTAGTTTCATGGTTATCTCAAGTGTGAGGGACTGTTAGTTGTCGTTGAATAGATAAGAGAAATATGTGAAAATGGATTTAAAATATGCTGCTAGATGTGGTTCTGGGAGGGTGGAATTTGAATTTACCATTTTCCCTAGCTTTGAAGGGAATTCTTTCATAGATTTCTTTAAGATGTTTATTAAATAAAAACAATTTCCTGATAAACAGATCATGAAAGATAAATCAATTAGGATAATAATAAATGAGAACACCAGAACACTGACTTGAACTAGTTTTGTTTAAAGGGAGATTGTCAGAGACTGACTTCGTAAAATGTCTGATGGAGAAAAGATTTCCACAGCTTATGCAATTCAGATATTGTCAAATTTCAGCCTTTGAAGAAGCACTCTATTTTGTCTTGAATTGTATCTTGAATGAAATTATTACAATTAATGTGATTTCTGTAGTGTATGAAGTGTGGTAGTCTTGTCCAAAATGAGCAATGAGCTTTAGCTGGACTTTCAAGATCCACTCTCAATGGAGATGTTTAATCAAAAATAATAATCCCTGATTAAATAAATACATCCTTAAATATTCTCTGCCAAATTTCATGGCGCATTTCTGCTTGCAAGTGAACACAGAAACGATTGTGAGCTTCAAGCTCAAAACAAAACTCCTGTGTTACCTCTTTTACATTGTATGCTTTAACCTCTTCAAATTTCATGCTACTGTGACTTTCTACCAGTGAAGAGCCATTGTGCCAGACTAAATTCTAATCACTCTTTCAGCTCATCTTTCACAGTGACACAATATATATTTTAAAACTTTAGGTTTTAATTAAAGCAGTTTAGTGCTGATAGGTTGTTTTTTGGGTAGATTGTGGGAAGATTTTCTGATCCAGCTGTGCCAGTAGAAGAGGTTGCTGTGGTGCACCCCTAGTTCTTCATTATTGTTTTCCTTGTTACTGCCACTCGCACGTGCCAGCAAAACTCCTCTTGGGAGTGCTGCCTGATCTGCTTCAACCAAATACAGATAAGCTGTACAAATTGTGTCGGGTCATACCAAGGCATTTTTGTTATCCAATGTATCTCCCACCCTATACCTAAATGGACTTCAGGGATCTGTTCAGCTGCCACTGCCACAGACTTTCAGCTTCCTTTTCTGAAAGGGTCAATGAAAACTGCAGCCAGTAGGATTTGGACATAGTTTCTCTCTTACCCATGTCAGCCTGGCTCATGTCTGTGTCAGCAATTTTCTGTGGGCAGGAAGGAGTTGAAGGTAATGATGATTTGGTCAGGGCCGGGTTTACCTGACTACCTGATACAGTTCAGAGTACATATCTACTCATGCCTGCATAGTAGGTGCACTGTGCTCTAAATGATGCCCCTGGTAGCATTTGGAGCATAACATCTTAAATACTGGGTCTCCTACTCCCTAAAATTAAAAAGAAATTTAAAAAGGAAAAAAGCCCCAAATAGTTTGGTATTCTCAGCAGAAGCAATAATAGTACAGAAACGACAGACTGATGTATTATCAAATTGTATTGTGCCTTGCAGTATGAAGTTAGTCCAGCATAACTGATTTACAAGACCCTGTATATTCAGTTCCTTTAAATTTGGGACATTGTGAATTGCTTCTTCTGGCTGCCACCAGCAGCAGTTGCACCAGAAGCTGTCACAAAGCAGGAAGACTGTCGCTTCCCTGCTCTGCATATTCCCCCTACTGGTGTCCAAGGAGCAGAGAGAGGGGGAGAACTGCCACTTGCATCCAGAAGGATGAGAAAAAGACAGGAAGGGGACAGAGGAGAGAAGGACTGAGGGATGAGAAGTTTACTGTGAGTCAGGAGTGGAGGTCAGTCTGTTATTGATGATGGGATTGAAAAGCCAAGGAGGCCGGGAAAGCTGATATAGCCATTGGAAAGTTGGATCAGAAGCAAAACTGAGTGAAAATTACTCAGTTCTCACTGCCTAAAAGCTTGGATATAGACTGTGCTTCAAGTTTCAGTATTACGCTGTGATCAATGAAAAACTCAGTAACAAAGTGGGTGCTTCATCTCTCACTTCAGAGAACAGGAGCTAGATGGTGACAGCCTACACTCTTAGTAATCAACGATTGCGAGAGGCCTGTGTTATGTAACTTAACCATCAAACCTCAGGTATATACTGTGTGAATCCCACAATATTGAATTTCTGGATTTGGACAGGAGTGGGTTTGCTTTTTGATATGTAGATGGATAAAAATATTTCATATGAACTTTGTTCAGTGAAGTGCAACAGCCTCCATGTTCTTTGAGCATCCAATACTCGGACATCAACAAATTAAAAAATCAAGATTGGGTTCCTAGAGAGCATACATTTTCTTATATAATACTAAGATATTTACAAAAACAGTAACTTGAAAAAGAAATCTTAGGTTTCTTCTATACAACTGGATAAGTAATGTTACAACAGTGCAAATGCAAGTGAGAGATGTGTTGTCTTGAAAAGGAATTTTAAATCGTTACTGTTTTCTACAGGCATTAGCAGATTAGACAGACGTTACAGAATTACCAGGACAGTAGTAACTACAGGTATTTTCTACCTGCACTGGAAGCAGAGATCTGTGTGTTAAGGGGACAGAAGTTACTGGTTAGGTAAGAAAAGACAAGCAGCTGCTATGGCTCCTCCTTCAGAGATACTGCATTGCTAAGACCAAGATGGAGAGTCATATACTGAAGGGTGATGCAAGAGGGGATTCCTGGTAGAGCATTTGGCTGTAAAAAAGTAAAAGGGATTTGGGAGATGGAGCAGGAAGGATCAAATTCATCATTTTGGCCCCCAGTCTCACCTCTTTTTCTTTTAGGTGCTCCTGTGAGAAGATGGATTGGAAATGTTTTCAGAAGTACTGCAAACAGTGCAAAAAGCATGCACTTAAACTGACAGTTACTCCTTCAAAATATGCTATTATTAGTAGCACCATTCAAATTAATTCATATTTTTGTTGTACAGATCTGCCAAGTGGTCCACACACTTACCGCTTAGAAGATCTTGCCTATACTAGAAGTGGAGACAAAGGCAATTCTGCAAACATAGGTATTCTTCTTTCTCTTGCTTTCCAAAGTGATGTAAGATTTTCACATAAGAGTTACATATCAAGTGCTAGTCTTACTTTTTTTAAACATCGCTTTATTTTTATTTTTTTTTAATTGTGCTGAAACAAAAGCGAATACGTATTGAACATGGATTTTCCAAATGAAATGTCTGTAGTCTTCTGACTAGCAGCTGTTGTAATCTGAGGTACTAAGAAAAAATACTAGCATGTCATACTAAAAAGAAAGATTCTTGTTTTGGGTTGGAAAATTGAGCTCCCAAAAGTTAAGAACTGCCTTTTTAAGGTTTCTTTTACACATCAGTTGCTACTCCTTCATGTGTATATGGTATGTAATAGAATTTCTTGGTTGTCTGATCATGTGTAATATTTTCATACATTAATTTTGTAACATGTCTATGGCTAAAACATTGACAGTGTTAGGAAGTACTAAAGTTGTTCTTGTATGTACAAGAATGTTTTTATTATATTGCTAATGCAAATGGTATATTTCAGTGTGCAGTCTCTTTGCATTGATTGTGCTGCTTCTTGCATTGTTTAATAATTCCTTCTATTCCTTACTTCTGCATGCAACAATTGGCTCTCTTACTTGTTGGAAGATGAGAGCGTGTGGTGTTCAAAGCTCAGTATGAATTAAAGGTGCGTTTGGGATTTGATTTGCTATTAGCTGTCGTGCTAAAACTGATTAATTTTGTTCATTTGTACTTAAGAATTTAGTTTTCTTGTCCTAGTTTGTGAAACTGGTTTTTTTGGGTTGAAGAATGAAGCAATGTTGATTTTTTTTTTTCCCTTTTTTTTTTTTCCTTTTTCTTTCTCCATGATTGACCACTGTTGCAATGTAGCATTGCCAAGTCATGAATGATGGATACCTAATTGACCACTTCAGATATAAAGACACTGCTGCTTTATTAAGGAACAACAATAACAACAACAAACTTGACCTCTAATTTAAGTCCACTTTTAGAAAGGTCCCTGTGACCTATCTATCTATCTGGTTTTCCTGATCCTGCTCAGGAACCTCAGCTTCAGCATAAAATTAGCTGAAGCTTATAAAGCATATTTACAGCAATAAAAATGTAATTGTGATTCGTCCCACTTACATCAGAATCCCATGCAGGCAGTGGGGCAAGGACCACTTGCCAGTGGGGCAAGTGGTCAGGCTTTGTTGTGGTTAATTATGATGACTTAGGTATCTAAGTCTTGCAAACCGTTTAAGGGAAGAGAACTGCCTGTGGGTTGTTTGTTGTGATGTTGTTGTTCTTTAGGTGTCTTTCAGTGTGGCAGGGACTGTTTGCAGCCAGAAAAAATCCAGTGATCACTTACTGGTCACTTAGCATTCTTTTGTGTCATGCTCCACCCTGCATCCCTGCTGACAGAGGGAGAGCTGTCATACTGTTGTATTTTTTATTCAGGAGCTCTTTAAAGAGGATCCATATGTACAGTTTCAGTTAAGCGGAGGATCTCAAATTGGTTTTGAAAGGATAAATACAAATTGGTTTTAACAGTTCCTATTTCAACTAATGCCAGTTAATGCCTAACAGGTGTGATAGCACGGCATCCCCTCTACTATCCATACTTAAAGAAAACTTTAACTGCTCAAGCCCTGGAGAATTACTTTCAACACCTATTAGAGCGTGAAAAACCAGAAGAAGAACTAGTAACAAGGTGAGTAGCTTGCTGCTCAGTCCACAGTTGTATGGTAGATACATGATGGCATCAGAAGTTATCTTAATGTATGTTAACATAAATATTGCAGACTTGTGTGTATGACTTTGGGTTTTTATATGTATCTTCCTCTGAAATTTTAAATAACAACTTGAGCATAGTCACTGAGAAAGACCATGAACTTGGGCCTCTCTCGAAGCTGGACAAAGGCCGTGAATCCGTTTAGCGAAGGCATTTAAATTCCCAGAATTAGCATAGTAGTGTTGGGGCTGTTCCTTTGTTTTGTTCCAGTACAGAATGTCTTTGCTGACTAGAAATAGCTTCCAATGCCCTTTGAGAAACTTATCTTTTCACTGGTTTTGAACCATTTGGAAACTGCAGGAGCCTTAGTAGCTGAAACTTCCCAGGCCTCTGAGCCACTGCTGAGCTGAGAATTAGAAATCTGTAAAACACTACCTGAAAGACGTTCACATGGCCAGTGTAGTCTGGAGCCCAGACTTACCTGATGATCCATCAGAAATGGGCCTCATACTATTCCTGTTTCTGCAAAACATTTTAATATTTATGAAGTTCACTCACTTTAGGGAAAGTATTCCTTCTAGTACCCCACTCTCACCCACTTTTGTGTCACATATACCAAGCCAGAATTTGGACCACTTGCCAGTGGGGCAAGTCTTAAAATCTGAAAGAGAATACCTCCTAAACAGGACACATTTATGTGATACTCCTCTAAAAAAGAATATCCTCTGCCAGACAACATACGTAACATTCTTGTTTTTGTGGTATGGCTGATGCTCAGGGCCCTTCCTGGGGACTGAATGAAACAGACACTGCTCTTGTAGCATGAGGTAATGAATGGAGCTCATTCTCCCAAGGATATCCAGTAAAACAGTCAACAGATTTTAAACCTTTTTTTCTCTTCGAAAACAAGTAAAAGCTTAATACTGCCACAAACCATTCAGTCTTCTAAAACATGTTTTGATACAAAGTCAGTTATTCTGCAAATATGGAGATTTTGCCAAAATCTTTGATGTATTTCCATGGGTAGTGGATAAACTGTTAACTGTCTTTTAGCATGTTCAAAGAGCTTGAGTCAGAAAAGTATGGCTCAAGGCTCAGAGAGAGCTTGGAGTTATTTTAACCCCTGATCTTTGAATTGTAAGTGCTGGTTTTGTCTTCATAAGCAGCTCAGTGCAGATCTCACCCACTGTTTCCTAAGTGCTAACAAATCTGTGTATCTAATAAATAGTGATACTAAGAATTGTAATTGAATTTCCTCTGAAACAGAGCAGAGAGGGGAAGAAATAAAAAATGTCATGCCTCCTAATGATACTTCTAGAAATTGATTCCTTGCCATTCCTTAATGCTGTTTATGTTCATAAATAAAAGTTGAAATTTGCTCTGTCTGGATGAAGCCAAATTAAGTTGATTAATTAGATTATCTGTTCGTGGTTTTGGCTTCCTTTAATGATGTGATAATGGAGCTCTGTGAGTGAATTGGAAAGCTGCTGGGGAAAAAGAATAAAACCTTTTGTGGAAATATTTAGGATTATAAGGATTATACTCATGTGCTTCAGCTTGTGTAGTTTATTTTTTCGTTTTAACTGTCATTAAAAAAGAGCTGTCTTGCTGTCTAATTTCTTTCCTTTATTTAAATGGTGAGTAGTTAAAAACTATGTATTAGTTTTGCTACTATAAACATACCAACCATGGCTCTACCTCACTACAGAACAGAGTCTGTTAACCAGTTGCCTTTCATGCTTTTTCACTAGATGCATTAAATAGGTGTACTAAACAGAGAAAAGGTGGGATTATTTTGATAGAGAACACTGAAAACTATTAAACTTCCAGATCTGCAGGTAAAATAATAGCAAAGGATGGTCTTTCAATCCCCAGGTGATTGCTTCCCACTCTGGAGTGGTAGAGTACATTCTTAACAGATCTGAGTACCTTAAGATACAGAATAAGAAACTTTTTGTGTAGTGGTACTAGGTCAGTTACTTAAGAAGGATAGTAAAAGTACCCTATGAGATTTTGCTGTTTTCATCTTCTGAAATACGGTATATGTAATGTTTTGAGAACATACCAGTGCTCAGAAATATAAAAAATGACAGGCAATTTCTTCCTATGCAGTGTTTTCACCAAGAGCTGAAGAACAAGAAATGTGAATGCTGATGCTTCTAGATGGCTTTTTTGTATATATATTTATTAGAGAGGAAAAATAAGTATTTCTGTACAGTATATCTCATATGCAAACACTTCTTTAAGCCCATGGGTTCCTGCTTTCCTCTGATGAAAAGAATCCTGTCTTTTCCTTGATTTTAATGCATTAAATAATTTTGTATCATTATTATTTCCATGCATTTTAACGGAAAATTCACAGGGAAACCCGACTTCTCTGAATAATATGGACAGCACTTTAAAGGAAGTAGTTAAGCAGGCACCCCACTGTGCATAAGCATAGGAATTCAGCTAGAACAGTGAATATTCCTTGTTTTACTGGTTTCTGTCACAGATAGTGTATTCTTTGAAAGGTTTATTGTTTTCTGTGGTTTTTAAAAGCAGCTCGTAAAACATTTGATCAAATTGTACAATTAGATAATTTTTTCCTTTAGATCTCAGTTAATTAAACTTAAATTATTTAATTATGCTGAGTAAGTGCCTGCCAGCATTTTTGTTAATGTATTGTTGCTGCTTAAGACTAGTATGATGGGTATAGTGGTTTTTCTTCCTTTTATTGTGCAAGTTTATTTTCTGAGTGGAAATATTTTGGATGCTCAGGTGCTTCAAACAAGCCTTAAAATAGTGAAGATGCTGACCTTTATCTATTATTTTGTAATCCTAGTTTTAGCTAGAGTATCCCACTGTAAATGTTTTCTCTAAGTAAATAAAATGAATGTGCCACTTTATAGTGTTCCAAATTAAGATCTGTTGCTTCTATTACATACTTCCTCTGCCAAAATTACTGCAGAAAGTGAATTGAAATTCTTCCACTCATTTGTTTCTGCTTTTATATGCTCTTCGGTTTCTCTCCTGATTTGTTTTTCCTGACTGATTTTCATGACACTTCTTTTGAAGATATTAGCTTCTGGAATCGATATTCCATCAGTCCAGTTCTTGAGGAGAGATATCCCAGCTGTGAAATTCTTTGCTTCCTGGAAATCTTTGCCATCTTTTTCAGAGTAAAATTTATAATGTAGTGCTTTGGTAGATCTCTGGCTTTCATGGTATGTGGTGATTGGTAATTTTTATTTAGTTTTTTAGAAAATTTTGTGGGGTCATCTGGTTGCACTATATAGTTGATTATGATATTAAATTTAGTAAATTAGGTAGGTAACTTATTGTAGAAATTGCCTTATTCTTCACACTCGTCAGAGCACTGGTGGATTTATCTAGTGTCCTCCCTTCCCAGTGGATTTGCGTTTAAGCGTGATAATGTTGCGTGTCAGCTAGTTTTTAAGGAAGGGCAACAGAATGCTGACACCAATTTTTTTCTTAGTAACAGTAATACTGAAGTAGAGTGTGGTAATGAAGAAGTAGAAGGAGCTGAAAGTTAAAACTTTTTGCCTGGGAGACAGACACGGACACTCCATGACTACGTGCTTTCTGGAACAAGAACTGAAGTGATTGCCAGACCGCTCAGCAGAATTCACTCCTTCCATGAGAGGTTTCGGTCATACGCCCAAGATAAAAGGGCAGACAGGGCTATGAACAGCAGCCACAGCCATGCTTTTCACAGTGCTCAAAAGGAGCTGAAAGAGAGAAACCTCAAAGTGACAAAATCAGCAGTGTAAGAGCACTGCAAGAAATTCCAGCTATATCAGGGGAAAGATTTGAAGCATCTGTCCCAAACAGATGAAGATCAGATAGGTCACTAAAGAAAAATAAGGTGGTGTTGGAGGAAGCATGATTTGAATTGCAGCAGTCAGGCATCTGGAGACAGACTGAGAATTGGATATCAGTTTTCTCTGTTACTCCTCATGGCTTGAAGATGTTCTGATTTAAGTCCTTTCCTACGGAATTAAAGCAAAGCTATCAAGTCCTTAGATGAAGAAAATATTGGAGGAAAGCAAAACCAAAGAAAACCAGCAAGAGAAGGAAGATGACAAAACACTGAAAAACTGCAAGGAGAGGCAAGTGGAAATATACTGTAGACCTATTTATGGAATTTGAAACAATAGGAAACCACAGAGCCATTTGCCAAACTGCTCCAGAAGTTTCCAAATTGGAACTGCACCAGCCAAAAGCAAGGATGGAAAAATGCTTACAGTGGCAATGGAACAGAAAAATAGGTCTGTCACACTAAAATAAAATTTTATCTGAACAAAGTACGTGGCTCCAGGAAAGTGTTGAAATATAGCTCTGATTTTAATTTGCTATAAAATTATCTGTTTGTCGTGACGCAGTGACTCATAGATATTTCTCAGGAATGAAGAGGGTGTCTTTCCAATTAGCTGGCGGCATTTGTTAGCAAAAGCAAGTTCCAGGAATTAAGTGATTGTACTTTTCAGTATCAGAACTAGGAACTAATAAAAATACTTCATTTTGCCCATTGTGTTGTCTGAGTTCATACTGGATCTTGAATGTCTGGCTTACAGATACAGGCTTTAACTCACAGAAGAGAAGAACTCTAGAAACAACCTTAGTAGAAATGGATGAGTTTTGAATAGAGGAGAATGGTTACCTTACGGTCCAACTTTAAAAACATTAAGGACTGTTAATTTGGAATAAGAGGAAGGAACAAGAAGGCAGGTAAGGCCTTGTGTTAATCTTGTTACCTTTTAGACTTGACTCAGCAGTGGGATGTGATCAGAAGCATGCAAATTTTGCATGCTGGCTTTTGGTGGATGTTCTCTACAAGTGTTCCTTCCAAAATCTCCTGAGAAATAATGTGACATTGTATTTTACAGATATGAGTTGCCAGGAATCCATGGATTAAATTTTGTTCTGAAGAATTCCCTTGGTGGTGGTGGCGTAGCATCCTTAAGAAGTGACCCACAGGCATGTATCAAAGCAATAATTTTAATGTAGTCATCTTTTATAGGTCTCTTTATAACCAGCTTTTGGGCTGGAACTCTAAGCTCTTGGGTTTACCTCTAGTTCCTTTTAATTTCCTGTTAATAGACATTGTCTATTTAATTTTGTAAGGTTTGAAAACAACATAGGAAAGTAGAAACTGGATTTAGAATATTTGATGAAAAAGATGTGTACTATTAAAATAGCACATCATAAAAAGCATAACTAATTTGAAGACTACGAGTTTTTAGATGCACCAGCAAAATTAATTTATCAGAAAGGCTGTCACATTCTGAAAAATGCAGATTTGCCAGATAATTCTGATTGTTTCCAAGTATATACAGGAACCATGCACTGTAGGACAACTCCTCATTTAGCCTATGCCTTCTATAGTTAAAATACTGATAAATAATATAAACATGAAAACCAGAGGCATATGACGTCTTTTGTGTTGATGATGTTATGTGAATCTGAAAGTAATATTTTTTTTTGCAAGTGTACAATCTGAGTATTAAATATTGGAAACATCTAAACCTGAAGACAAGATCCTAAGCGAGGCTGCAGCTACAGCAAAGCACAGCTGTGCTACCATAGGCTCAGAAATGCTTATGTGTGCAAATAAGCTCAGCGTAAAGAAGACTGCTCACAAAATAAGGTGATGCTATGTATGAATCAGATAGTAGAATTCAACCCCAAATGAATTGATTTTAGCACTAGGTACCAAATAAATGGAAGAAACTGTTCATTCTATTCAGATGTGGATGCTTGAAAACACAAAAACCAGACTGAATTCTCACACTGATTATAGGAAAAATACTCACATGAAACCATTTTTAGAAACTTCCTTTTAAAAGGTGGTATAATATTTAGATAGTAAAATTTAATATTGGTTTGGTTCTTTTTCTTACAGGGTAAAGCACTTGGACAAATGCTGTTGGACTTCCAGATTAAAAATGTTCCTGATTTAAAATCACTGATAGAATAACAGGTGTTTAATATATATGCTTTTAACACTGAGTGGTATAAAAACATGTTATAAACAAGAACTGGCTTCTTGAATGAGATTTTTTTAAAAGTTTAAGAGTAGAAATTTGACAGTTATTTTTCAGAGGCTTAGCTATATGGCACAGATAAGCAAATGGTTTTTATTTATTACTAAATTTAATACCATAATCAACTATATAGCACAACTAGATGACCCCACAAAATTTTTTTAAAAACTAAATAAAAAAAGACTAATAGCTTTGTCTGTGCCTGATAGCATTTCCTGTCTAAATACAGTGGATGAAGAATTAATTTATTTCCTGCAAAATGAATTAATCAAATTGCAACATAACATTTAATAATGAGACAAGATAATCTTTGTTTCAAGATGGAAATTACCTCCTGTTTGGTCCATCTCTCTTCTCCTTCTCTCAGCCTTTATTTGAAAATTGAATGGACTGCTGTCCTGGCAGCCGTGTTTGCCCTGTGCAGTGAGTGAGGCTGGGTAACCTGCTCTGCGCTGCTGGGAAGTCAGCACTGTCTGGTACTGGAGAACAGTTCTCCCTGCTGGGCAATAAAGAAAAGTAATAATTGGTACTGTTATACAGTGACTGGTCGTAAATGCTGACCTTTGGTGGTGATCCACCAAACTTCCAGCACTTTGTCTGGTTAATGACAGACTTTGTTATTACATTTTCCAATCTCTTTTACTAATTAATCCTTCAGGTGAAAGCACTGAGTCGTAGTAAATTGCAGATCCTAGTGTGGTAATAAATTTGAAGACGAGGAAAGGGAGGTCTGCCTGCTCACTCCTTCTTGTGATGGTGCAATGCTGGCAGGGCTGAAGCAGGGCTGGGTGGTGGAGGGATACCTGGTTTTGTTCCAGGGCTATTAAATCCTTGATTTGTGCAGCAGAGTCATGCCTGGATTAAGTTTATTTGACTGTCATTTGCATTGCCCTTCCCACAAAAAGGTGTCTTCTGCTGTGAAGGAAAACCATGTTGAATGCAATGTACTCTGTCTTTCTTCTGACTCCCAGTTATCACCTCTCCATCTCCCTTCCTGCACAATATGATTAGCATGTTCAAATTGGGATACTTCTCAACTTCTTCACCTCATTAAGAAGAGACTTAAAAATCTCTATCGTACGTTCTGGGACAATAGCAAGGTGGAAATTCTGATAACTGTATTTTCTCGGCAGAAGCCATAAAAATATTATTCCACATGCTCGGCATTTTATATTCAGAAATTAATATTTTTGTTTATTTTAGGGAGATTGTGTTAATTGTTTAGTGCTGACAAAATGAGGCATTACTAATACCAGCCAAAATAATGGAAATAAGTATTTTTTTAATTGTCACCAAACCTATCTGTTAGTTGTTCCTAAATTTCCAGTGTTGTCTATCACTGTTATTAATTTCCTAGCCTCTTGCTTGCTAATGAGTACTATACAATGAATGTTTCTCACCTTTTCTGTGGTTTTGTTCATTTGAACTGAAGGTATCATAAATGAATGCTTTATCCATCTAAACACATTATTCCCTGAGCAAGTCATAGGTACTATCCATGTATACAGCATGATTCAGTCACGTTGTAAAAAATGAGTCATTACTTCATTGCAGAAAAATAGCCAAGTTAATAACTTCAAAGGGAAAATAGCATGCAGGTTTTATTATGTTTACAGTCATTGTTTGTTAGAAAACTCTCCTTAATAATTTGGAAGGAAGTAAAAAAGAAAGGAGAGGAAGTAAAAAAGAAAAAGTGACAGAGCTCAGTAGCAAACCTACAAGGATAAAAAGGCTACAGTAAATATTTGCAGTTCACTCAATATGCTGCTTAAGTGACTCTGGAAATATGTATGCAATAAGTTTCTGAATAAAAGTGAACATTTATAAAGTATAAATTTGTTTTAGTCATTTGTGTTGTTTCTTTTACTGGAAGAGAGTGATACTTAGTTCAAAGGTTCTTTCTTTGGGTTTGTTTGACTTGCCTTCAATTTCATGCATTGTCTTGCTGGTTCCCTTCTTTGTTCAGATTTTGTCTGTTCTGTCCCTAGTCTTTGTTAAATACAAAAACCAGAAGAGCAAATGATACTGTTTTCTGGAGAGCTGGTCACTTACAACTCTATAATGGAAGCTGTAATTTGCTGAGAAGAATGGTACAGTGTTCAAATGGATTAGATACGGGAATACAAAGGTGTTATTTTTTATCTCTGGAACAGCCCTTTTGGATTCTGTGAAACCATCCTTCACAAACCCATTTTCTGTCCATTATTTCTTTCAGCACACTAGCTTAAACCAAATGGCATTGCTTTTCAGATACTTTTCTTGCAAATTATACCCTCCAGAAATCCCTATCTAAAGATTTTATTCTCCTTGAATGTTTTAACATGTTTTGAATTCATGAAACTGTGCTTGTTTCAGCAGTCCCAAATGATCTGAAAGTAAAGCTTGAGTAATTGAGAAAGGTTTGGTAAAATACAAATTGTACACGAAGGTGAGCATGTATGCAGTCAGCATTGGTTTAACTTCAGTCAGTAAAAAATTCATTTTGCCTGCTTGTTAAACCAGGTCTGTTCCTCATATAGGCAAGAACTTACCCTTCCAATTCCCCGCCTTTCCTGCCTTTTCCCTACTGTGTTAGCAGGATGGAAATAGTAATATCTAGTGCATAAAATGAGGTTCCTTGTAATACAGGAGTTTCAGTGTAATGGAAACTGGCTTTTACACCACTTCCTTAAGTTTTTGTACTGTGGCTCATCTGCACTACTAAACAAAGGCTGTTTTCTTACCTCTCAGAGCTTTCTTACTGCATCTCAGCTTAACTCTCAAAAATAAAGCATGGCTTTTATCAATAAATTATTCCACAACAGTTAGCAGTCCGAACACATACCTCCTCAATGTTTTCGGGTTTATATTTAATATTCCAAAGTGATTTCCCCACTTAAATTTGTGTACTAAAGGTACAAAAGCTGCTATATAAAAGTCACCCAAGAGGCTGTGCCAGTGCTTGATGCACAATCAATGTCTATTTTTAGTTTTGCCATCTCCAGTGGAGATGTTTTTCCACTAAAATACATGTTTTCTTGCCCCTTTCCGATGAAAAATTATGGTAAGTATACCTTACATTGTGGTTGCACTGTAGAAGTTTGACAGTAATAGAAGTGCAGCCCCTTGGGTTTGAAAGCAGAAAATGTTGAGTTGCAGGTTGCTTTTCAAGAATCTGAATGGTTTCCTTCAGGAATCACTTTGAGGTGTTCAGTTAGGTGCTTTGCACACAGTAATGCACCCAACAGTTGCAAGGTAGTGGTGAAGCATTACCTGGGTGGATTCCGGAGACCCATCTGCTCTGTAATGCCTTTTGGGCTTGTTCACTGGGGTTTTCAGGCCTGAGAGTGAGTGGCTGGGGGGGAGGGAGAGAGGAAGCTCTTCAGTGCCTCAGGTATGAGGAAATTACACTGCAGAGATGTCACACCTTTCCCCTTACTGCTTTGAAACCCTCCCATGCAGTAAGACTTTGAGTCTCCTTCTCATGGCAATCCCTCTTCTTCAGTTTCATCCTGGTTTCCCTTCCAGGTTTACTTGAAATGGACCCTGCTGATTTTGGGATTAAAGCTCACTGGCATGAAGAAAGCAAACAAAGGATGCCTCCATGTAAAGGATCCCATTGGGAAGAGTCTGTATCTGCCAGGGAGTTCAGCTGAATTCCTCTACCTTCCTTTGGACAGGACAGAGAAACCTGAACTGTAGGACTGAAGCATCTCTACCACCTATTTCAACAACGACGATCCCTAGCTAGACAGCTTTAGGGAATGGGACAGGGGCAATCTTGAGATGGCAGCACAGGGCAGGAATGGTGCTTGTCCACACCGGAGCGAGACAGGAACCTTTCTATGCCAGGACTTTCTATGGAGTCTGGCAACCTTCTGTGGCTCCAGCTCTGGACCAGCTGCTGTGACCATCATCAAACAGGTGATACGGTGTTTCAAAGTTTTTTTCCTTGTCCATTAAAAAAATGCACTAGTTAAAAATGAGACATTCCTCCTTCTCCTCCCCCCATTTTTATTTACTAAGAGAAAAAACTTCAGACCTTCCAAATATATTTTTTAACATCTGGATTTGAAAATATGCTGGCTTAGTTATATAATTGTGTGGCTGGTGGCTAATCCACAGGGTTCCTGTACCAGCATCATAAGCTACATCTCTAAGGTATTTTCTCTTTTTAAGTGATGTGATTTGAAGTAGGGGGCTTGAGAGGGGTAAGCCTCTGTTGCATAAAAATTTGGCTGAGACTCCAGAGAAAATCCCAAAGGCCTGATCACTCTGTTAAGTAGTGCTGGGGCTCTGGCCTGTAATCAGCAACCGAACAAGAGGTTATGGTGGGCCCCTTTCTTTGCAGATGAAGGAAGATGAGGATAGTCTTAGCTTCCCAGGAAGCTGCGCTCTGCTCCAAGCAGGAGGAAACAGGAGGGCACCCACCATTGTTTTCGTTGACAGGTAGTGAGGTAACCCCCTCCCCTGAAATATTTTCTTTACTGAGGAAGTGGGAAAACTTGCTTTTGGTTCATCAGTAAGCATCAATAATAAACATTTCATGTTTACAAGATCCCGAACCTTGGTTCAGTATCTGTGGTGGTAGAAGGCTCTCACCTGCTGGGTCCTTCACATCTCCTTTGCCTTCCAAATACCAGAGCTGTTTGCTAATGGAAAGAAAAGGGATAATGAACATTTTCTCTTTGGTGTGACCAAAGGCATTCTACAGCTCTGGGGTGGTCTAGAGCTCTCATTCGTGTTCCACGGAGTTTAAAGTGACTGAGGAGAGAAAAATAACCTACTGTTTCAACGCGGTTTGCCTGGGGAGAGCTGCCAAGCTGTTAAACACCAGCGCTCCTCTTCCCGCTTCCCCGTTTCGTATTTGACATCCTGAGGTTGCGGTGTTTGCCCGAGTTTAAAGGAAGATGCTCCAACAAACTTCTCCAGCATTCTTACACGCATATCCCTTCCTCCTTCCCCCTCCCTCTGCCCGTTCCGCGTTTCTCAGAGGCGAAAGCTCCCCCCTGCAGCCGCAGCGAAAGCGCCGGGCCGGAGCGGCTGCGGCACGGACAAAGATTCATGGCAGCGGGCCGGGGCGCGGCGGCGGCGGCGGGGACTCGGTGAAAGGCTGCAGCCACGGCCACTTCCCCTGCCACTATCCGCGCCCTGTCATCTTCCAGGTAAGATGAATGTCTGTCCCATCCATCATCCCGCCATCCCCAAGGGGGCGGGAACCTGCGTGGTTACTGAAACTTCCGAGCCCGATCGGGGCGGCATTGTTGACCTGACAGGGCTGCTCTTTTGTGGGCTCTGTTGCCAGGATTTAGCCATTTGCATAATGGATTAGCATGAAACTGAACCCACGGAAATGCCGCTCTGCCGTTTCCTACTCTTTCTTAACTGGCGGACCTTTGGGGCGAATTAATTTATAAATGTGACTTGCCACTCTCCCTCGGAGACCTGTTTTCTTTCAGGGAAGACGGACGCTCCCCCCGCCCCGTCCCGCCGCCGNCCCGGCGCCCCTCAGGTCCCGCCGGCGGGGGAAGGTGCACGAAGCGGCTGTGGCCTCGGAAGCCCTTCGCTGCTCTCCCCGGGGCGGGAGAAGGGCTTTATACGCACTTTTCCGTGCACTTCTACCTGGGCAGCGCCGGCGGTAGACGGGGAGGAGCTGCGGGTGGCTCCAGGCTGCGGGCACCGCGCCATCCCGAGGGCCGAGCCGCCGCCACGGCCGGACCGGGGGTCACTGGGTCGGCTCAGGGTGCCCGCCGCGCCCCCCCGGTGAAGCCCGGCCGGTCCTCGGGGCGGGCGCCGCCCGCNCACGCCCCTCACCCGGTGGGCCGGCCCGGGTGCCCGCCCCGCCCCGCCCCGCCGGTAGCCTAGAAAAGCCGTGCCGGGGGCCAGGAGCTGCTCGGAGGCACCGAGGGTTTCCCTCGCTGACCATGAAGAACCCGGTGCCGCAGGCGGCCTCGCTGCTGCTGGAGAAGCTGCTGCTCCTCGTCCACATCCGGCCCTTGCCCGCGGGCTCCGACGGGGAAACGGCACCACCTGCACCCGGCTACTACGACACCAGCTGCTTCAAGCGAGGAGACCTGCTGGAGGTGCCCCGCACGCTCTTCATCCACTTCGGCATTTACCTGGGCGAGAACCGCGTCGCTCACTTGATGCCCGACATCCTGCCTTCCATCACCGGCGACCGTCAGCAGATCCAACAGGTGGTGACCAACAAGCGGCTCATCCTGGGCGTTATCGCCAGGACGGCCAGCGTCCGGGTGGACACGGTGGAGGACTTCGCCTACGGCGGCAGCATCCTGGTCAACCACATGGACCGGCTCTTCGAGGACCAGGTGCTGGGCAGCGAGGAGGCGGCCCGCCGGGCGGAGAAGCTGGTGGGCACCACGGCCTACAGCCTGCTCTGGAACAACTGCGAGCACTTCGTCACCTACTGCCGCTACGGAGCCCCGGTCAGCTTCCAGACCGACAAGGTACGGCCCGGCCCGCGGCGGGCNGCGGCGGCGCTGCCCTTCCCCCGGCGACCCCGGTCCCCGGAGCTGGGCCGGGCACTGCCGCGGGCCGCGGGCGGGGGTGCCAGCCCGGCCGCCGCTGACGCCGCTCTTCCCGCAACGGGCAGTGCCGCCGGCGCGGAGCTGCTCGGGACGGCAGCGAGCCTGGCCTCAGCTGGCTTCAAGCGGCGAGGAAAGCGAAGCTGCATTAGTAGAACAATTAATACACTTCTAAAATGCTCTGAAGCTATAGGTTCCAGCCGGAGCCACAGGCAGTACAGGGGCTGTTGCTGGGGGTGACGCGGTGCCAGCCGGGCTCTTCCCTCTTCCCCTTTCTCCGGGGAGTCCGTGTGAGAGAGGTGGGGCAGCAACTGCTGCTCTCTCCCGAGAGAGTGGGCATCGCCAGCTCTGCAGCCAAAGCTTTCCTCTTTAAATCTCATCTTTTGCACTTTTTTTTTTTTTTTTTCAGTTCTGTGAGACTGTGAAGATGATTATTCGGGACCAGAGGAGCGTGCTCGCATCCGTGCTTGTGGGACTAGTGTCAATAGCCTGCCTAGGTGTGGCACCCTCCACCACGCTCCCCACCATCTTCATTCCCTTCTTTCTGTGGATGGCTGGTTAACAGCCTTCCTGGAGGCTTCCATCCAGCATCTGTATATAGGATGTATACTACTGTATTTATGAAAGCACAGATTACTCACTGGCATCATGTAAAGTTTCTTAACTTTGTGCACCATTTTAAAATACAACTTTGTCTAGAACACAGTGCACAAGGCATAGCTTACTATGTAAGCCAAATAACAGATTTCCTGAAAATCTTGGTATATTTTAACACGCCTTTAAGTAATGAAAAAGTAGGGTTGCGATGCAGTTCTGCTCCTTGTCTTTAGCCAAAAATGATTCTAATAACAACCTTCATGTTCTTCAGATTCTTAGCTGCATACCTGGGTGCCATAACTATTAATAAAAAAGGATGATGGAGTTCTACAAAGCAATGGAAATGGAGAACAAACTGCTTACCTCTTCCTTTTATACATATAGTGTATATTCAGAAATTACCGTCTCCATTCCTAAAATACTCCTTTGTGGAAATGCAAGTAAATTGACTCTTTTTTGAGAGCAAAGAAGAAAAACCAACCCTTGGCTGGGTGCTGCAGGAGCACATCTGGCCAGACCGGTTAAAGTTGTTTCCCTTCTGGGAAATGTTCAGAAATCTGTCATTTGTATTAATTGTGTAAACACTTGCTACTGTATTGAACAACTTTTTAATTGGGTTAGTGATAAGGAAAGATGGCAATTCCTCACCAGTTTCCTTGCCAGTGATAGTGGCTAATATGGGAGTGGGCTACAGAGGGATTTAGGAGCGACAAGAAGAAATTAGCTTGCATTATGTCAACTTGTGATGTACAGATGTTGGACATTTCCAGCATTCCAGGGCACATGGCAGGGAGGAGGAGGAGGACAGACACCAATTTAGTTCTTACTGTTCCTCAGCAGTGGAAATTGTGTAGGTGCTGTAAAGTATCAGGGATCATTGGAGCAGTTTCTGTGGTGGCTATCTTGTCATTTTGGATATTGCCTTAAAACACTTTCTCAGTGAAAGACAACGTGTCTTCTTATACTCATCTCTTGTAAGTATTCACTTTCAAGCCAGTAGCTGGTGCTAGAAATGCTTTATCTTCAATGCTGAGGCCTTTCAGTTTATCAAGAATGTGTAAAGTTGGATTTGAAATCAAGTTCATGTAGGCAATTGTTTAAATGCTAAAAACCTTTGCTATTTTTTTCCTTAGCAAGGTCTTTTATGTATGCAGAGAAATTGTTCTGCTCCTGGAATTGTTCAGCCTTGTGTGCATACATGTGCTTCCTTGTTCACATGCTGCACTTGGCTTCCTTTCTAGTCAAAGGCCAGTATGATGGTGTCTTCACCAAGGACTCAACCTCAGATTTATTTCTATTAGTGGTGTGCAGTGTCCTGCCATCAGCTCTGTTACTGAAATGGCCATTTGTCCATTTTTAGAGAGACTCCTTTTAACTGTGCTATAAACCCCCTCCTCCTTCCCCTAGACCTTACAGATGCTTGAAGATTGGATTTTTAGAACTGTGAGTCTACTTGGCTGCTCTCTAATCATCATCTTCTGGCTGTTCCACCATAACCGACGAAGAATGTAAAGACTGGGGTGAAATTCCAGCTCATAGGAAAGAGCAGCATGACTCCTGCTGCCATCAAATAAGAGGGGATTTCAGCCCAGCTTTCACGATATGTTCAATTGGCAGCCCAGCTCCAAGCAGCTGGATATCAATTACTGCTGGATCCTTGTAACAGCTTCTGTTCTGCTTTGAAAGATTGCAATGCTCAGTGTAACTGTTTCTGTTAAACTTATGAAATTAAGGTGTTTCTAATTAACATGAGTTACTTTTTCATAGCGTATGCATTAGTAATATTTACATAAACTCCAGCGTGGTTTTTTTACTTGCTATGAATAAGGCATGAGCTGTAGTCATTACTGTAATTATATAAATAGTTTTTATTCATTTTAAAATGTCTACTGCCCTCTTGAAATTGAGTATAATGCTGTAGCATTACTCTAAGATATCCCAGTAGGGTACGGAACAGGCCATTAACATGCAGTTACATGGTGTGCGATTACAGGTGGGCTTTTCTTTTACCCTTTATTTAATTAGGATTTACAAGAATTCCAGTAATTCTTACGATTCACATATACAATAAACAACGGGGTCATGACCAGTAACCAAATCTCGAGTGGGACTGTTGGAAGGCAGAGAAATGTTCCTGCTCTAGCTTTAGTATCAAAGGACCAATGCTCCCATGCTGCTAACGCTGTTGAGCAAGAAGCATCCCGATTGACTAAACTGGGATTTTCTAGGTGTCTATGAAAGAAACGAAAGCAGTTCCTTGCAGGCTTTCAGACGTATTAGTAGAGAATTTTCCTTCAGCATATAAAGTTTTAAACTTATGAAATGCTATGAAATGGTCTAGAATGTCTTGTCTAGAATTCCTTTAATCAAAGACAAGTAATAATGTGGGCATAGGAACAGAAATTCAGCTGCATGTTTAGGCATTTTTCCTACCAACTATTAATTCTAGCAAAGATCTGGAAATTTTGTTCGAGTCAGGCATGAGTCAAATCAGTCATACTCTGAGGAGAAAAACAAGACTAGCAGGCATGAATTTTCATGTTCAGCTCAGCGGGTGGTGTTTGTGCTCTGAAATATTTTGGTAAATGTCAGTGTCAACTTTTTTTCTGTAATTACTTGAGTAAAAATAAGCACTAGCTGGAGCATCGCATTTCAGACTTGAGCTCTACTGCGATGCCATTGAAATGACGGAGCTAGTTATAATAAGAAAAACACAGAAAACTGTGGAGCAGTTCAGCTGTTGGGGAAATGTGTGTGCTTAGAAGTGAGATTGTTCATCGGTAACTGTAAGTGATGGTGATGGGGAGTGTAAATCCAGAGCCACAGCTCATTTTAGTGGGGGCTGTTTTGAGAAGCTGTGTGGTTAAACCAGAATACATAATGAAGGAGTATAACCATCACTCCTGTGTCGCTGGAAAAGGCAAGTAGTGAAGACATCAAGTTTAAAGGATAGATGTTTCACTTCAGGCTTTCCAAGGAAAACAAAAATAAAATGAGTAAGGCTCAAAATGTTTTTAGAAAACCCTTGTTTAAAAGAAATGAAAAAAGAGGTAAGTTACTAAATGAAGACATTAGAACGGTGTCCTTTCTGGTTTTCTGTTTGCATTTATTTTAGCGTGGAACATAAATGATTACTCATTTTGTGGTGAGCAGTCATCTGCTGCTTGATTTCACTTTGCATTCTCCTGTGCTGAAGGAGAATGCTACGTATAAATACCATTGAGGCTTTTAATGAAAACAAAATCATAGCAATACTTGTTAAAGTCTGAGGGGGTGGGGAAGAGGGAATTAAACTTGTGTGTGACTTGACATGGTCCAGACAGGTTTTAGAATGCGAACTGCAGCAACAAGAAACATTAGAACTGTGATCTCTAGAAATTATATGGTACTGTGTTATTTATTGCATGTTCTCACATTAAATAAAGAATCACACACCACTAGATGATACAGAACCGTGTTAGACAGTCATTAGTTAGCATCTCCTGTATCCTATCCACTGAAATTAGAAAAAGTTCTCGGGTGACTCGGAGCATTTCCTCATTATACTTTGTAATAGCTTCGAACCTGATTCATCTGAGTACTTAACTGTCATGAATGAGCTTTCTGATGGGAAGTGAAGATAGAAAAGCTTAGTAGTTTTGAGACCCTTTGCTATAGTGCCTTCCAGTCTCTTGTCAGCCTTACAAAAATCTTTCAGAGCATTGTGCTGGTAGAATAAAAAATCTCTGCTGTAGGAATGGAACACTAAAAGTATTTGAAGGCTCTTTTTGGCATAATTTATTTAAAAAAATTATTCTGGTGTGTTTTGTGATGTACCTTCAGTTCTGAAGTCGAGAACATTTAGGATATGGTCCTGAGTGCTCAGAGACTGTGGGAGAAGGTGGGCAAGTGGGCAGATCTTTAGGAGGCTTAAGTCAGAATTACACTGATTGCGGTACCACAGTTCTGTCTATCACAAAACTGGGGATTTGGACTTACTGTTTCTGTGTCTCACAGGGCAGAAAACTTTCGGTAAGACTTTCTGAAGCTTTTTTATGTTCCCCCTGTTTATAAGAGAAATTTGTTTAGCCATGTGGCTTTGTTTCAGAAGTTGCTGCTTCTGTGTTGTGTGTCTGTGAACTGCAAAACTGTTGGTGATAGTGGGATTTGAAGCCAATCAGCTGCACAGTCCCCTACAACTACATCACAACACCTACAACGTGGTGCTTGGTCTGAACAAAGCAGTGGTAGTGTGACAGGCAGATAACGTAGGTTTATTTTACTTGCAAGGGCAGGGCATATTAAGTGAAGTGAAGGAGCAGTTAGTGATTGCAGGAGTGTGTGCCTGAAGACTCAGATGCTACTTAGTCGGGTATGCAGTGTTGTGTCTGCCTCCTGCCCCCACCTGGAGTTCAGGAGGCTTACAGTGGCGTTGCATGTTAGCACAGAGATTGAAAGGATTAACTTGCCTTCCCTTAAACTGAAGTATGCCATCAATGCCACAGGCTGTAATCTAACCTAGTAAATTAAATGGGTGATGGTCCACCTTCTGACTGTGTGGTGGTACACTGTGACTCGTGTGTATAGCTGAACTGCCCCACTGCTTCACCTCTAATGGCTATGAGCAGCACTGCCCGGCCTGCCTTGACCCAAGGCATGCTCCAAGACAGGAGCACCAGCTGCCAGGTGCTGCAACTGGAATCACGCAAACAGCATCCGTGCAAACGTGGATGACCATGGACAAATGTGCAAACCTATTTCGTGACCTTGTTTAGCTTATCACCCTGGTCAGAATTTTAAGGTAGACATCCCCATTTGTTACCCAAAACCTTGAGCCCCTTCCTAACTGAGCAGCACTTTGAATGGAAACAGCAATACCAATTTATAAAGAGTGAAAAAATGTGATGGTTAGAGCATTTCTGGGGATTTGGGAGACCTGTTCCTAGGACCTTCTCAGTCCATCCTGCAGAAGTTCACAAGACTTTGGACAAGGCTATCAGGTGGCTACCCTTCATCTTTTCTATTTTTAGTCTCATGGTTAGGACAGTGATTATTGATTTTTTTTTTTTTTTTTTAATCAAGTCAGGCAACACCTTTGAGTTAGGAGGGCAAAATGGCACTCTGTCTGCTCTATGTTGGAACAGGCTCTGTTTGGGATCTCCAAAGGATGGTGTCACTTCTCATGGTCTATGGGCCCCAGTGACGTTCAGAATGGGAAATGGATCCCTAGATGCAGTCAGAAACTGCTAAGATTGTGACACTTCTGACTTTGGCACAATACAAATTGAAGTAATTAATAAAATTTTCAGGTAGAAATAAGGGAGAGACTATTTTTGATCAGAGGTCTGTTTATTTACTGCACTGTTGCTTTCATTACAACAAATGCTTTTAGTTAAAGCAGATAACCTGCTGTACATCCCAAACTATTTGCTACAGTGTCTCCTTTTTAACTCTTTCCCATTTCTGTAACCAGGACAATAGTAATCTCTCTGATTTCTGGCTACCTCCAAAACTTCATTAATATTTGCATAAGGTTGTAGGTTTCTTGCATTGGACGTACCCAATAAATAAAATGCATGGCTCCTCCCCAGAAGGCTTCTTCTCTGCCTGTGAAACCAGAGTTCTGTGAGGCTAAGAAGGCATACTATGGTATATAATTAAGAATGCATTCAAATGCAGGGTTATGCTCTGCTAAACTTGCCAAGCCACCTTATCTTCTGTCTGTGCATAGTCTGAGACCTAACTCAGATTTGCACCCGTGTTCCTTGCAGTTTTGCAGAAAGTACCTGCATGTTTCCATTCAGTACTGCACATAAACAGAGGGAGGGGTGGGTCTGCTACTCCTAAAGTAGGTAAAAAGTTAGTAATTAGTTCTAATCAAAAGTGAAGAAATGTGGATGTGAAGATAATGAGGAGTTTCCCGTACTCCTGATGGAAATATTAGATATTAAACCGAGTAACTTTTGCTATTTATATTTGCAAACTGGATTGTAGGTAGCTCCAAGTGAATATTCAGGAGAAGGGAGGCACCTGGTTTCAACCACTTCATTTTGTGTCTAAATGATGTGATAATGCACTGTGTAAGTAGCCTGGAGCCAAGGATGATTTGGTTGCCTCCAGAACGAGAAACAGCATGGCTGTGAAAAATGGAGCAGTGCATTTAGCCCTAGGGGGAGGCGGCTGTTCAGTTCAGCACCATCTATCCCAGCTCTGCCTCTTCTGGAGCCTGAACAGAGAGCGCTTCATGACCCCGTCCTGTATTGCAGTCATACTTGCTCATCTGAAGCAAGAGATCTGAATGATGCAGATACACTCCAGACTGTTTAAATTCCATCACAAGCCTCATTTTATTAACGGGTGACTTTATACATGTTGCCGCTCTGACAGTAACTCAGGAGTCCCTTCCCAAGTATCTCATTCTTCCTAAACTTTGCAAGAGGAGCCTGAAAGTCTCACTTAGAGCTGCAAATCAGACTGTCAAGTGTGTAAGGCTGCAATGCCCTGAAGTATACATGAAGAAGTAGCCTGTGATATCCACAGTCATGTGTTACCACATCCCATTCCTCAGCTTTTCATCAACCTTGGGATGTAGACAAACCGCAGCCCCTCTGGAAATCCAAATGTGTAATAAACTAGGACATGGCCTTGACAAATAGGTAAAAATAACATTTCTTCATCCAGTACATCAGCCATTTATCACAGATGATTGCATGGTAAAGACAGCTGTTTGTATTCTTTTAGTTACTACTCCCAATTTCTGGCAGCAAGTGGGTTTGGTCACACTGTATGCAAGAAAGAACCACTCCACTGTACAAGTAACTATTTTAGAATGACAATTTCATCATGTATTGACAGACAGGGTGTAGGCTGGGAATAACGTCTTTTCAAAAACTCACCCGGAGAAAGCAGTAATTCTGTTTGGCCGATGAACTGAAATTCCAGCAAAGAACAGAGCGTTTCTATTTCTGATGTCTTTGAGCAATTCCAGTAACTAATACTGTTAAAGCATTGAGAAATGCACAGGCAGTAGAGCTGATGCATAGTCATGAAATGTGTTACAAAATTATAACGAGGTTTTTATGACTTGCAAAGAGATTTTTACTAGCAAGCTGAAAATATCCACCCAAACCAGTTATAGAAGTTACTTTCCCTCAGTAATTTTCTAGTTTGCATTTTTCATTTTGGGAAATGTTTGTATTAAAAGCTCTCTAACAGACAGTAATAAATCCTGCAATTAAATACAAATCTGTGCTTGCAACAACAGTCTGTTCTTATGGGAAAGACAGTGGATTTCTGACATTAATTGTGAGCTCTGTGTATAACAGAGCAGGAAGGGAACATGGGGTGTAAGCAAGATATCTATTTATACAAAAAACATTTGACCCTAATTAAAAAAAATCCTAAGAGAAGTTCCTTATAAAAAAAGCTGCTTAATTAGGACTGCACAGTTAAAAGTTATACAATTACATCTATCATTAAGAAGTACTCCAGTCTTCTTTATTACAACAGCATCACTGGGTTATGTTTCTTCCAGCTAAAACCAACAGGAGCTTTGTTACTGTCTTCATAGAGAGCAAAATTAAATATGAAATATTTCCACCAATCCCCTGACCACTCCAAAATCTTGTACCTGTGAAAATTTAACAACAATGTTCAGAAATGAACCCCCAATAATAATGAACTTTAAACAGAATTATGATTCAAAAAATCCTACAGGTCAAAAACTCTGCAGTTTTGGGTTTTTTTCTTATAGTTTTTCAAATCTTTTCAGGCAGCTATCTACAGATGGTTTTACACTGCCACCATTGTTTCTACCAAGCTTTTTGTTGGTCTAGGCAATGCACCCGTCAGCTGGCTTCTGAGGTTTTTTTCTGTGAACAAAGCTACTTCCATTATTACTTAGGAAAACTGGACTCTCAATCCAGAGCTGCAGCAAGACAACCAGACGCTGTTAACAACTTTACTACCTTTGAGCACCTTCAACTTATAGATGAGGGCCAAATTTTTACCGTCAGAGGAAATAGGGAATGACATTGGCAGTATCTGAAAGCCAGTTTAGCAAAGTATCATTCTCCACCACTGAGCAACAGTGAGCACTTGGGGACAGGATACTGGTACAGATGGATTCTTGATATGTTCTCAAAAGTTTACAGTTTGCAAACTTCCAGCTTTAAAGTTTGCATTCATTTCATCATGTTTAATACTCTTACCCTGTGTGAACTTCTCTTACTCCATTTTGGTTTATCAGCCTGACCTTTGAAAGGCTCTATGGCAAGATAAATTATGACATATGAAAAAGCATTTTTTAATTTTTTTTTCCCTTACATTAGCTGTCCCTCTCCTTCTTGTACTACAGGGAACAATGAATAATCATTTGTGTTACTTTTTTTTCCACTTACAGTCTTATAGCTCAGATATTCCTGATGTGAAAAACAGACTTTTTGTTGTATCCACAAATTTGTACTTTGGGAAACAGCTCATTTGGCCCCATCTTTCTAGTACCATGTCTGCCCTCCAAAGTTTACTACAGATTACAATTCTTAGTCCAACAGTATCATCCTGGATCTTTAGAGTTGAACACACACATCCTTCAGTTGTTATTGGAATTTACTCATCTGTGCTAAAATGCCTTTTATTGTATCCTCAGTTTAGGACTAATGTGAAGCTCTGTTCCTTTAAAAAAAGAACTGGCTTACTTTGAAAATTGCTCTATCACTTTTGTGTTGAATATTACTACAACTTTTTTTTTCTCCCTATAGCCTAATTCCTCAAAAGACTCTTTTTTTATCACCTGCTAGTTCTCTATGTGGCAAATGCCTGGCTTTTAATATATTTTAACTAGGCATTATTAGTAGTAGTAGTAGCAGCAATAGTAGTAGTAGTAGTAGCTTTTATGTTAGCAAGGTGATCCTCTGAATCTATTTTAACCTTGGTCCTCAGGGCTTTCTATGTAATTAGCCTGTGTTCCTTGTTTGGATAAGAGATAGACTTTCTGAAGGGTGGTACTTGTAGTATTATTAGAGAGTGTCCAAAGAAGGACCAGGAAGATGGTGAAGGGTCTGGAGGGGAAGTCAAATGAGGAATGGCTGAGGTCACTTAGTTTGGCCTAGAGAAGAGACTGAGGGGAGACCTCATTGTGATCTGCAGCTTCCTTGTGAGTGGATGAGGAGGGGCAGGCAACCGACCTCTTCTCCGTGGTGACCAGGGACAGGACCCAAGGAAATGGCCTGAAGTTGTGTCAGGGGGGTTTAGGTTGGATATTAGGAAAATGTTCTTCCCCTAGAGGGTGGCTGGCACCGGAACAGGCTCCCCAGGGAAGTGATCCCAGCACCAAGCCCGACAGAGTTCCAGAAGCATCTGGATAATGCTCTCAGGCACATGGTGTGACTCTTGGGGTGGTCCTGTGCAGGGCCAGGAGTTGGAATCAATGATCCTTGTGGATCCCTTCCAACTCAGAATACTCTATGATTCTATGAAGTCTTTGCTTGCCCCAGCTCACGTCCTCCTGGGCCGGAGGTGCAGTGAGGCAAGCAGCGTCTCCCCAGCGTCCAGTGTGGAGACGAGCGTCGAAAAATCCCAACTCGATCACCACCAACTCGACATGGTGTGAAGAGAGTTGCAGCATCTCTCGTCTGCCGGGAAAAGAGAGGAGCGGAGATCCTTCAAAATGACAGCTGCCGCGGCTGACCAAGCGCCTTGTAAGATAACATACTCCCACCTAGTGGCTCTCAGGAAAATGCACCCTCTCCAGCAAGTTGCGACGTTAACTATGGGACTCACATTTAAAGAACGAGTAAGTCAGATATTTACTGATATTTACAGATGTAACTCTCAGTAGCTCTGGAAATTTTGATTTTGAATTCCTGTTTCACTGCTGTAACATCTAACCAGAAATCAGGAAGGAACAGTTAAGCTGTGTAATGCCAATTTTGCATATAGTTACCCACGATGTAGTTAGTGATTCTTAGTTTAGTTTTTCACCACAGTTTTGGTTGTGTCACTAGGCTTTGTAGGAAAGGCGACAGCTACATAGAGAAAAGCATTTTAAAACCATTTGCAGAGAAATAAAAAACTGAGCAGGGACTTTGTCTGATCTTTCCAAGCCTTTTGGTGAGGACTGAGACACCAGTGGTGTAAGGAAGGAAACCTGCTTTTTAGTTCTTTGTGCTTCACACCTTTCTGTGAATAAGACTCTGGTTTCAAGGTTGTTGCAGCAGTAGCCATTTTCTCACCAATCCTCTTCAATTCCTACCCCTCAGAGGTGAGGAGGATATACCTCTGGGTCAGAATGCTTTTGAAACATCTGCCTAAAAAGCAGACTGGAAAGCATTCTGTGATGGTGGAACATCAAAAGACCGCAGTGCTGTAGGACAGGATTCTCTGTCCCCCTTGGCCCTTCCCTCCTTCCTGTCCTTTCCTCACTTCTCTTTCCTGACATTCACCACTTCTTCCACCAACCTTTCGTGTTACTTTTCCCAGCAGTTCCCATCTGCTCCTTCCCTCTCAGCCTTAGCTGCATTGCCAGAAAACTGCCATTTTGCTCAGTGATAAAAGGTATGGCTTTGTTGTGAAGGGCCCAGATTTTTAGAGAGCAGAAAGCAATAGTTCTGGAGGTAATGAGGGGGAAAACAAGAAAAGAAATTTTATACATTTTGTTAATGCACATTTTACATCACTCCACACTCGACAATACTGGCCTTAAGTTGATTTAATTCAATTTACATCAGTGCAATTGCTGACATTTTTACTCATCGAAGTGAAGACAGAACTTGCTCCAGGATCCATTTTTTCATCTTCATTGCATATCTGCATGTTAAAACCATGTGGCATGTGTCTCAAAGTGGTTTACCAAAAAACGAACTCTGTATTTAGTTTTTTTCTGCAATTAATATTCTGTTCCCCCAAATGCTCATTTCAGCAATATTAGATCTTGTAATTTTATAATTTAAAAAGGCAGAAGTATGTATATAGTTTTAAAGGCAGAAAGCTGAATGAGAACAAACTGTACTTTTCAAGAAAAAAGACCCTTTAGGCACTAGGATGCCTTGTTAGGAGGAACCTAATAAACAAGCATTGCAGAGCTTGATGAAATGAAACCCAAAATAAAATGGACTGATTGACTGAAACGAACTCTTTCCAGACAGCTTACTATAATTAGATTTACAATCATAGTATGTCTTGGTTTTCTACAGAGACCTTTGTCTAAACTTCAAAGGATGTCTGCTTCCTTTTAAAGTATTTCTACTACCTACATATCAAACCTGTCAGAGTGCAGAGAAATACTACATACCCTCTTTTCCTGCTCCAGGCCATAGTAAAATTTACACTGACAAAAAAAAGCTAATGCTTCTATTACAGTACATTACAACTGCAGTAATAGCCCACTCCAGGAATATATATGCTGGAACTTGCTAGCATTCCAATAAAACAGAAGTGAAATATCAAGGACTTCTGTGTTACAGCTACCTAAAATAACTTAGAAGGAAAAGCACTGTCTGGTGCAGTGCAATAAAATAAAATGTGTAAGAAAAAGACCTCTTTCACATTTTCAAATCTAGCCAAAGGAATCTACGTCATAATCTTGGCAAGACTCTGCCCTCATTCCTCATCCATCAGATTTGTGAGAGTTTCAACTATACATTAGTGAGGAAACTATCTCAGTGTTAATAGGAACTATATAAAGCTTTGGGGCAAATAGTGTATTATTTGCAATTTAAAGTAATTTTCTAACTAGAATTGGTGCCAAGTGCTTTTTGGTAAATTATGCTGTAATTCTTGTAAAATAATCCTAAAATAAGTTTCTGTTTATCAGGTTTGAAAATTAAACAGCTATGACCCAAGCTGATTCAATAGAGCAATAAAAAAAATAAATGCTGTGATAAACACCAAAACATTTTGGGCCAGGTTCTTTTTTCCCATCCTTTCGTAAAAGTTCATTAAAAACAAGTGAATAAAACTTTCACGTGTATAAAATCTCTTCTGAAGACCTGAAGTTATCTGATATAGTTCTTAATTTAATAAAAAATATTGCATCCCCCTGTAAATCACATCTTCATCAGAAAAAAGAATTCAAATATTCAGCTCTGACTTTATTATGAGTCACAGCAAAATCCAAGAAAAATACAGGTTATAAAGAGTTGTTCTTAGTAAAGCCTAATTATAGTGAACAGTCAGATTGTCAAAGAAAAGCAGCTAGCACCTGTGGGCAAGGGTGTGCTGAGAACTCTAATACCCAATTAGCACATGGGGAACAAAGGAAGGAAAGGATCATTAGTTTCTTTTAGAAAGGCAGGGGTCTTTAGCTCCTATGTTCGCCTTTGATGTTTAATAAGAGATAATAAACATTGAATACTTTTTGTTTATTTTTATATTCTCTTTTTTTCGTGCTATAAAGTGAAAAACCTGTTTGCAAATTTGTATGTTTTCCTTGAGACCTTGTACTGGAGCAGCACTTGTACTCTAGAAATGGCTGTACATGGTAACCTATCCAGTAAGGTGTCACTTACACGAAATGCAAAGAAAATGCTGGAGAATTGTGGGTTTCTGTGGTTTAGGTTTTTTTTTCATCTAAAAGAGATTGTCTGCATTCCTTCAGTATTTCCTACCAGCAATAACAACTGAGACACACGGGAGTTTTTGGCCAGGGAGTGAGCAGTCTCTAAGGTAACAGGGACACACAGCTGCAGTCAAAATGTCACAAACTTGGACTTAATATACCCCAAACTGATTCCTGTGAGAGCTTCATGGCTGAGTTAGGTGTGGGGGAGAAAAAAAAATAACCAAACAAAACCCAAACAGGCACCTGAAATAAAGAGGTGGTGAAATTTAATCTTGAAGGCAATAGCTTTGGTATGTTGGCCATTCAGAAGTTTTAAATGGAAACATACCATCTGTAAATTACATGATGAGTGTAACATGCCATTATTAATAAAAGCACAACATGCATTCTCTTTGAAAAATAAGCAAACTCAAATGGCTAAATGTCAAATATGACGATGTAGCAATTCTGCGGCAATACAGATTTAAAGTGAGATTGCTAGTAGCTCTGGAACATATTCATAATAAAGATGAATTTGCATGTCCTGAAGGTAAAATCTCAGGGATTCTCTGCCTTATTACTAAGTACAGTTGAGCATGTAAACCTTAGGAAAAGGGAGGGGAAGAAGTTTTTGGTGAAAGTATATTGGTTTCGAAAGACTTTAATTTGCTAGATAAGGGAAATGGGCCACAACATTTCGGTAACAATTTGAAGAAGTTGCAAGCTAATCCCACACCCGGTATTAACCCTGGCACATTTGATGCGTGCCTTACTACGTGAGCCCTACGGAGTTGTGACGGGAGTTCAGGAGCAGTGCCAGAACTGCAGGGCCTCCAACCCAACTGGCTCGGCAAGTGTCTGTAGTTGTTGTGAAGCTCATGGGGTTCATTTCTAAGAGACATATCCTCTCCCAGGCAACCAGCGACAGGACAAGAGGACATAGCCTTGAACTGCACCCAGGGGAGGTTTAGCTTGGACATTAGGAAGGATTTCTTCACAGAAGGGGAGCTTAAATATTGGAATGGACTGCCCAGGGAAGTGGCCAAGCTACCATCCCTGCGTAAAATGGGATGTGGCACTTAGTGCCTCGGTCTAGTTGACATGATGGTGTTGGGTCGTAGGTTGGATTCGACTTTTTCAGAGGTCTTTTCCAACCTAACTGGTTCAGTGATATTTCAGTTTGGTATTACTGGTCAACATGGACCTGCACAACACTAAACACTCCTTAAAGCACAAGTGCATGCCAGAGCACATCCTAAACGCCCAAATACGCCATTTAGGAGCAGACAAAAGCCTAGGACACACAAAAACCCATCAGCCAGGCTCTGAGAAGGGTATAACGGCGAGCGGAAGAGCCGGCCCCAACTGGAAGGGAGGGGGGTTGGGACTCAGGGGCGCTGCGGCGGCGCCGCGTGCCTGCCCTGAGGGCGGGAGCAGCACGCGCCGTCCCAACGGCTCCAGCGGCGGCTGCGGCGCGCGCGCGCCGGACACGTCCCTTCGCCCAACTGTCGCCTGCTTTAAAGAGCGCTCGCGTGCCGGGCACGTTTACCTCGCTGCGATTGGCTGGCGCCGCCTGTCAATTGTGTCCGTGCCCGCCCTCCGCGCCCGCTGATTGGCCGGGCGGGGCCAGAGCGAGGGAAAGCTGTGGCCGCGGGGATGGGCGCATGAGGTGCTGACACCGCCGGCAGCCGGGCAGCGCTCCGTGGCCTTCGGCTCCCGACGGGACAGCGGGGAGTCATGCCGTGGCCTCGTCTGCCTGGAGATAGCGGTGGGTTCGGGTCCTTGCCGTGCCATGGGGAAAGGCGGAGGCAGCGTGATGAGGGACGGAGCGGTGTGGAGAAAGGGCCTTGACGTGCGAGTCAGCAGGAGTAGCGCGGGGAGATTCCGGGGGTGTTGGGTTTCTTCTCGTCCCTCACTGCCCCCGATACAGTTGTGCCTCCTCCCGTGCGTGGCGTTTGTGCCCCGGGGCGTGCCCGAGTTTGGCTTGCGTCCTGCATGGGCCTCTGGTAGCTCTTTAGGGCCGCTTCGCCCCCTTGAGCTCCCGCGGTGCCAGTCCGGTGCCCGCTTGCTGCACTTGAGATAACGGCGTTCTTGCCCTGGTGTTAGAACTCGCCGAGAGAAAGGGAGAATAAATTTGCCTCTCCCTCGCTCCACCTTCGTTGTTATCTCCATACCTTGTTAGGCCTGAAGCTGCCAAAAGATTTCCTAATTACGGAATCTCTGTGCAGCTTATGGGCTGTGAAACAGTCATTCACTTGCTGGAAGGAGATGGGACACCGTTTGTAGCAGACAGGAGCCATGCTGTTTCTGCTGATGCCTGTCGGGGACTTCTTTGTGCTCTACCCTGCTGCTTTTCTGGAATCTCATTTTGATGAAGCCAGGAGTTTTGTTCAGAATTTGGCTTTTTTAGTATCCGGTGACAGATATAATTTAAGCTTCTCGAGAGTGGTTGCTTGCATGGATTCCTGCCCCAAAATGAATACCTGCTTGATGAAAAGACAAAAAAGATACATCCCCACCAAAAATCTTCCTATTTTCCGAAGGTGGGAAAAGTCACTATTCTAATGAAAGGATTTGTGGAATCTGTTAGAATGTCATGTGAAGGCTGTTGTGAAAAAAATGCACTTAGAAAAAATAATTAAATTGATTCAAAGCACATTTGAAATGACAAAGCTGGGGCAGGAGTGGGGGAAGCTGCACAGCCCCACCTCTGGATAGTAGTATCATTGCATAACATCCGTAAGTGTAGTAGGGAAACAGGCACTTCATCACTCCATAAATTTAGTCTATAATATTTTTAAAAACTTCAGTTTTGTTCAGCAAATAATAGTAGGTTGTCAGGAAACATTTGTGTAAACTTTAAGGTGTTTTTAAGTGTTTTTCTTGTGAAAAATGTCTCAGGACATTGTCTTTTGGAGCGTGATCCTGAAGATGAAGAAAGCTGAAAGTAAAAGGGGCACTGAAAAACAAACAGTGGTACCTTATTTTTCTGGTGATGATTTTTTTGGGCAGCATTTCTTTTGGAGAAGTGATATAGCACTTGGAAATGGCATTGGGACAAAGGATTGAAGTGATGAAAAAGATTGCTTGTCTAAGTATCACAAACAGTAGGCAGAAAATCTTGGGAAAGGAATAAATTGGAGAAGAAAAAAAAAGGCAATGAAAGAAACATCTGACTTGACATTTTTTTAGGGGCTTGACTAATAAAATTGGTGATTGCCAAGTGGTGTGGTTGTTTTCCATCACTTGGGTGACAGAAACTTAAAGCTGTTGGGTGAGATCTTGGCATGCCAGAGAAATAGGAGATAGGGCAGCAGCAACCATATTGATAAGGTTTAGTTTTTGAAATTATAAAAATGGATAAAGCCATGAAAATAGGGATCCCATAGGTGGGATTATTTCAAACCCTTAGTTTTGCCAGGCAATTCTGCCCAATTTTATTATGTATTGGTATTAATTAAATGATTTATGTCCACGAGTTCCTTGAATTCTTTGTATTAACTGGGCAGGGACTTAAGGTGTTCCTCCAGTGTTTTAGTACTAAAATACAATTTTGAAATAATTGGTATTTTTATAAAATGTAGTAATAAGAAAATGAGAGTTGTCACCTCGAGTAGCTTACTGGTCCCTTACACAACTGTGATGACATGGTTTATGAAAGAACTCATTCTTCTACTTGAAGGGCAACATTCTTAAAAATAGTTGTGCTATTTATGTTGTGATAGCTGTGATAGCACTTATGAGAGTTTGTTTATAGAATATGTTGTTGCTGGGTAAAGTTCAAGACTGTCCCAACTGCAGAACAATGTTCTGAAAACAAGTACATAAGTGATAGTGGTTGGATGTAGGATTGAAGCCTTATGCTAAACAAAGTCACAGTAAATAGGCAAGTATAGCCTAAATGGGTTTTCTGTATTTTGGTAGTTTCTGCATGAACAACTTAGAATTTGCTGAATTGGAATATTTGCAATATTCTGTTGAAGCTGTTGCAGATATGCACGAGGAGAATAAAGCTGCGGCAAATGGATACGGCAAAATCCGAAGTGGTGCTCAAAATGGGGCTGCTTTACTTGCCCTAATGGAGAAGACTGGATACAGCATGGTTCAGCAAAATGGGCAAAGAAAATTTGGCGGTCCTCCACCAGGTAAGCATTTCTTTTGAGATTGAAAATTGGTGTAACCTCATGTTGTGTATCTTGACAGTGTCCAGTAGTAGAAGCTTAAGGAAACAGTGTAGGAAACACAACATTTATGGGGAGGGTCCTGATGTGTTTTACACTTTCCAGCAATTTAAGATATCTTCAGCTAGACTATGTTGAACATTTTCTTTTGGTGGATTTAAAAAGTGAACAGCTTTAAAACCAGCTGAAATTGACAGGTAGCAGAACAAATGTGGAGCTCAAAATGCCGAGTGTGGTCCTTCCAAACCCTTAGTGGCACAGAAGGGAAAAATGACTTGGTGATAGAGGCATAACCTACTTACTGTCTTCTCTTACCCCCGACCGCTTGCATTGGCCAAAGCATTTTGTTTTCACGAACGTTTGTTCTCTGAGAGAGCACCAGTGAACATTAACTCATTTTGTTTTCGGAGTTGATGATGAAATATTTCTTTTATTTTGAGTAATTTTTCCAGTGTTGTTGACATCAGCAGTGTACAAGAATTTTGCTACTAAGCATGGTTGTATGACATGGAATACAGTAACTCTTCTTTCTGAATCAGATCATGCACTTAGACGAGCAGAAAGAAGGAAGATTCTTTGTGCTGCTCTTTCAGTTCATTCTCATTTGTGGCCTGTGATCCCATGTCTTTATAATTTATGCTCATAAGCATGAACTGTATGTGCTCATTGCTACGTGTAGTTTAAATTAGAGCTACATCAAAATTATTTCTGTGGAAGTTTTTCGGTCTAAAATTTTGTCTATACTTTTACTAAGCCTGTATCAAATAGCAAAAGGAAGCCCTTTGAAACTATTTTGAAAATGGCACTGGAAAAAGAACTGCAGGGCATTGCTGACTTCAGCCTGTTCTTAAATTGTTATACATCTTTTATATAATAATTATTTTAATTAGAACATTAGAGAGTATAAAGTGTGTTTGTTTAGCAAAGCTACTTTTATTAATATTTTCTGAAACTAGATGGGTTTGACAAGGTATCTTCCATCAGTCTGTTCATTGACATTAGGTATATATCTTTCCTTCAAATCCTCATGTATTTTCATCGTTTTTTTAGGTTGAAAATTACCCTAAGTTACTATAAATGGCTCTAGGCCATTTAGATATGACTTAAATGCTTGAGATGGCTTGTAAGAAATTAAAATACCTTTATAAATGAAGGGTTTCACTGTGAATTTTGCTTATTTAGGATGTGATTTCTACAAGCTTGTGTTGCTGTCAAAGGATAGTCTCTCTGTCTGGTCTGTTCTAAGCAGATATGGCTGAAAATTGCCCTGAAAAAGTACAGGTTTTTGCCTGGCATCAGCACAGTTCTTGTTCAGTTTATGCCACTTGTGAAAAATGTATCTGTAGAGTGTTTAAAAAAAAAAGATGAAAGTGAGTTTTCATGGTTTTATGTCTGCTGCCATCTAAGCAGTGGATCCAATGATGTCACTTGGCATGTGAGTCATTAGAATTACATGGAAGTTTAATTGCATGGATACTAACAGTGGAGGATTATGACTAATGTTGACTGAACTGCTGCAAAAATAGGGGTCCCATTTTCTGTCGTCCAGCGATGTACCCACTCAAGGAAACTCTCTGGTCAACTACTTGTGGAATGCTTTTGACTAACTTTCCATGTTTGCTCTGCTCAGTATGTGTCCCTCATTGGCAAATGTGGCACAGAGCAATTTTCTTCAAGTCAGGAGTCAGAGGTTAATTGCAGTTGGCAGTAATGTGCTGTACTGTTAAGTTAGTATGAAGCTTTAAAGTTAGAAGGGGGGCTTTTTGTATGGTAAATGGCTTTTACTTACTGAGAATCACTGTTCAATCAGTTACCAGGCTGTGTAGCATGGTAAAAGTTTGTCTAGTTAATAAATAAATAAAGATTGTTACTTAATTTCATGACTTCCCTACACAATTTTTTCTTGACTGAGGTGTGCAGTTGCTTTTGTCTTTGGAGCTCCTAAATGGTGCACAGTTGGTTTATTGTTTTTATGTGGGAAGGGACTGGCACGATGTGAGTGATGGCAGTACTAGCCTGCAGTGGTGTTAGTTGCCATGTCCAGTCAGACCTCAGCTGAAGTGGCTGGAGATGTTTACAAAGGTGAAAATGATAAAAATGTGGAATGCTGTGTGGAACAGAGCCAAGCTTTTTCCTAGGTAAGTCATGGCAGTGTAACTCCAAATGCATGTCAATTCTGATGCCTTGGTAGCTTCCCTGTGTGCCATGTAGTTCTTTCTGTACAGTTAGTTTGTAGATGAAAAATTATTCTGTGAGAAGGCAAAAATGCCTTAATTCTGTTAATTTTTTTTCCCAAGTAAATTATAGGCTCTTTGACAATACATACCTGAAGGAAAAAGTGTTAATTACAAAATCATATAAATGTAATTTATTCTGAACTTCAAACCAAAGTACGTTATTTAATCATCTTTTTCTCTTAACTTGTCAAGAGTAATTATTTTTTCACCTTGCCTCATTATGCTTTGTCATTTCATACTAGTACTTACTAAGTTTTGTGTTAGTTTTTTCTACCATCTTTGTACTCCTTGATTTTTCTCCTGTAGAAAACCTTTCTTGTCAAAAGCTTTAGAAAAAGCTTTTAGTTATGATTTGAGTGTCTGCCTTTGAACCTTCTACCTGATTTGTCTAATTTTGAAAAAGAAACAAAGCCAAACAAACATTTAAAAATTTTTTTTATTATTTTGGGGAAATGGAGTGCCACATTTGAAGATCATAACTCTATAATATTAAATGCATAAATACATTTTTACATTATCTTTTGAACATATCTTTCAGTGTATATGGCAGAGATATAAAAGAATGTCTGAATGTCCTTGGCTTAAGGAGTGAAGCATAGGTGTTCTTGAAGCTTTCAGATGTCAGCCAAAGACTGATTTGTTCTGTGGATTTTTTTATTTACTTCTTTTTTTTCCTACCGTCCACTACTGCCTGTGAAAACTGTGGTCTGTTTTTAGAGTAAAAGTGTTCAATCTTTATGCCTATTGGAGAAAGTTTGGCTTTGTATCCTACCTTCCTTAGGGAGTCTTATTTTATTGGATGAATAGAGGTGAAAGCAAAATGTTTGGACTTTTTAAATGATGTCAAGGAAGACAAAAAAGTGCTGCACTGGGGACCCTTACCAAAATTTATAAAAATATGGGCAAGAAGTGCAGAGAAACATTTTGTAACTTTGAAGCGTTGCAGTAGAAAATAAAACTGAAATTCTTACTGAGGTATCTTTCTTAGCTATATCTTAGCTATATCAGTTTTATTAATAACTGAAATAAAATTGTAAGGGGCAAAAAATGATGGAAGTAGAGGCTCTTGGTAAACCTGTCAGTGTTTTCGAAAAAACAGGTTCAGTGTGTTGTCATACAGATTCCATTGGGAAAAACCCAGAAGATGGAATTGAAAGAAATACGAACTGTGGGTTTCTGGCATTTTGTTTTTATTTAAACATAAAAGAAGTAAGACATAACCAAAGAGAATGTGCTAGTTTTCAGTTGAGACCAACAATAAATAAATAACTCTCACAACTTGATCTGGGTGTGGGGGAAATGTGCCTATCTGGCATTTGTACTAAGATTGGTGTTGGACAATTTATTTTAAGGTTGGGAAGGTCCTCCACCACCTCGTGGATGTGAAGTTTTTGTGGGTAAGATTCCTCGTGATATGTATGAAGATGAACTAGTTCCTGTTTTCGAGAGAGCTGGGAAGATCTATGAGCTCAGACTGATGATGGAATTCAGTGGTGACAACCGAGGCTATGCTTTTGTGATGTACACCACTAAAGAGGAAGCCCAGCTGGCCATCAAGATTCTTAATAATTATGAAATTCGTCCAGGGAAGTTTATTGGTGTCTGCGTAAGCTTGGACAACTGCAGACTGTTTATTGGAGCAATTCCTAAAGATAAGAAGAAAGAAGAAATACTGAGTGAAATGAAAAAAGTTACAGAAGGAGTGGTGGATGTCATTGTTTATCCAAATGCCACTGACAAAACTAAAAATCGTGGCTTTGCCTTTGTAGAATATGAATCTCACAGAGCAGCTGCAATGGCTAGAAGACGACTAATCCCAGGTAAAACTGTTTGTAATTAAACTGAGTTTTTATAGGGAGTATCTATTTCCATATTGTGGGGAGATGAGATGGTGGATCATCCCTGTTTTCCATTCTTTAAGGTGTTTTGAGAGTTACAAAACTGCAGTGTTGTCTTTTAGCTAAGGACGATTTTATTTTTTATGTTTTGTTGTTGTGGTTTTTTTTTTTTAAACTTTTCTTTTAAGAGGCTGTAATTTAAGTAGTTCTGACAATTAAAAAAAATAGGCATCAGTTTTATGTAATTTAGCTATTGTGATTTACACCAATATGTATTTGCATGGGCACACATTCAGTTTTCATTTACATGCACGAGGCTCTGCACACAAATTCTCTTAAAGGTGAGCTTAGAAAGGATAATGCCTTGAATGTGCCCCGTATTTTCTGTGGCTGTCATGAGTGATGTTATTTTCATCACTATGAAATATGGGAATGTTTCATATTTTAAAAATACTAAAAAGTAGGTCTTAAATATTTTAGTAGAAAATATTTTAAGAGTTTAACAAGTAGAAGATGATTTTTTTCATCACACCTTATTTTATACTATCTGAAGGAGGGAAAGTAGAAGGGATTAAATGTACTGAAAAAGGAGGGAATAGGTAAAGGTACAGTTAAAAAGGGAAATTCTAGAAGAGAAAGGAAGGGAAATAAATACAGAGGAAATGAAACAGTGTAGTTGAAGAAGTAAAGTCATTCAAGAGGATAATACAGCATTAGCTTTGCTGAAATGAATGCCAAAACTATTAAGGCTAAGATGTAGGTAAGTCTGTGTTAATAGCTGACAGAGTATTACTTAAGGGTTGTATAGTATGTGTATCATATATACAGAAATACATAATATGCAAAAGTATATACAATATAAAAATGCAAATTATCAAATATATAATAATATAATAAATATCAATATAATACTTGTAATATGTCGTATGTTCAACATATTAGTATATTTTTATATATAATATAATGTTTGGTGGGAGAAATACCTCCAGATCACTGAATGGAAAGTAAACCAGTATGATATGCAAAATGATGGGTTGACATGAGTAACAAAGCAGATTTGGTTTAGTTTTTTTCTTTTAATTTGGGTTCTGGTGTCTGCTGCAACATAGAGTACGGATTGTGCTAGAGATATACACTTAGATTACTATTTCCAGGTGTTGCCCGTACTTTTTAAAGTGGTAATATTGTTGAAGAGGCTGTGTTTAGTAGCTAGTTAAACACATTAGTTTTGGTCTCCTTTTGTGTGTGTGTATATGCATGTCACAGCATCTTTGTTTGACAGCTTATGGTGCTTAATGAACCCAAAGGTAACAGAACACTTGTCATTTTTGCAGAGTCTTGTTTACTTTAACAATTTCAAGTAACTTAAGTAGATTTAGGCAACAAAACCCAGTTTCTTGTGGTATGCATCATGATTGCTTTTTGTAGAGGTAGGTGATAAGAATGATTCTGGTTTACTGTGCATGTTTTTTACTTATATTATGTTTCCTTGCTGTAGGAACGTTCCAGCCCTGGGGTCATACTATTCAAGTAGACTGGGCAGATCCTGAGAAAATAGTTGATGAAGAAACTATGCAGAGAGTTAAAGTATTGTATGTGAGAAATTTGATGGTATCTACAACAGAGGACAAAATTAAAGCTGAATTCAACAAGTTCAAGCCAGGAGGAGTTGAACGTGTAAAGAAGTTGAGGGACTATGCTTTTGTTCATTTCTTCCACCGCGAAGATGCAGTTGCTGCTATGTCTGTAATGAATGGAAAGTGCATTGATGGAGCCAGTATTGAGGTAACACTGGCAAAGCCAGTTAACAAAGAAAGTTCTTGGAAGCAACATTTTAATGGTCAGATAAGTCCCAGTTCTGAAAATCTCTTAGGGTTTCCTAACAAAGATGATGGTACTCAAAAATCCTTGGGGAAACCAGCAAGTCTTGCAGTTCGTCTTAATGGTCAGCACAGTCCAGGCCCCCCTGAAGTTGAAAGAAGTACATACCCCATTTTTCCAGGAATGAATCTTACTCCAATTAGCATGTATTCTTTAAAGCTGAATCACTTCAGTTCTGCAGTTATGCATCTGGATTATTTTTGCCATAAAAATAGCTGGGCACCACCAGAATACTGCTTGTATTCAACCACAAGTCCGGATGGGAAAATACTCTTGGTGTACAAGGTGCTTATTTCTAGTATTGCAGATGATTCCCAGAGTTACTTCATGCCAGAAAAACTCTGTACAACAGTAGAAGATGCAAAGGAATTGGCAGCACAGTTCACACTTTTACATCTAGGTAAGCATAAACACTTTTGTTTATACATGAAGAACTGAAGCTAGAAAAGTTAATTTAAATTGTTCTTGGTGCCTGTGTGTTTTCATATAAAGTATAAGCTAGTCTACAGAAGACTTGGTTCTTGTGTCAGTTGAGTCTAGACCATCAGATGAGAGCACTGAAAGAAACACTGTAAATACCTAAACAGCCCAGTGCCCGGGTCATTTTTGCTTACATTCATCTACTGCAATGATGTATAAGGAAGCATTAGATGACATGTAAGTGGCTTAGGTTTAAGGTCATCTGTGAGATTATTATGGTGCTGAAAATTTATTTGAAAGTCTGTTTGCGTTCCAGCATCTTTATGTATGTTCCATTTTTTAAAATTAGAATGCAACTACTACAAGAGGAAAGTTTTTATGTTATGAAATTGGAGGTGTTGGGATTTTTTTTTGTTTGGTTGGGTTTTTTTTTCCTCGCCTGTTCGAATTTTGGTGAATTGGAAAAGTGATTGCAGTACATTGTTAAAATAGTGTTGCCATTCTTTTCTTCCTCATACTGCTACTTAGTGCTTTTTCTGGAAGTCTCTTGAGATGCACGTAGGCTGTGGTGAGATTTCTCCTTTGGATGAGTTCATAGCAGACTTATTTCAGGCTTGACTATGATGCCTTTTTTTTGCAATGCATGACTACAGTGTAAACAAGCTTTTTATTCTTGCTTATATTCTTGCTTCTACGTGGGTTTGGATTTGGCATGGCTGAAAGGTCTTAGAGGAAGAACCTCCAAAGCACAAAGCCTTGTACATTGTCTCCACTTCAGCCAGTGGTGTGATTGCTTTACATTAGTGGGCCACCTCCAGAAGGTGATGCTTTCAGATGGCCAAAATGGTTTTTAATAATAAATGGCTAAGTAATGTGTGTCTGGTTTTGTGCACACAACATTTGGTGGGCAGCATTTGACTAGTTGAGTGTCTGTTTCCATATTTTTCTCGCTAGGAAAATTACAGCCACACCTTTTTAACCCGTGTAATCCGGAACACAAAAGATAAAAAGGGTAGTAAACTCAAAATAGTGTAGTGAGGCTCTCTTTAAAAGAAGAATAAAGACAGTTGCAGGTTTTGTACCTACCCAGTTTGCTTCTTGCGTTACCTAAAGTTATTTTCTCTCCTGTACTTCTCTGGGAAAGAATCAAGGGAACAATTAAAGAAAGTTAGATTAAGAGTGATTATTCATAGCTGTGGGCAAATCCTGAATGCAAACAAGTTTAAAAAAAAATGAAGAAAGCATGTGTTGAGATGTTTCTCTCTTCAGTTATAATTACAAGTGCTACAGGGAAAAGGTTTTAAAGTGGATTTAAATTAATAGTATTCTAAAGCTTTTTAGCACTTGATTGTGCCATAGAATGACAGTTAATGTGAATTGGTATTTAACAGAATTCCCAAATACCAGATTTGTTTTATGACAGCTGTCTACCTAATGGCCTAGTGCTAGTAATGCTGTTTTGTTATCTTTGAATAACACTTTTTTTTTCTTTTGATGGCCTTTTTGCATTCTGATTTGTGAAGATTTAGCCCTGCAAAGAGCATACAAAGCTCTGATTCGAAGCAAGCATACAAGGCTGACTTTTGAAAGATAGACATCTTTCATATTGATTAAAAACCCTCTTTTTGATGTTGGCATTGTTGTGATACTGAAACATAGCCCTAAGGAGTCTAAAAGTACAATTTGTTTTCCCTATCTAATCTACAGAAGTTGTTTCTGTTCTGGTTTAATATATATTCTATGTTGAAAGAAATATCTGCAGGTAAAGAAGAGTTGCCAGATGTGACAGAATCCTTTCTTCTTACGGAAGTGTTGCGTGGTTTGACATATTGAAGGATGCTGCTGATGGATGTATGGGTTGTGGTTTTTCTTTGGGTTTTGGGGTTTTTTTCTGTTTAGGGTTTTTTGATAACTAGCAGTGATTTGAGAAAAGTCTGAGTGTGTTTCTTGGAAGCTGTTTACCATAAACATGAATGTGCAAAGATGACATAGGGACTAATTCTTTCTGGTAAGTAACTTCTCTTACGGGAACCTAATTTTTTGGGCACTTAAATTTTGATGATGTGTACAGGGTGGGTTTTGCTGGTTTTTTTTGTTTCTAAAGCATATGACTAGTCTAAGCTAAGTACATGAGAAGGGACTGCTTTGATAGGATTTTAAAATTGGACTGCTTTGATTAATAATCTCAAGGCATTCTGGCTTTTTTTTTTTTTTTGAGATATGTATTTCTGTATTTACTTTCACACCTCACAGAATACTTTGTTTTTACAAAACTGTATATAGGACTGGTACGCAGCAGTCCTGAGCAGACAGCAGTACAGCAACTAACCACTTGGTGTCACCTGAATATTTTGAGAATGATGGTTCTTAGAAAACAGAAAACTATTTTGTCAGGGAAAGATTAGTAAGCTATGTTACTAGGTAAATCACTAGCAGATCAAGGGAGTGAAAACACTCAGGCTTGGCTAAGTGTGTGAAAATCACATGTCTGGATGTCCATTTGTGAGAAGGGGAGCAGAGCTACATGTTGTCAGGGGGAGGACTGGGGGGATAGGGGAACAGAATAGGGAAACACCTGAATGTCCTGTAGAAAAATTAATACCTCTACCTGAATCACATTTCTACACAAATAAGTCTTTGCCTTCAGAAGTTACACAACACCTTAATGTCAATTGCAAAATGGTGCTTGGCTGTTAAATGTGGCATCCAGTTAGAAAAACATGTAAGACTTCCTGCTCTTGCCTGTGCTGGAGGCTGACTAAATGTGAGGCAGCTCCAGTTCAGAGACTGTATAGTTGTGTAATTAGCACACACTTGATATTCCACCTGTGATCCAGGAGTGCTCTTTGAGCAGAGTCAATCCCGAAATAGAAGGTGTTGTTATCATTCAGGTCCTTTGCTTCAGTAGCATTGGTTTGTAGCTTATGGAATCAAACCAGCTCATCCACATGTCTTCAAAGTACAGGCAGAAGAAAACTTGAAATTGCATAGATATGCTGTAAATTGTTGGAGGACTCCCACCTCTCTTTCTTTAGTAAGATTAAACATCTGAAGCCTGGAAAAGCAGAGCCTTCTTTTGGAAACTGTTTTTTTGTTTGGTTGGTTGGTTTGTTTTCACTTGCTGCTGTTGGAATTCCACTGGTTTAAGGAAATACCAGAGCATGTCAGAACCTATTTCTGATCCTTAAGATAACAATATAGCAAAGGCTGAGTCCTGGGAAATTCTCTTCTACTGAATTTGACTTTAGGGTCATGGGGAAGAATGGGAGATGTTCCAGTAAATTTTCCTGTTTCAGGGATCTGCCAGGTTTGAAATGGCTGTTCCACTGTAGGGTGTTCTTTGCACTTTCACACTTGCTCTTTCTTCTTACATCTCACTGAGACACAATTTATGAAATTAATTTGTTAGGTAGAAGAGAATATGTTAAAGCATTTATAAGAAAAATATACTGATAAATCTCCAAATCAAGAAAAAGCCTTTTAATAACTAACTATAGCACATAAATAACAGTTTCCTTCCAGTTCCCCAAGTATAACTTTTATAGTAAATAGTACTGAAATAGGTGGAGCAGGTATTGTATCTTACTACTATGAATTCACTTGTTTAAACATCTTAAATACTGCATGCAGTAGCAATTTATAAGTCATGGATAAAACTCAGGAGTCTGTATTTAGCATCTGTGTCTCAGAACAAATATATCTGCAGACTGCTGTTCTAGATCTTGGACATTAAACCTAAAGATCAAGTGAGATGGTTTTTATGTTTTGTTGTAGGAATTTTCTTTACTTAAACATTGCCGTGGTTTGCTTTATCAAAATTAATTATATTGCTGTTGGAACAATCAAGAGTCACAAATTGTAAGATGTTTGGAAAAAAATACAGAAGTTGCTGGCTTTGTTTAGCAAATACAGATGATAAGTGGTGATTCATGGTTTGGGGTTTTTTAGTGATTTTTAGAAAGGCTTAGAATGTAGTATAAGAAGTTTTTTAACAGTATGAATTTAGAAATATTCTGAAGTATTTATCAGATGACTTACACGTAATGGTTTTTCTTGCAGCCCCCGAGCAAGCATATATAGCACTGCTGTCCCTGAGTGCAGCATGGTGGGATAGTAAAGGTGAGTAAGCCTCTCAGGTTGTCTATTGCGACTTTTTGCCCTCTCAAAGACATTGTCTTAGCTGCCCTATTTGCACTGTTTGTTAGAGAAGTTGTACTTTCCCCACAGACACAGCTCCAAGAAGGCTTGTAGAGATTCTCTATTGCTTTTTTCCAAAGGAGACCATATCTCTACTGCCCTGTACCTGCTGATGGATCATGCAGTCTAATGTTCTTTGTGGTTGTGCAGCACAAAGGAGGGTTATAGTTTTTACTCCTAAAATGACTCTGAGTCATTTTTCAGTTGTTTCTTAATTGTTTGCTGTTCCACCTTGGGTTTAAATTTATGTTCAGAAGTGGGAGCTCTTAATCCTCGGGGCACTTAGACTATTTTTTGGCTAGTCAGTTTCATGTAAAAGAGACTATTGTCTCCTCTGACGTTTTTTTGAATATGCTATTGTGGATGAATTTAAGTGTGTATATCTGTCACTTCTGAGGCCTCTCTCTTTTTTTTTTGAGAGAGTGGTTTTTTGAGAATGGTTTTTAAAAGCTTACAAGGCAGTTTGAAAATGGCATTAAGTGCATGCTCTGTATTAACTGCTGGAAGTTTCTAATCTCAGGCACATAGAATATTTCCCAAAGATTCAGTTATTTTTCGGCTGCTGCTTATGGACAGGGAACACAAATTTGTGAATCTTGGCCGCTGTAGGAGAACTTGGAAAAGAATAAGTAAGAGAGATACAACAATGTTTGACTATATTTATCTGTGAAATGACTTGTCTGCCTTCAGTAGAGTCAGTCACTTCACAACAGGATATAATTCAGCACAATTTTTTCTACTCCACTGATGATCACAATGACATTGGGTTTTGTTTATGCAGTGTACCTCAGGCACAACTTGGTGCTTAGTTGAGTGTAGACTCTAATCTAAAGTGTTAAATACGCAATATGAATTATGCTGCTGTGATGTATATGATAGATGTAGCTAATACAGCTCAGAACAATGATTTAAAATACACTTGAGAGTTGTCTGCATTAATGTTTTGCGTTCAGTGAAGGTGAAACAAAGGGCTATTATTATGAAGTTCAGTGTGTGTGTGTATATATATAGGATGAGAAAACGTGTTCAGTACTGAAGAATGGGGTCTCTTAGAAGTATAAGGTTCTTAGGAAAAAAAACCTCTTTGAACAGTTGACTAAACAGTTTCTTAATTACGTTGAGTTAGTGCAGAGGAAAGGGAAGAATGAGCTTTGGCCTAAGACTGTGAATGCTTTTGTTACACCATTATCTTAAGTTTCTCCATAGTTAAGTCCATCTTGAAACGGATAATGCAGTATGTTTGCTGAAATCAAAGTCTCTTTCATCCCTCTCCCCCCCTCTCTTTCCACAGCCAACTGTACACCCTACTTGATTTGAATTTCCCTGAAGAAGAGAAGTTTGGAATTTATTGCTTTGGATCTTGTCATGAAAGGAAAAAGAACACCCCACTGATACATAATTACTGGAAATTCACATTTCATGTTTATTGATGAATAATTCTTCAAAGTGTGTGTATTAAGCATTTCAATTTAAAGATTAGTGAAATTGAATGTTAAATTGTTTTGGTTAGTTTGATTAAATTTGGGTTTTAAAAGATAATTTGTTTAAAAGATTTTTATTACCTGTAATAGTCTATACAGCAGTAATTTATATTTAGTGTTGAAACAATTTGCCACAATTCCTACTCTTGTATTTTCACACAGAATTTTTACAGATTCCATTGTATGTAATAAATCTTAAACAAATGTTAAAAAACCGCACCAACAAAACAATAAACACCATTCTGGCAACCCTGCCTTTTCATACATAAACATGCATAATATGAAGCTTAAATACAATCCTCAAGTTTGCTTTCATTAACTTGATGCAAAATTTTATAGGAAGAACATGTCCAATAAAATTTTTGCTTACAATACAGCATTACATCAATGGAAAACTTGTGTTTTGAAGGACTTAATTTCAATGTACCATCAGGCTACATTGCTGTAGTCATAACATTGATGTTCAATGCCTTAGTTAATTCTTGGAGACAAAAACACTTACTTTTATCCAGGCTCTCCCTTGAAACCAGCACTTGTGCTTGCCTGTGGTAGCCATGTGGAGCAGCAGCTTGCTCACTTTCTAATCAGGCCATGTTCTTCTTAAAAAACATTGTTTAGCATTAAACTGAAAATAGTTTTTGATTTTTAAAATCAGATATGTGTAATTCATTTTGAGTGAGCCATCTTTATTTTTATTGTGACTACTTGGCATTTCTCAGTCAAGTGCTTTATTTATTGAATGACAAAAGAATAACAACTTTTTTTTACCTTTTTAAAAATCTGAAACTAATACAATAGACCATTCTTATTTTTGGAATTTTATACATAGTTTCAGTTTTTTGACAAGGAGTGGGCCAAGCGGTTAAAATGTCTAAGGGCCTCACCTATGCAAGTATTGTTTGTAACCTGTTGTATCTGAAAATTGCTTGTCAGAAAGGAATATTATGTAGACAGAAAACAATGCAATGGAAATATTTCAAGTTGAATAATTTTTCGTAAAACCAATCAACTGTTGTGGTCCACTATGTATTTTGGTTCAGGGTATTTCATCACCATATTAAATTGTCCTTTTTGCTGTTAATTTAGGTGCAGTTATAACAGTTTCATTTTATTTGCATTGGATAGTTCTTTTAAACGTTGCAATTTCTAATGTTGAAATAATGTGTTTGACTTCTGTACACGAATTAACATTTATGTTAAATTTATGCTGTTCCTATTTGGTGTGTGTAAAAGAAAAATAAATTATTATTTTAGACATGGTACCTTCACAAACTTACTTTGCAGGATTCACTTTGCTTTCTCTAGTAACAAGCTTTGGCCAGAGGCTCCAGTGCTTTGCTGAACAAAAGGAAGGGTGATTATATGGCTGGGTAAAGCCTTGAAAAAAGAAAAGTAATTCTTAAAAAGCAAGTTAGCTCATAGCTTCTGTCTCATGTGAAAGTTGTTAAAAGGTTAGGATTTCCTAAAAAACTCATGAGGAAAGGGAACAGAAAACTTATTTAATCCATGTTTAAACCAAGTGGTTCCTAGGGCCGAGACAAAAATTGGTGTTTGAGATAGAATGATATTGTATAATGCTGATAAGATACGGGCTTGGTAATTTAGAAGTGTTTTCCTGGCAGCCTGAGAATTCTAGTCTACAGACTGCTGAAATTAGCTTCATTTTATTTTTCAAGTGTCTTGATGAAGACTCAGGTTTTTGCATTTCTGATTGAAATCTGGACCAAGCAAACCTAGGTAAAATTGGTATTGTTAGCTACTTAAGGGAGCTGTGGGCCAAGGTACACAAAGATTGCATAATATTACAATAAATACCAGAAGAAGAGCTGCAAATAAAAGTACCTCCTCAGTGAACAAAAGGAGGTACTGCCCAGTACTGGAAAGCCAGAGGATTGCATTTTTCAGGTGTGTGATGTCCTTGATCAGATTTCCAGCTGTGCTCCTGTCTTTGAGGCAAAAACACACTCCCGTTTTGCTACAAACTAGCAAATCCCATCATTATTAACATGAGCATGTATCTTGGCAATTATTTTAAATATTGCCAACATGTGTGACAGTACTAAACCATTATCAAGCGTTTGAGTGCAATGAGTCCTAGGTTGATGTCAGTCAAATACAACCCCTCAGGCAGAATTTGTCTTTGTTCTGCAGCTAAGAACAGTGGTGCAAGGAATAAGCAGCTGAAGCAGCAGTAGCACTCAGTTGCTGTAATTCAGGCTTTTTGAAGTTTATTTAGAACACAGCATTAGAAATCTCTAATCAGTGTGCAAAATTGCAAGCGTATTTTCATGCTTATAAAAATCTCACTGGAGCTTATTAACCTTTGGAAAATAAACCACCATGTTATTTCTTCTAAAAAGGTTGTGACGGAACAGTGTTGCCTTTTTTTTCATTACTTTTTGTATAAAGTAAAAAGTAAATTGGCTTTGTTACTTTGAGCTAGACCCACTGCATCAAAACTTGCCCTAAATAAGAAAAGGCAGTCCTTATTCTTACAGTTAGTTTTTTCATCTATTTGCCTATTTTTTCCTTCCTCCCTCTAATATTATTATTACCACTATGTTTTTTCATGGGAAAGAAACAGTAAATTGGGATGGAGGAACCAAGACTACTTATCACCCAAAGTTAGCATCCTATACAACAACATGAACAAGAGTTAGTAAATTAATGGAAATTTCTTTTAAATATGAAACAGTATTAAAGAGCAAGTCACCTGGAAGATACTGGGTTAATGCATGCTCAAGGTAAAAGCAATCCACAAGAAGTCAGTTGGTCCAAGTCCTCTCTTTCACCAAATTTCTTGACAGCAGTTGCTGTGTATAACAAAGAATGCTCAGTTTACCATCTCTTCATGCTATTTAGTGTCCAACTTAGTGGACAACCAGAGGAAAGAAAACAGGTAATGATCGAGCAGTCTTAAATACAGCTTTCCTGCAGTTAGAGCCTGGATAAGCCCCAACCAGCCGGGAAAAGGGAAGGCTTAAAGCAGTCAGGTAGAGCTCCTTTCTCTACCACCCAGTTGTTCACCATACTAACACGGAGCCACCATGTCTAGAAATCATTCCAAGTTGTCTGTGCCTAAGCTTTAAGAGACAGGAGGATTAAAATGGTTTCATCACAGGCTGCATCAGTAATTAAGTAACTAACACCCTTAACCTCCTCAGGAGACAAGGCTCATGCTGGCATGGAAGCAGTGCTCAAGCCACCAGGATGGCACCTGGCAGTAGGAATGGCAGCAGGCATGTGTGACCCAGATGGGACAGACCTTTTCCAAAGATACAGACACTGCAAAACCACCATGGAGAAGCATTTAACAATGCAACCACTGTCAAACAATGTGGAATTTTTAGAATTCTAGAATGCAATTAGCTGCTCATGGGAATGGAAAGAAAATACTACGTACTGCTTGAAGGTGGGTGAAACTTCAAGAATTATAAGAACAAAAATATCTTCCTAAAGGTCCCACTTCAGGCTTTGAGCATTTTTTTCTACACTGCCAGAGGCTGTGGTTGCTATCAACTTAAAGCTTCCTGCAGAGGGAAGTATTCACTAGTATATGAAAAACAAATTCATGCAAATACTGGTCCCTGCAGCAGCCAGGCCTTTCTGTCCTAAATCGTGCTCTGCTCTACAGATTCGACAGCAAGGGAGGGGAAGAACAATTCTTCCTATTTCCCAGTAGTTTTTCACAGGCAGAATTTAGTATTTGCAACACATTCCTAGGGAAGACAAGAGTAGGTTAGATTCAGATAGATGAAGGAAGAGACCTTTGACTCTTGCCCACTCTCCTTTTTTTTTTTTCTTATATGATAAGGATAATTGTGTTGTTCGTAGGTACCTAATTTAACATTGGCACCTTCAGCATAACTAAGGAAGAGTAGCGTCTCTTGGGAAGGTGTATCTGGGCTGAGGGCAGGAAGCTGTCATGATCAATCTCTCAGAAATTAAGTAGTTCTGATGGAGGAGGAGATGCTTCAGAAAGTTCAATAGCAAAGAAGAGCTTGGGTGCAAGCAAAAAACAGCAAACCAACTCAGGATCCCTCCAGGATGACACAGATTTGGAGCACCATTCAGAAAGGTCTAAGTGCCAAATTCCAGTTACCTCTTCTTGTAGAAAACTGAAGGTCAAATTGTTCATGGAATCGAAAATGTTTGGTTTTTAATGTGCTGTTTTTATGCCAGGGATAGAGGTAGGTGAGAAAATGGTTAACAGCTGGTTTGTAGCACTAGCTTTCTATGGAGGGGAGGTGAGCAGCTTTCAAAGTCTTAGGGTGAAAACAATGATCATAGGAACACTGATGAAAGGATTTGTTTTTTTCTTTAAACGAGACAAAAATGTAAAAAAGGCAACCCCCCATCCTCCAAAATCTCACCTCTGCTATCTAAGGCAACATTCATGAGACGAAACTACTTGAACTTTCTTTAACACTAAGGCATAATATTTGATGAAACTTTCACTACACATTTTCCCTTAAAAAACCCATACAGTTTTCAGCCACCATGAAATCATTTTATCCATTCATCCTAGTCAAGAATTTAAGCTATGGAAGCGGTAGATTAAGGCCAGAGGAAACAGTCACATCACCCAGTTTGTCCAGCACTCCAAACACACCACCCCATTTCACACACGGCCCTGGAGCGAGCCCAGTAACAGCTGATGAAAGCACATCTTCCAGAAAAGCATCACAGCCCACAAGGAGTTGAATCTTGCCACATAAATTGCATCAGCGTGTCCTAACTGTAAACAGACACAGTACTTTACTGCAAAAGGACTTGATTTCTCCAATATAGAAATACAGAAGGTATTTCCTGAGCGCTTGATATCCACTCCTGCTTTGAGCTTAAGAAATTTTCTAAGCCACCTATTAGTACCAGTGGCTCTACATACTGGTAATAGCTGTCAGCTGTGTTTTCCTGCTGTTCTTTTCACCACCACATGTGACACTTTAATATTAGAAAAGTGACTAGTGAATACCACTATGGGGGACTCCAGCAAGCTGTGAAGCAGGTGCAGTTCACTCTATTTAGCTCTAGTGGACCTGTGCAACAGAGTTCACAAGCTGGTCCTGTTTCACAGCTGAACTGGTGAGAGCTGGGTGTTCACAGAGCTTGCTCCCCTGATTTATGTCACCTGAAGGAGGGATGCGGCCTCCAATTTACAGGACCTCAGGGGCTGAGCTGCTGGTGGAAACACTGGTCTCGAGTTTCTGAGAGAAATGAAGCCAGGTGCTCTCACTGGAGAGTTCAGGGTAAATGTGGATGCAGGCATTTACGGGACAGCATGTCTGGCTACCTGAGAAAGTCATCTGGACAAATATGTGTATTAAAAAAATCTAAGAATATGAAATATTTTCGTCCTAATGCAGAAGGGGAATTCTTTTAGAGCTGAGATATTGTCATTTGTGTAAACAATTCTTATTTAGGCTTTTCTAATGCTAGGGGTAAGGGAGGTGTAGTGCATACGGTACCAGTCAGGGCAGGCATTTAGTGAACTCTCAAATGCTTCTGTACCCAGCTGGCTAATGGGTTAACACTACAGTGTTACAGCTTCCAGTTTTCTTCACCCATATTACAACCCCTGATAAAATCAAGCCGGCATAGCTGGCTTTTAGGGCTGGTGTAAGGCTAGCAAGATTCCTGCTGCGGTAGACAGTCTGCTGAATTTTGCTGTCCTACCCTAGAATTCTTTGCCAGAAAACTTAAGTTGTTCCGTTTCATACTGAATTTGTGCTTGTTAAATCCATTTCAACTGCATGATATACCCGTATTTCATAATGAAAAGAAGTTACTCTCCTGTATAGGTATGACTTCACTTTTTCTAAGCTATTCTTCTTTAAGTTTTCAGCAACCCACTGAGACAGCAAGATGTCAGAAAATTCTGGATAGTGAAAGCCTTCAGTGCAGATACCCCCCAAGGTTTTAACAGCCTCATTATTGCAAGCTAACCAGCAGTAATTTTAAATGCCCTTTTTTTTTTTTTGCCAGCCAAAGTGAAAAGATTTCTATTTTATGTGTTCACATCCCAGTGTACTGTTTGTCAAACAGGAGTCAGAAGAGATAGGAGAGGCATCTAATCAAGGAAAAACATAGGTACTAGCAGCCTGAAGAGGTCAACCAATGTAACTCAAGGAAACTTCATGTCAGTATCATGTTAAAAACTTTATGAATGATTTTTGGGAAATATTTTTAAAATTCCACTTGAAATGAAATTTACTCATATTCTTGATCGTTTAACAGTTCATCTTAAAAAAACCAAAAAAAAAAGCAGTTTAATTACTGTTGCATGGGAGAGAGTTGCAGAGAATACGAGAAGAGTAGGGATAAAGATCTAGAGTACCAGTAGGCATTTTTAATTGCATTACATGGATAACTATTTCATAACTTTTGAAAACTTGTTGGATTTTTAGGATTCATAATGCTAGGCTAAGCAGATGTTTGACTGTAAATGAGAATATCCTACCCAAACAATCTAAGTCAGTGTAGATAAGACTTGGATGTATTACAGCTTCTGAAACTGAACTATGATCAGCTTTTTCACTATATTGCATGTTTTCTCTTTTTGGCCTAATTTCTAAGACAGTTGACCAGGCTGAATGTCAAACTGCCTTTCTCATCAGCTTTCTCTAAATTCGCCTCTCCTGATTGCTACTTCATAATTTTCTGGGCCTTTCTTGGCATTTCTTCCCCTCTCAAATATTTTCCTGTGTCATGGATTCATTGAATATTTTGGGTCAGAAGGGACCTTTCAAAGGTTATCTAGTCCACCCTGCCCTGCAAATGAGCAGGAACACCTTCAATTAGATCAGGTTGCTCAGCACCCCATCTAGCCCGATCTAGATCATTAATCATTCTTTCATGGTATGAAAGTAGTAGGCTTCAGTCTACTACTGTATTTAAGTGAAAACTATTTGATAGTTTTTCCTTGTCAACTGACATTGGTTTTTTCTTTAAAAAGAAACCCAAATCCCAGCACAGTCCTCAAGCATATTTATTCTGATTCTTTTCCTTAAATCACTGCCAACTTCTCTTAGTTACACTCTTTCATATCAAAATATTCTCTCATGTGTTTCCAGACTATTTCAAATAGACTATGTCCATCTTTAAGGGTGCTTTTGAGATAAGGTACCAGAATATCACTTTGAATATGAATTCAGCATCACTAGCACATGGGCTACTGCCAGTTCTGCTATGTCTGCCACTTGTTATGTTTTCTCATATCCTTGAGAGCCTGCAACAGAGTGCTGTTGGAAGCTTACAAATTTCTGCAAAATATCAGATGTAATCTAGTTCTTTTCATGGTGAGTAATCTTTTACAGATTTTGTTTTACAAATGGAGAGTTTAATGCATCTGCCACTTCTCTAATTCTTTGGCAAGTGGAAAAATGGTCCCATGTGATCTTTGCATATATTTTATATTAGTGTATGTTATAAACAGGTACTGTGGTAGTTACAGTGTCTGTAGAATCATTTTAAGTGTGCAAACACAATTGATCAAGCACCTGATGAACTTTCAGTGTTCATTATCTGGCCAGCTGTGGAAGATAGAAGAAGTGAAGGGAGGGAGGTATAAAACAAACTCAAGTCGAAGGCAGCCAAAATCTCTACTGAAAATGAAGCAGGGGATTTCAAGAAGTTGGAATCAAAGTAGAGAGGAAATATATGAAAGTTCATTGTTAAATTGGTCCCCAGGTAGCACAGGTATATTGGGTAAAAATCCCCAAAGTGAAGAACTGCTTTCTGAAATGACATTTTGAGCAGAAAGACAGTCCAAGTCCAGTTCACTGTTAAGAGTCCCAGGCTGCATTCCTTAACCCAGGACACACCCAGTTTTCCACAGTGTTCGGGTTAGCCACTCTCACCAAAAAGCTCTTGCTGCACAACAGAAATCCATTCTCCAGAGAACCAACTTGATGGAGGACTGCCAAACTTTAAAGACTTTGTAACAGAAAGAAATGACTATTTAGTTTTATATTCTGAACTTTGTTCCTGTATAATCGGCCTCTAAGTGGTTGTCAATTGAAGGTTTACAAAAGCAGATGCAGGGCTAGGACAGCAGGGCAAGATCTTTCCTGGTTATGGAAGAGGGGAAGCTTAGTGGTGATTTCCCTTCCTTCACTGCAGACTTCCCTTCCATCCCGCAGAGTTTCACCTGCCTGAGCTGTCCCCACCACAGTGTAAATGCCTCTGCCAGTCTCTTGCTTAGCCGGGCGAGAGCAGCAACGCTCTCTATCTCTGTGCTATTTCACATACATTCCTGCTTTATGTCCACTTAGAGCTAGATTTTATTCTTAATGTACAAATTGAGAATTCAATGCACATTAAAACATGCTTCTTTTTGCCTCTGCATTTTCATTCATTTTTAGCTTCCATTCTTCTTAGGCATGCCTGATGCCCAGAGGCATTAGACTACCCAGACCTGGTTAAGCACAGTCCTCGATGCACCATGGAGTTCAGAGAGAGAGGTTTCAAATATCTGACTGCAGGAAAGACAGGGTGTCAAGGAGTTGGGATAATTCCAGATCCCCTGCTGAAAGAGATAACAGAGGGCCTGCAAAGCCCTTGCCAGCCCTCAAGGTAGATCAGCCTCTGTAATTGTTCTGCTAAGTTAGCAGTGGAGAACCAAAAGGGTTGTAAACAAGGTTTAAAGCAAACCCAAACCAGAAATAAATATTTGGTACATTTATTTGCAACATGTCTAAAATCCTGACCTAAATCAGAAAATAATGCATTATTAGGGCTACAAATTGCCCTCAACCTGGAAATGTTCCAGTCATCATCGAGAGAAACTAAAGGTTGCAGGACAGACAGTAACATGATGCCTTGGCCTGAAAATATGAAAATGTTACCTCTGAGGAAAAATAATCCAAAATGAAGACATTCATATATAGCTTGGAGAAAAGTGTCAAAGGGGTGGTAGTTCTAGAGGGACAACTCTTTGAGAAAAGATTATGAAAGCTAAACATGAATATTTGCCTAAGCACTAATTTAGTAAGCGATAAAGAGATAGTTCTACAACTGTTTTTTCTACTAGATACACATCAAAATTTTGGAGAGCAAAACAAAGACAGTGATTTCTTACATATCCCATCAAAACATTAATGCCAGTTCTTAATCAAGTCCTATTTGAATCAGATACTAAAGTCTTGAGCAATTATCCTATAACATGGGAAAAAAACCCCAACAAAACAGGCTTGCTTGTGACTTCTGTGCTAGGTTCTTCCAGAAATTTCTACTGGGGTTTTTTTTGGAGCTAGAAATTTCACACCATGTGCTGACTTGTGCTGAAGAAGCACATTAGACCTCAGCTGGGAAGAACGTGAATGCAAGCCTGACAGGGGAAAAGCCCATATTCTAGCTTTTTCAATCAGCACAGCTTTCAAAACCTTGTTACCATTAAACTGAATTTCTGATATGACTGCACTATCCCTATCAAAATAAATCCTGATGGAAATCATGGGGGAAAAAGTCTGTAGCTCAAGCTAGGCTTTGAAGGTAGCTGATCTCAGTGATAGCACTAAACACAGCAGTTATGTGAGAGATGAAACATGGTATTATAATGAACCCTTGTTCGTGCAAGGTACCAGCCTGAGAGCAATCTCTAACAGTCATTACTCATATCAGCCAATGACGACAGGATGACAAACGGTAATTTAAATTAGGGAGGCAATGAAAGCTCTGATTATTCAATTAACATACAGCTTTATGAAATGAAAAATAGTCTCTTTTTTTTTTAATGTTGGCTACTTTTATCTCCGACTTTGCAATACCTGATACTAAGTGAAGAATATTAGGGGCTTTCAAGAAACAGACTCTCATGTGAATATGAGCTTATTTTATATTCTTGTTTTTTCACCAAGTCCTCATTCATACTGTCATAATCAAAGACACTCACTGCGATAACATGTCAGAATGGATTTTCTCTGAACAGAGCCTCTGTTCTGCAACTAATTCATCAGTTTTTGCAAGTGAACACCTATCATTCATTAACCCTAAAGGATGACAAAATCAATCTCCAGTCTGCCACGGCTCTGTTCATCTGTGATGGACCAGAGCCTCCGTTCAGTAGAACACCTCCAGAGCCAAAACTCAATGTCAAACACTTAAAATAACATCTGGCTTTGAAAAATGTGCACACCTAATAAACCTCAGACATAGGCTTATATTTCCATGCCCTGAAATATCCAGGTAAAAGGCAAAGAGGCAAGGCTTGGCTTGAAGATTTTTTGATTATTTTAAAATTTTTTTTCTGTTGAAGACAAGTTTAGTGGAGAAAGCCAAAGGATAGAACACTGCCAGCAGTATCCTGACCGACAGAGGTGACACCCAGGGCACAGAGAACGGTGCTGCCCTCCCGAGCAGGGTCTGGGGATGCTGCCATTGCCAGGTCTCCAAGGCAGCCAAAGTCAGCTCCATGGAAATACCTGCCTTAGTGGGAACCCCAGGGACAATAAAGGACCATAAATAGGCAAAACCTCACAACTGTACAATGAATGCTCAAAAGGTAGGGGTTTGGTTAACTTCCAGTTTTAAAAGAAATTTGGGCTGCCTTTCAAGACACCAAGGCAGCCGGGTTCCATCAGTTCTCACTACATTTTGAATGACTCCCCTGGCTTCTCTCCAGCAGGAACAACTTGTTACACTGCTGTTACTTTCAGCTGGGGTCTCAACACACAGGCACAGAAAATGAACTTCTGAAAGATTAATGTGAAAAGTGGCTAAGAGCTTCATCTGATCAAGAAAACAAAAAAATAAAAGCCATTCTAAATATCAGACTTAATTGGCCCAGACAGATGGACTGTAATTTTGCAGTAGCCTGAGGTGTGAAAAATGAGGCACGCCTGGGTGCTGGCCAGGGCACCATTGTGCTCAGAGTGCCAACTTGTTCCAGTCAGGGGAAGGAAGCAACTCCCAAGGGATAGCCCTACAGCATCAGCACCACCTACTGTGTCTCCTGCCCCTCAGATTTCATCAGGAATACTTACCCAAGCCAAAAGGATTTGATTGATAGGTTTTAGCACAGATATTGCCAATTCAGCCTTTAAGTAATCTTGGTGAGTCATAGCTTTGTGCCCTTAATAATTTACCCCGCCTTCTACACATGTAGTCTGCTGTAAATAGATTACCAAAGACTTATCCAAGCTGCTGTACTCTGAGGGACAAAGCCTATCCCTGCCTCTTTTCCTTTCCCCAGTTCTCAGTCCACTCTCCTCAGGCTTGAAGTCCGTCCAGTTGTGGAAGAAGACAGCCACGGCTACAGCATGGAGGAGTTTACTCATGAGATGCAAGCGACAAGGAAAGAGGAGTTAAGATTGCTTGCTGTGGCAAGGTCCATCCTGTGGTATTTCTCTGCCTCCAGTCACTCCCCTCTAACTTGTTAAGGGAATTGGAAAAGATCCTCCCAGCCTGATGGTGCCATCCCGGTGGTGACTGCCAGTTTACAAGTGGAAGCATCCTACAGTCTAAGTAATATTGCCCACTGTGGAGGTGTTTCTTTGATACCACACTTGCATAACCTCAGATCATGTATGCAATTGAAATAGGCTAGGAAATGGGTTCAAAAGAGGAGGGAAGACATTATTCTGTCTCAGGGAAGGATTTCACTGAATTAAACTAAACTCCCCACAGGAAATGTACTCACAGTTCTGACTGATTCAACCTTTTTCCTTTAGTGGAAAAGGAGTGTAAAAAAAGCTCAACACGAAAATTGCTACTATTGACTTCAGTGAGCTGATATGTCAATGTTGACATTTTATTATTAATATTTTTAAGAGGTATTGAATTAGAAATATGCTCTTTCGTGGATTTTTTTCCCCCCAAAAAGAAAGAACCAACTGTTTTAAACTTCCTATGGAAAAAAAAAATTAGGAGAAGCCTACTGGAGAGTATTTAAAAACACAGTGTTATTTTTGTCAGTAGTCACCCTGATTTCAGAAATAAATAGTAAAACAATAAGTAAAACTATTAATAGTATGCATCTTCAGCAATAACTTGTCAAATGTTGGCTACGTTAGGAAGGACATTAAGTCACAGCCTTTTAACCTAGTGAGGGGACATCATCAAGGCAGTGTATACAAGAATGGTATGTCAAATGCATATTATTTTACACATGGAATGCCAACAAGAGGATGGACATGTCAGCAAGCAGTACACCTCAACCCTGAAGGCCTAAAGACCTGCACCATTTTTTTTTAATAATTTGTTGTAGCTTGCTGACAGCTTGGGGTGAGGAGAAATCAGCTTATATTTTTCATTTTAGTATGTCCAGCACACACATTAGCTTTTCAGAGCAGTACATTTGTGAGAGCAAGCCTCTGTGCTGGAGACTGGGAAAGGTCACTTCTGAGTCACATCACAATATTAATTGCATACTACACTATAATTTGTAGCAAATGATTGTACAAGTCTTCATTCAGAGGGCATAGCTGAAAACCAGTTTCTTCTTTCATGAGCTATATCAAAGAATGTTTGTTTGATATGACCAGGGAAAAAGGTCTGTGAAGTGTTTAATGATTTAAACACACAGAACAACAGCTGAGCCACAAGCTAGAATTAAACAAGTTAAAATCATTTTTCTTTGGTCTCTTTTACATCTCCTGAAATCATGCCTGATCAGCATCCCAGCATGATCTGGGGCATGCTAACAAAAGACTCAATCTAACAAATATAATGATGCCTTTTATTAGATACATAGTTAAGTACTGTATAGATCACTATTGGTTTGCATCTCAAAGAAACTTCGAGTCTCTTACTATGGAGATAAAATGAGACAGTTGAAATATTTTGGACTCGATTTAGCATCTCTTTGCTCTTTTCAAATAAGCACCACCAGCGAGCTGCCACAGTAGAGGTTTGTCTTTTTAGGAAGACCAGGAAACCCCTAAGGATGCTAATGAAGGGAGTGGAGCACCCAAATCTGTTCCCTCCACAAGCCAAGTCACTTTCCTCTTGCTGACCACCACTGCTCAGTTACTATGACAAGGGTTTGTCCCAGAGCTTAGCTCTTCTGATTAGGACTTTCTCACATTTTCCAAACAAGGTTTAATTATGGCCAGATTTACTCCTTCGTGCTCTGCCTGAGACAGCTACATAGCTGTCTACTCACTGAAGTTCACAGGCAGTAATCTTGCCCCCACCTTTACTAAAATAAAGGGCTAACCTTTTTATTTCCTAATACATACATATTTGATTCAAACCCCAACACCGCTAGCTTTTATCAATATATTGAAAGTTTTTGTCATGGGGTTTACTTTGAGCTTTGGCTGCTGGAGCTAAAAAACCCCCTCTCTAACCAATTAAGTAATGTTTTCCTACTGAACTAGTTACAGAGGAAACTTGTAAATTTGCCTCAGGGGAACTCTGGCATCGCAAAACCAGAGGAGAAATAAATTTTTTTCAAGCATGCTGTACGTTATTTTAGTGCGATTTGAGGTGTCTCAGAAGTTTGTAGTATTGCATGGTTTGTAGTAAGTGCATGGTTTGATGAACACAGGACTCACTGGGTATTTTTCATCCATTTAGTTTGCCTCCCACCTTTCCAAGACTGTTTCTATTTGTCTTTACAAGTTGTCTGAGCAGAGCCATCTGTCAAATGTAGCAGTAGAGACACGCAAACACAGGGAAGTTCCCAGGCTCAACCTGCCTCAGTCAGCAAGGCCACTGCTTCTGACTTACCAAGCCTATGCCTCCCTCCAGTCTTTTCCCAAGAAAGAGCAGTTGGCCACCACCAGACCTTCTAAAGCAATGCTGTCCATCTCATCTCAAGCAATGGCTCCCACTTTCTTAGGGAAAATCTCGAGGGGAGACTGGGTGTAATGGTATATCATGTGAGCTGTTCTTCAGTGCAAACAGCTTCCAGTTGTTTTCTTCCTTCATGACTTCCTCTGTTTCCCCACTCTACAACTGGATGTGCCCCTGTGTTTGTACAGTCAGAAGCCCCCAGGGTATCCTGCTGCTCCAAAGGTGCCACATGTGGCTCAGAGCCTATTTGTGGCAGGCCCAGGAAAACTGGCGAGCTATCCTGGATAATTGCTGAGGCACTTCGTTCCAGGAGCCCTGCTATCAATCTCATTTATTGGCACATTGCTGCACTGTAGTGTTGTAAAAGCCACTAAAAGGAAAACTGCTTGGATGGGGTTACCTGAAATATGCTTTTCAGCTTGTTTCCGTACTCCTGTTCACTGCATGAAAGTATCTCAGAGGCAGCAGTAGCAATTGCAGGCCATCACTGTCCCACTTGCACTGGGTGCCCCATATATATTGTCCCCTTCCTCAGTTTCCCCACCCACACCCATTTCAAGTCTCACCTCATAGTGGCATTTTTAGCAATAATTTGCAAACCCCTGACTATGACACATGCCAAGGCAAACATCTCACCAATTTCACCAGCATTCTATATCATCAAATGGTGGGGGCTGGTGACACCTCAAGTGGACAAATTTAGGCTGTGGTTACATTGCATGACTCACTCAGTACTGGTGTTGAAATCCCAGATCTTTCTGTGCATGCGAGTGTTCTCCCCACCCATGACCGCCAGCAGGACACAAACAGCTGCAATTTTTATCTCACTTCGTGTTATACAGTGCCTCCTGAAACACAGAGTTAGTTGTGCACATGTAGTGCACGAGTGAATACTCAGAGTAGAAACCCAAGTACAGGCCTGCCCCCGCAGGCTTCATGTCCTGTGAAATCTGCTGCAGCTAGGGCATCCTTTTCCAGCACCAACACCAAAAGAACTGCAATGCGCTGGAGGCCAGCTTGGAAGAAACACTGACTGAATATAACCAAAGCCAGGACAAGAGAGGGCAGAAGAGCTCTGGCTAAAGCAGGCGGCTCGGAAAGCAGGAGTGATGCTGGAGCAGGACATCAGTGGGGGTCCACATGGGCCCAGACACTCCGCATCTCTTGGGATCAGGTGCATGGTGAGCATGACATAATTCAAATGAGTATTTATAGTTTATTAGTAAAGCAGATGAAATGGAATGAGAATTAGAAGATCCCATCTAATCCTCTTTGCAAATGAGGTTTTTTTAAGATGTAAGACTTGTTTATGGTTTCTAACATTCAGCATTAAAGACGTTTATTTCTGATTAAGTTCTATTACTACATTCAAAATGAACTTAGTCATGATGAATTTTTTTGGTACTAAAAAAGACATTAAAATGCAAATCCAGGGATCTTCCTCAGCTGCTTAGTATTAATGTCCAACTATGAATTGAACTAAGTTAAAATCGAGTTAGGAGTTGCTCTTTCAGCAAAAAGAATCCACAGTTTTGGGAAGACGTGTCTATTTTTTTGTAGCACAAAAACTGTTATAACTCTCCTGGCTACTGCAGATGTTATTTCAGATGCAAAAACTATTATCTCAACAATCATCTTCAAAGAAAGAAAGTCTTCACATGAAAACAACTAAAAGAAAGACCTTAACTTTAAAAGTATATATTTATTGCAGTTTGTTAAATTTGGTTAAACTAATAATTATGTCTGTCACTAAGAGTTTAAATGGCAAGGTTAATATTAACTTTTACATTTTTACAGTGGCCAGCATCTGCTATAAAACAAAGGTACTGTCTCCTGGGATTCACAGCTGCAGCAAAAGTCCCTGTTTAGGGTTTATATGTTCTCACACATCACTCCACAGCAGCGAGGCTGAGGTGACACCAGGGAGAGATACAAAATACTGCAGCTTGCTCATCCACAGTCCATCTTGTGACATTATCAGAGATACCAGTAAATGGCACTAATTTTCAAGTTTGCCTTCAAGAAAAAAAAATTACCACGTTCCCCTGATGTTGATTGGTCTTCTAGGTTTTTTAACTGTGTTTACTGAGCAACAAGTTACGAATGAAGATTAGCTAATTTTAGCAGAGGTGAGTCATAAAGATCTGCAGGAACCAGCCAAATTCAGCATTTGACTGTGTTCTTTGCTTCTTGTGGGCTCTAGAGGAAAGAGATGGCAACTCACATGGCTATCAAAAAACTCCTAAGTTTCTGTTTCTGCTGTGTGACTGAGCTGAGGACTCCACATTTGCTCCCCTTCCCCGCCTATTCTGTGCCATCAGTTTGAACAGCTGCATAAAAAAATGCTTCACACGCACATTCACATGAGCTCTTTTATTGCAGAAAAGTCTTAAGTGAAAACTTAAACTCTCAGATTTGAGGGAGGGGGTGTGATGTTGCTGGAAACTTCCACCATCACGCTAGTTTTGTGCCATAGCCACCGAAGGTCTTAGGCATTAAAAGTTTTGTACAAAACCTGAATGCAAAGCATTCACCATCACCTCTTTGATAAGAGTTTCATGAAACTGTTCAAAACCACTGACTTCCTTCCCTGCTTGGGAAGAAACTTCACATTCACCAACAAATTAACTTCCCATTTTGGAAGACTTGTGTTTAGTTATAGTCAGATAAATTTTCACTTGTAAGCTGAAGGAAATGCCCAAACAGTGCCACTTTTAATCATGAAAACTTCCATGCAGCAGCTAATGAAGAAAGCCAGACACTGGCCTACCATAAAAGAGTCCCCTGGCCCAAAACAAAATTCCAAACATCACAAAGTTCAGCCTCGTTTTTGACAGACTATTTCCAAATAAAGCAGAAGAGACATGCAAATATATCTTGCTATAAATCTTTTTCTCTCCAGCATTCCCCAGAAATTGTAATTCAAATGGGGATCAGATTTAGCAGATCAGATTGAGGAAAAATACAATTTTCATTTAAATCAGCGAGAGCTACTGGTGACTAGCATGCAGCATTAAACCACGTGTACCTATTAGGGTCCTAACAGAAACATGAATTTTAAAAACAGATGGTAGAAGTTGAAAGAAATTGAATCACAAAATAAGGTCATTAACATAAATGCTTCCTCTTCTAATCAGCTACCACTGTGGTACTATCAACTGGAGTGTTGGGAAGTATCATTCATTTCCTCATCCCAGAATGTAAATATATGAATTGTTTCACTCTCAACTTTCCCCCCACCCCCATACACCCTTTGCACAGGCACTTTCTTTTCCCTCAGTTAGAAAAAAAATTAGGGTGGACCATTTTCTCTCCTTCCCAACAGTGAAGTTTTCTGCACCTACTGAAAAAACCCTAGATGTTGACAGAGAGGGATATTCTGGGACAACATTTCAGGCTTGTTCCTCCCACACTAGAGTACAACCTGTCAGGTGCAAGCATAATAGCTTGGAAAAACAGCTAAAAAAGTACAACTATAAAAGAATAAAAAAAGCAGAGCTCAGGCATTCATATTTCTCAGTTTACAGAGCAAGTAGACAACCAGTACTTTTTGCTCAAACCATTCAGCTACAAATAAGTTGGTTTTTTCACCTTCCCCAACAAGATTTCTGCAGCCAGAATTTAACCCCCAGTTTAAACCACGTCGTGGACCAGAATATTGGTTAAAATGCTCTTCGCTGGCAATGGCTGTGAGACTTGACCTGCTGGTACACAATATAAGGAGGAACTAGAGCACCAGTAAAACCCAGTCAGCCCAAGAACCAAGGATGCTTACAGTATACTAGCATACTTTCAAGGAATGCCAAAGCTACATCAGAAAAAAAGTCACATAAAAATGGGATTCCCTTACCTGACAGAGCTTTCAAAAGTGCACGTCCATCAAAAATGCCCCAAGTGCAATTAGAAAATGCACTGCTGTGGCTTCTTTTCCTTGAGGAACACAACAACTCAGTGTAGGGTCCTGCCTACCCCCTTGCTCAGCTGTAAGCTGTTAGTCCTGTCACGTCCCTGCCCAGGTCCTGACCTGCCCAAGCCCCAGCTGACAGCAATGGGTAGCTTGTCCTGCAGGACCCTCAGGGAGCTACATTTTTTTTGGAGCTGAAGACCTGGCATAAACACTCTTTTTCTCTGGGAAGAGAAGGAGCACTCCTGAGATTATCACAAAGCTCCCAAAAGGGCTCTGTGCAAGGGGGCTGCTGGGCCTGACCTGTAGGAGCAGCAGGTGCATCATTTTGTTTTAAGCATGCTCAGCCTCAGCCAAAACAGTGTGAAACTGTTACAGGCATCACTTTAAATTTCTGGGCAAGGCAATCACAGGTTTTGCTCATTTCCAGTGTAATTCACAGCAGCTACATAGGGTTTTGATCTGCAGTAATTTAAACAGACTTTAACAGGCCATGGAATTTAAACCCCAAGCTTTTGTTTCTCTTTCTAACTTTAGGTGCTGCAAATGCTGCAGTGACCTAGAAATAATTTTTCAGATAAGAATGCTCAGTGTAGTAATTTCTCTGCTCTTCTGGGTTGAAGGAGTAAGGCTAAACATATGTATGAGGCCAGAAGACTTATGCGTACAATGTTGCAGGTATAGGCCTGAATTTCAAAATCACTACCACCTTCCCCTACATCAATTTATCGTCAGTTATTTATAAGCAGAAAAGAAATTGCTACCATTTTGTGTAGAAATATCCATGTACTTGTTCTTCCACGAATAAAGGCACAAAACTTCTACCTATTATTTTCCCAGCTGGAAGCTAATCCACGCTAAATTTTGCTGCAGTGCTGAAGATTTCTGAAAAGCTTCCCAGATGATTGAGTTGCAGCTTCAATACACAGGATCTCTCAGTAGGCAAAAGAGTATCATCCTCTGTTTGTTATCAGCCTTTTTAAAGCAGGAAGAAGATCAAGAAAAGAACAGATGAACCTGTTGAGAGATTCTGACAGCATTACTTCTCCCAGCAGTGTTAATAACTACCCTACAATTTTGCATGGTTATTTCAAGGCCTTACGAGTTAGGGACTTAAATTCAGCAGTGCCATGCTGCAAATGCAAGAGAAATGGAGTATTTCCATTCACCCTGCAAGTCTGTGTGGAGCTGTTGGCCTCTCCGTGCAGCTGTTTCCACCGACACCTGATGTTCAAGGTGGGCTGAGAGGCTTTCACTGTTGCAGGACCTACAAGGCAGCCACCTGCTTAGTAGGGACCTGCACTAATTGCTCCGGCAAGCTCTCGTCAGGCTTAGCATGCGTATAAACTGAGTCTGGAGTGGATTTGGGTTTCTTCTGGGGCTTCCTAGCACAGTTTTGAGCCATTTGTCCCACTGAAGCACTGATTCAACAGAACAGAACGAGACGTTTGCAACCTAATTGTATGATCTTCTTTTCTCTTTTGTTTTCAAGTTCACCTGAACTTCTGAACTGATATCTTTTTTCCTCAGTTGGCTTAAGTGACTGTTTCATGGCACAGTGACTTGGAAAATGCTCATTTTATAAAGGCTTATATTTCAGTCATCTTTCAGCTTCCAGAGACAATTATAACCCTGAATGTTACAAAGCTAAGGCTGTTAACATACAGATGGCAAAAACTGTTGGTGCAGCAGGAAAGGAATGGTAAGTGTTTAATCCTACCAGCTGCTCTGAATCTTGTGCATGTGCAGGGGCAAGAAAACACATTAAAACCTTCTCCTAGCACAAGAAGAGCTGTGAGCTCTTGATTGTAGGAAGTTCAGCAAGTATCCTTCAAGCTGCCTGGCTGAGAGTCCAGTCTCTACTGTAATCTCTCTCAATGCTTTCTGGGAAGGGATCTCCTCTTTTAGGACAGCAGTTTGAAGCTTTCTCTAAGACTGGAAAGCTGAAGGAAACAATGGTGGAATGATCTTGTGCTCCGTGAGGAGAGCAGCCACGTCCCCAGGGCAGATGTTGCAGTTCACTGCCGGGGAGTTTTGCTGTGCCCGCCTTTGCCAGCACACACTGACCTCTAAAGCAGCTGTTTCTGGAAGGCAATAGCTCTCAAAACCAAACATCCAACCAACAGATCTTAAAAATCTGACTCCTGCCTTTAATAAAGTTATACAAGGGATGGAATGGAATGAAAGATTTGTTTACTGATCAAAACTGATTGGAGCCATGATTAATTGGTTTTAAAATCTGAAATGGCAGGTTCATTCCTGGCTGAGCAGAAACAGCACAGGAGTTGTCTCTCTCCTCCCAAACAATTATGATGGGAAGTTGGACATGATATCCTATTTCTAAATGTTTTGCTTTCCCAGTGTCCTGAGCTGACACGATATGAAGAACTTGCACTGCAGAGCAAATATTGCTGGACACAGCCTGAACCCTGTGCAGCTCAGGTCAGAAGTCTTCAATTTCCCTGAGTGCCTTGCTCCAACTGGGATTACCCGAAGTACCACTGCAGTTCAGACTTTGGGGTAAGGCACTAAGGAGAGATGAAGCATCTAAAATTGGGAGAACAGATTTTTTGCATTGTGCGTTTTCCTAGTGAGTTGTTTTAAATTGATAGATTGCAGTTTTCTGAGCTTATGACGTGTGACTGCCATTTAGCAGCACCTTATTTTCCAGAGAGACATGCTGATAGAGGGATTTGTTGCAGTAAGATGGCAGCCTTTGTGAAAAAAAGTGTGGGTCTTTATTCATCTTCATAGGACATTTCAGACAGGGACCATTCAGGGGCATTTTTTGTCACACAGGGATGCTTGGAGTCAAGGTTGGTCTGAAAACCTTCCCGCATTGTAAAATGTCACTGCACACATCACTGCCATTACTATAATTGCTGCAGTTATTAGATTTATTCTTCCCATGAAATATAGAGCTGTGAACTATGTATGTGTTCAGAGTGCAGCCACAGCTACTGCTCTTCTCTTTTCTGTTGCAAAGTAAGCTGTGTGTACCAAAGGCTGCCACCTCCTTCATGGTGAAAAAGTTATCAAGACAAAACAAATGAATAAACCCCTTTCTTCTGGTGAGGCAGAGCCAAGGAGGCTGTCAAGAGCATGGTGGAAAATTATAGTAATAGGATAATGGAAAAATTACAATTTGTGGAGAATAAAGTATATTACTTCTACATTTAACAGCCCTGTGGAGAATAGAAACAGCTTTTCTGCAGAAAGATTTGATGTAGTGCCCAAAATTTGAATTGACACCTTAAAATAACCCGCCAAAGGAAGGGAAAAAAACCCCTTTCTTCTTTAAATCCTGTAGCAGAATTAGTACTGCTGCCCAGAGGTATGGGTTGGGGAAAGAGTGACTATTAACTGTGGATTTTGGTCCAAGTTCATGGAAAAGCTGGAGAGTTATTCAGTAAAGATAGCTGTTCTTGGTAGTTTGTTCGGAAATTCTATAATACTGACTAAAAACCCTCCTAAGCTTCTGCTCACATGGAGAGGAATTTCACTATCTTCAGACAGATAAATTCAATGATTATATTAATCATTGAATCAGAATATGATTATTCTGTACAAGAACTTTTCAAGAAATTCTGGAGGGGCACTCATTATTTTGCATTTATTAAGGCTGGGTTTTTAAGTTTTATTTCTGAAAAATAAAGATGAAATAATGCGTCAGTTTCTGAATGCCTGAACTAGTCTTAGACATTTTGATGTTTAGCCCTGAAGTACACCATCAATACAGTCATATTTGAATTCTTTCCAACAGAGATTCATATGTATGTTTTTAATATTGATGACAACACTGAAAGCGTATATTTCTTCATAGTACAACTAAAAATAGTAATTACAATTACACAGGTGGCTTTTGTATTCAATGCTTTTCAATTCATTCAATTCGATGCATTTGCTTCAGTTTGAAAAAATGTCTGTAAAAGAAGTATAGGAAGAAAAATGAAGCTGGTAAGATGTATCAATATGTGTTTCCAAAAACAAGTGAAAGTCTGTAAAATGGTACCATCCAGGTCTGATGAAGACTCAGCAGGTAAGTGGACCTGTAGTCTTCGAATAAGATAAAACTGAAGATCTTTTGCTGTGCAGATCATGCCAACCAGTATTCCTGCAGGGAGTTTATCTTCACGGCATTTGTTACAGAGAAAAAGAGTTGCTTAAGACTATGTCTTAATCTACATGAAAATACATGAAAATCAAGAAATCTATCAGTGCCAAATTCAGAAAGAGATTAACTCTGAAAATGTTCTGTGAGTGTAAGCTGTTTGCCAGCTCTGCCACAAACACCCCCAGCTCTCCCCACAGACTGAGAAACATCTCCAAGATGTGTCCAGCACTGTCACACCTCTGCTGGTGGCTGCAGAGGTTTCGGTAGCTCTACGCTGTGTCTGAAAGATCTTCCAACACAAGAAGAAAGTCCCAGGTGCCCCATGCAGCCAGACCATGGGCATGTGTTGGCTGCTGCAGTCTGCAGAGGTGCAGAACGGTGTGTAGGCGATCAGCACTGAAGCAGAGCCAAGCTCTACTTTGGCAACATTACTAGTGGGAGATACCTGAAACTATCTGTGGTGGCCAGCAAGGTTTACTTCCGTAATGGTTTCTTACATTCAGATGAAATTAAATTCTTGGAGAAGCCATGAGTGGCACTGAGTATAAACAGAAGTCAGTCATAGAGTGCTGTGCATCTTCACTAAAAAAAGCCAGTTTTGAACAATATTCTCATTTCCTTTTTTTTAAGACAGAGCTTCTGTTTCCTTGCTGTGAGTTGATCAGACATCCACAGTCAGATATCACAAATCAGTCAGACTAATGCTGGAGAACAGAATGGGTCAAGAATGGATCCTGGACTTTAAAAAGTTGCTTCATCTCCTGAGACCTGACTTGAGACCCATCACGAAGTCTCCTCAGTACTTCAGAAAATGCACTGCCTGATATGAGATTTGCAACAGGCAACCATCATTATTGCTATATCTTGGTTACAACTAGAAAGTCTTTGCTGGTTGTTGTCACTTAGTAAAACTTTTATAAGTGTGTAGATAAAAAATCTAATATTTTGGCCAGAAATGAATATGACTAATTACATTTTGCTATTTGCATTTCCCCTGAGGTATCAGTATTTCCTGCTTCCTTCCCAAACTGTAACATAAAGCTACTTCTACTGGTTATGTAATTTGTTATTAATTTAAATAATACACAAACTATATTTTGGTTTCTCTGGGGCAGAAAGCATCACCATCTTCTCTGACATAGCGGAAAAACCCTAAACTTAAAAAATTCAAGTTTTAAATGTATTTATAGAAAATCAGCATTAGTGTACAAGTTAGACTAGTTTTTAAAAGTTTGGTGAGAATGTTTCAGATGTAAAGTTTATTTATCTGTGTTGTGTTTGTGTGACAAGGTTTTGGCAGCTGGAGGGGCTAAAGAGGTGACTTCTGTGAGAAGCTGCTAGAAGCTACCCGTATGTCCAGTGGAGCAGCCAACTCCAAGAAAGACCCACTGCTGGCCAAGGCCAAGCCCATCAATAATGGTGGCAGTGCTTCTGAGATAAGGTGTTTAAGAAGGGGAAAAATCCCTTCAAAATATTGATGAGGGAAACATTTGGATTGACCCCAAATGCACTTTTGTCTGCTTTCACTTTGCCCTAGGAGTCCAGAATCAATCCTCCAAGCCAGGGCTCTGCCGAGGAATTGCAGCATTGTGTGTCACACTGCGGTGCCCGCTGCCACCCCTCATCTGGGCTGCACTCTTGTGCACGCAGGTAAAATTACACAGGAGGGTTTGCTGGAATCCAGGGGGTCTGGCATCTCCTCTGAAAAACCTGCTGATGGGTTTAAGATAACAAAAAGCTTTGGCAGCTCAGCTGTTTTTAAGTGGAAGAGACTCACTAGTGTGAAATGAGGCAATTCCTCCCTGAAGTGACTCAGCTGAGGCAAATTCACCTCAACAACAGACCTGACCCCAAAATTTCAGTGACCAGAGAAGTTACTTGTAGGTTTTGGCTTTTTATTGCTAGAACTGCCTAGCTGAGCTAAAAAGCAACATCCTAAAGTCAGATGAGAGGAAGTCTTCAACAGAGGTCGCATTTGGTGAACATCTCCAGCCACAACTTAGAACATCTGAAAGACTGATGTAACATATGATTTTGGCTGTTGTCTCTCCACCTACAGTGTGATGTCTGTTTGTTAAGGTCCGTTGTTGGGGGAGACCCAAGGACCATTTATTACTGAGTTCCCCTCTGTAATGAAAAGTTTGATTTCTTTCAAAGTCCTGTGCTCTTGGAATGAGCTACTGATAAACGTGGGAGATCATAAGGTCCTGTTACAGCACGAATATTTATATTCAAATACCTAAAAGTGACTTATTTGGAGTATATATTATATAATTAATGATTCATTTTCAAAGATTTGCTACTGTGGCCATGTGTAGAGTTGTGTCTGTGCTCACACTGTGTTTGTAGCCATGATCACATGTTGTGTTCTTTGCCATACTACACCATGCAATTACCAAATCATTTGCATGGGAAGGGCAGAGAACTCTTGTGTTTATAGCATTTGGAAGATTGTTCACAATTTATTCATTCAAGAACTGGGAGGAGGAAATACGGAGGAAGCACACATTTGTGTCCCGTCGTCTCCCAGAATTTCAGGTAATTAAAAAGCAAAGAGTATCTTGCAGCCTGTGGGAAGGTTGACTCCTTTCAGGTCTAAGTCCCTGTAGACCATTTTGGTACAGCACTGGATTGCCTTTCCAGGGGTACTGTAAGTTCTTAGGGTTCTGTTGCGGAAAATCTGGAAGTGCTACTATTTTTAAAAGGTACTACACAAATAATATAAATACTACATAAATATAAAAATGTAGTGTTATCATTCATCACTCTTCAACATTTTAGTTCAGACTGCCAAGTCAAATTACTTTTGTGTGTATTACCTTCCTGCTAAGCTCCATCAGAGGTCCTATGAAAATGCATTTCACTCTGATAAACCAAACAATCTGTTGCCAAGAAACACAGAGAGTTCTTTTAATAAGTCTTTTTGTATCTTTATGCAGTTTAGACAAGAATGGCCTAAATATTTGATTGAAGCAGGTCATTAATCAACAGTTGCGTTGAAAAGCGGTCTCCATCTTTGGTAAAAGGATTTTGTTTCTAGCATTTTTTAATTCCACAGAAATTAACTCTTACAAATTTCTTGTCTTATAGAAAGCCCTTTGATATGGTATTCTGTAAGCAAGCAAAGGGCTTTAGAGTCTTAGTCCAAGGTATAGGCAAAGCCCAAGCTCCTTTCTTTGCCTCCCACTGGCTGCAAATAATTTTCTTTGTTTTAGCAACAGGTCTTATGTGAGCACTAATCATAATCCAAGCAAAAACACGGATCTACAGTGCTCTAATTGTTCCCTGGTAACTGCTTGAGTATGCTCTTGTACCCAGCAGTGTGTGTAAGGCATGCAACCTGCTCCTCACTCTTTTCCTCTCCCTCTTCTGAATCTCAGACTTCTGTAGGGTAAAAACGGGTGAACTCCTACAGTCACTGCTGCCAGTCATAAACACTCGTATGGGGAGTTCGTGTTCTTTGCCCTCCAGGTTTTATCACTACCTGTCATTTCGTTTATCCGAGGCCTTTGGGTCAGTGGATTTCCGACATAAGACCAGTGAAAGGGCTAACTCACTTGTGCAGGGACCTGTGGATGGATGGATGGATGGAAGGATGGATGGATGGATGGATGGATGGATGGATGGATGAATGGATGGATGGATGGATGGATGGATTCTTTAGCATTAGTTTGCAGGAAGGTTACTCGTTTTACTTTAATTGTGATGGGAAATATTTAACAAAGTGTCATGGTTTTCATTGTGGCTCAGAAATATTAAGGTTTTGTGTCTTGGACTAAATAAGTATGCTAAATAATGATTTAAAAAGATACGGTTTAAAACGACTAACGTTTAAGTAAATATAAATATATGCTCTAAGTAAAAATACAACTGTATTAAATACACTAAATACTAAGGTTTTGTGCCAATCACAGATGGCTGTATCTGAGGACAGCTTGTCTTCTGCTTTCATGTTTTTCTGATGGAATTCCTTTTTTTCTCCTCTAAAGTTAATCTGTTTCAGTGTTTCATCTGAAGAGGTGGTAGGTAGCTATAGTAAGTCTGAGTAGCTGATTTAATAAATCTTACTTTGAAAATTCTTATGAGATAAACTTATCATTCAAAAAGCTGTGTCAAAAACTTGTAGAGCTGCTGAAGAAAACTTAGATTCGGATTCCAGTCCCAGGAGAAGTTATTATGTAGCATCCTATAAAGGACAGCTGAACTGATATCTATAATGACAGGATCTGCAAATGAAATTCTTCAGACAGTTTCTTCCATGATTCTTCCAACATTTTTGTGAAAAAGAATTATCAACACAAAAATAATCATGTTTTTGGTACCTGTAGTGCAAAGAAAGCCATTATCATAGAATAATAGAACCGTTTGGGTTGGAACAGACCTTAAAGATCCTCTAGTTCCAACCCCCTGGCCATAGGCAAGGACACCTTTCGCTAGACCAGGTTGCTCAGAGACCCATCCAACCTGGCCTTGAACATTGCCAAGAAAGGGGCATCCACAGCTTCTCTCTCTGGGAAACCTGTTCCAGTATCTTACCACCCTCACAGTAAAGAATTTCTTCCCAATATCAAATCTAAACCTACCCTCTTTCAGTTTAAAACCATTCCCCCTTGTCCTGTCCCTACAGGCCCTTTTAAATAGTCTCTCTCCGTCTTTCCTTTAGGCTCCCTTCAGGTGCTGGAAGGCTGCAGTAAGATCACCCCAAGCCTCCTCTTTTCCAAGCTGAACAATCCCAATTCTCGCAACTTTTCCTCACAGGAGAGGTGCTCCATGCCTCTAATCAACTTGGTGGCCTCCTGTGGACTGGCTCCAACAGGCTGATGTCCTTCGTGTGCTGGGGACCCCAGAGCTGGATGCAGCACTGCAGGTGGGGTCTCACTAGAATGGAGTTACCTTCTTTGTAAGAACATAGTAACTTCTTGAAACAGTCCCTTAACATGTTTAGAACTCCTATACAAAATTTGAAACTTTCTTTCCACTAGACATATTTTAATTCTTTGAAATCAACACTGTTTCTAAAAAGCCAGTGGTGTAACTGTGGAGTGAACTCAGGAACAAACTTGCCTTAAGATAACACAGATTTGATGTGCAAGACTGTTCTGCAAGACAACACAGATTTGATGTAATATTCTCTTTGTTAAATGTCTTAGTCTCTAAGGTTGCCCTGGGCTTTTGCTGCTGTTAATAAGTGATGTGGACTTAGGCACTAGATGTCAAAGTTAGGTAAACTAAAAAGTGCTCATACTGCCAGCTCAAAATAAAGGAGTTAAAAATAACCTGCAATTTGGTTTGGTAAAAAACAAAAAGGAAAAAAAACAATGAAAAATTTCCTCCCTATCCCTGGGATGCAGAAAAGTGCTTGCATTTCCAACATCTTAGTGCCAGCCCTTCTTTCTCCACAGCATTTCTGAAAGGTTAAGTGTGTGGTAGCAGTGCACACGCTTTACTCAAAGACACAGGACTCCAGCAGAGCTTCTGTGCAGAAAACCAGCCATCAAGTAACACTTAGAGGTGTTTTTCAGCCTGTCCCCTGTGGCATTTACAGTCCCTTTTAGCAGCAGTCAGGGAAGGCACTATTGTGATGGAGCAGAAGAAATCATTTAGTCAAATAATCTTAATGCACTAATTGTATTTGCCTTGCAAATTACTGCTGGACTGAATTTTTCCTGCTGCCTTAGATGTTTTGAAGCTGTGTCTGGAGCCAGAAAGGAAAGGCGGGAGCTAGGACACTTCATTGCATCAGTCCTGGTTGCACCATTGCCCTCCCCTGCCTTTCCTCTCGTCTTGCTGGTATCCCACTGCCTCTGGCACTGTCCTTTACTGAATAAGAGGACATACAGTCTCGTCTTCCTTGGAATGTTGAAAAATTGGAGGAAATTGCACTTTGGTCAGACACTCTTTCTTGTCCTGTTGCTTCTGGACTGAATCCAGCCTTCACATGAGGAGGTTTTGAGGGAAGGCAAGTCTATGAGTGTGTGTGAATTGCACAGCTGGAGAGAAAGAAGAAAACATGATTCTGCCAAATTGGGTTTTTGGAAGGGATGGGACCTGCTAGAATTTATTGAGTGGTTTGAAACTTGTAATGCTGTCCATGGCTGGTCCCATGGATTAAGGACAGGGGTGCAGGTATAAGGTGAAGAGTTGAGTAGCAAATTACTCCAATCTAATACATACACAAGGTTGCAATCTATACCAAAGATAAAGGCACCAGAAATTTGGATGATGTATCTGTATTTGTTCATATATCAATATATGCATGAAAAACCTCCCAATATCTCTAATCATTATTGAGAGCAGTGCTGAGATGTTTTGACAGAGGCTTTGGGCAAATCCTACTGAAAACATCCTAATTAAGAGTTGGCCTGGTCCCATGATAAGAAGCCTTCGGGAAAGCACATCACATGTTGTTCTGAGCACTGCTCTTTGGCCAGGACATAGAAAGTGAATCAATATTGAGCACAAGCCTAGGACACCCCAGAGATCATTTTGTAAATCACACAGTCCTGATATTCTAGCAGCTGCAGTTCTATTTCACCTGGATGTGGCTAGCTAGAAGCCTAACACATCTTGAGCACTTAATGGATTTCTTGGAAATATCTTTAGGACTTTTTTACCATTTTAGCACCATGTGTTTTTTCCTCTTATATTTGGACCTCCTTGAGAATACCCTGAAGAGTGGTCAGGCCTGGTACCACGTTTCCACTGGAGATACAGGGACAGGTGAGGTTCGTGAGGGTCAATTGTTTGATGGCATGCGAATGTCACAAACGTTGTTATATCCTTCCAGCTGTCACATCTGCACTTCAGTGCTGTAGTGCTTTTCACGGAGGGTCAGTTATCTGCGTTGACAGTGCACTGAGCAGAGATCAATCCTCTAGCAGAATACTCTAGAGGCAGTTTTTTCCTCAAAATTTCTCCTGTGGGACTTTCCACAGCTGGAAAGTCTTTTTTGGTGCATGACCATAATTGCTTTGCTTACAGAACAAAATAGAGTGGAAAAAAGGCAGGAAAAAGAATTCTCGCTCCTTTTCCCACACTTGGCCTAAAATGTGCTGTCTGGCCTTGAACCAAGGGCCAAGAAATAACCCATTACCATGTAACATGTTCAGCTGGGGAAAGTGCTTTGACATTTAAAAGAAATGTTTTAAAATCCAATCTCCTACACCACTCTGTAGGGGAGCAGCAAAAGCTGGGCACCTCCCCAGGGGGAGGCAAGCTGGGAGGTGAGGGCAGCAATACAGTCAAGCCAGGAAGGGGCAGGCAGGGCCAGGCATTGCCACTGTGGCAGAATTTGGTCCCATGCCGCCAGAAGCAGCCAAGAGCCCTGAAAAATCCTTTCCAAACACCTGTACTAGATTTTTAAGCATCCAGATAGATCCACAGGCTACATGTTGACAAGTCTGTTATTAGATCTTTTGTTGCGCTTCATGTGGTGGTAATCAATAAATGCATTGGCTGTCAGTAAAAATCCCCAGGCAGAAATTGCCTGCCGCTGGGGTCTGTAATGCATTTCTCCACCAGGAGAAACACGAGGGTATTGCAAGCATTTTTTTCCTCTTCTCACACCTGACTTCACTTTTTTTTGACTGGGAAGATGGATTTCAGCAGCAAGCTCTCACTGAGGTTAATGTTAGAAAGCTTATTCTTGATGTAAAATGCACAAAATAAACTCTAGCAACAATTTATACTGTCAGTGTTGTTATTCATGGCATTAATCCAAAGTTGATATAATTAAGCTGCTTCTAGAAAACACAGTGTTCAGCCAATTGTTGCTGTCTTCTTGTCTGTTTCTTTTTCTTAGGAGAGTGGAGTGTTGATATTTAGGAAATGTTTCAAAGGAGTGGCTTTTGCTCTGGCTTGTCTGACTTCTTCCAAGACTACTTTAGGGATAGTTTGTGTCACTGGTTTGTCTGCATTGATCATTCTGAGGTGCTTAATTTGGTCAGCAGTTGACCTGTCCTTTGTTTATGGTGTTAAGTGACTGCTTTTATGACATGGAACTGATGTTTGTTTCCTTTGTGTGGGCCATCACCGTAGACTGTTAATTGCAGCAATTCTAATCAATTAATTGTTACATGTAAAAATACATGCATACATGTGCACATATGTGGTTTAGCAATCAGTTAAAAATATAACAACAAAGAGGGCCAAGATTCTAGATACAAACACTGAGAAAAAAAACCAATGAGTTAATTTAATCAATGCAGTATTATAATTAAAAGTTGAGTAGTCTTAGTGTTTACTAATACAAGGTGTTGATTCTTACTTAGACAAACACCTTTTCAATAAAAAAATCATTATGCAAGAATTAGTGGTATTAAGATAAGTATCTTCAAAGCAATAAAAAAGGTACTGCGATTACTGTGTAATTCTGAAGGAAATTAGCAGTACCTGTAAAACATTTCTGGCCTCCAAATGCTCTCTCTCTTTTTGCTCTTGATAATCATACACACACATTCAGATATTATTAACAATACTACCATGTCAGCAAAAGTCATTGTACTGCCCTGGCTGCACTCCTCTCCCATGTGAGACCAGGCAGCTGAGACCATAAGGAGAAATCAGAGCCTGGGCAGCCTCTCGTGCCAGCCTTGTGAGAAGCCTTTGAGGTGATGTACAGGGACACCCCCACTTGTGTAAGCTGTGCTCCATGGCTGCCCAGTGCCATCCAGCCCTGCAAACCAGCAGCGCAGTGAGGTGGAGATTACAGGTCACGTTATCCCTCTTGTCGTCACAGAGCCAGCGCTGCAGCTGGGGGCTACAAGGTTTCCCGAGCAGAGTGGTATTGACTCAGCACAGGACCATTTCTGCTTAGGTTTTGCCCTAATTACTCCCCACATTTTTCTGAAGGGGCAGCCTGACACTTCACAGGAGGAGGAAGCAGGCAAAATTCTTCAGTCTGAAGGTGGCTGGTTGGCAGAAGGCACTTTTTCTGTAGACACAATTTGCTTCCACTTTGCCACAGTCTGGGAAAGTGCTTATTCAACCAGCCAAGGTTGGCTTCCCCTGGGAGCTGCTGCCACTCCAGCACTCTAACAGGTAGGCAGTAATTAATCACGTGAAAGCAAGACAAAACAACAGGAAAAATGTTGGCCCTTTCATAGCCTTCAGAACATTTAGTGGATATCACTGTGTGAACCGCAGAAACAGCATTCACTGAAAGACAAGTCCCTGTAGGTGCTTTGCACAACAGTCACTAATTTATATTGGATCTTTTGTGCTTATACATATCTCCAGCTGGATCCAGGATTTCTCTGTGCTCAAGTCACTGCTGTGATACTCTGATGCTGATTCTCTTGTATTAAGGCTTTTGTTGGAGGGACAAGAATGCAAGGAGGGTCTGCTTCCATGGCTCATCTAGGACACGGCTTGGTCCAACTACCAGTGATGTGAAGTAAAGACTGAATTAAACCTCTGGGATTCCTCTTTTGTCCAGGATTATTTTACAAATGAGCCTGACTCTCTGACCCCTCCAGGAAAATGAAAGAGTAGAAAAGTGTTTCAGGTTAATCTTCAAACTAAAATCATTCTTCTCCTAGATAAAATGTCATGTTTTATTTAAATACCCTGAATTCTCACTTATAAAGCTAACAATCGAATAAAACCACCAGCATCCACTGATCATATAAGGAAAAATAAGCTTCTGGACATGTAAATTCATCTATTAGCTTTGAAAAGGTGTTCTAGGGAGAATGGATTAACTCCAAATCACACGGCCTTATTTAATCATGGAAGCATCACACCACTTTTTTTTTGTTTCAATTACACTGCTTCTTTATTCCAATTATCTTACATATTGTTGCAAAAATAAATCGTTAACAAGGCCATTCCCCTGAACCAGCAGCCATTGAAATGAGGATGTTACTGCTGCTCATTCTTACCATAAGATGTGGATCATAGCAAGACAGGAAAGGATTTGAAGAAGCAGATCCTTTGAAACAACCTGGTACCTTCACTGGGTATCTTGGGTTTGTAGTGTCTGAGCTTCAGCATTCCTTTATTTCCTTGTACAAGTCAGAGATGCTAATCCACAGGTCTGACAGCAGTGCATGGGTCTTGGAGAGAGCCAATGAAGGTCCTAAGCTTGGGGGTGTGTGACAATCCTCTTGGGGCCCAAGATGGCACAGCAGCTGTGTATCCCAATGCTGATGTGTGTGAGATGGCAAGCCAGTAGTCTGGGAAAGGACACAGAAAAGATGTTCTAGCACATTTCAAACTGGTGGTGGAGCAGGCAGATGTTTGTCATCTTTTGCCAGGAAATATCAGAGCCATAACCCCTCTCCTCAGCTCTTGGCATAGACAGAGGTGCGACAATGCCCAGGCTCCTTCTAGAGCACTCCAGCCAATTATGAATAATTAATATCTGATCAGGAGGGGAGCTGAATTTTGTTCTCAAATACCAAAGCTTCAGAAAATTTGGAGTGGAGAAAAAAAAGGAGTATAAATATCAAACGTGGACCAAGCTCTTCATAAAGCATGTTTCAGTTCTAAGTCACAAAGCTGAAGCATTTATTATTCTGCCCAAAACACTGTTTTTTGCTGACATAAAAAAAATATGATTACTTCTGCAACAGACTCTGGGGAAACTGGTGGGCATAGCTCATTGCTTCTTTCATGCATACTGGTAGTGTACGTTAGCATTCGGGCAGGGGCTGTGCATGCTCTTCACATCCACACAGGTCCCACGAAGCAGAGAAGAATTGAGAGCAAAGAGTTCACAGAAGGAAAAAAAATGCCAGTGAATTCATTATAGCTAAGGGTACAGTAACAATCAATTAGCAAAAGTGGTTCCTTTTTAAACACTCAGAACAATGATGACTTTCACATTTTTGAGAGTTTTATTGGAAAACTCTTTATTTTTAAGTGTATTTACTGTTTACAAGAAGTAGTCTTAAGTTAATTTTTAGTTGGCTGAAAGGAAACGGTAATATTTGACAGTAAATAACAACATATTTGAAGAAACAGATAAGGGAGACAATGAACTGATCCAAGGAGGCATTGCTTCTGTTGAGGCATTGTTACCATCTTTATAGCAGCAGCACTCAGCCGTGAATGTTCTTAGAATTAGTTGTTCTTTTTCTGGTAAAGCAGTGCTTACTGAAATTTTTCATTTTTTCACTCTAAGTGGGTTCTGTGATAATAAGGATGGTGGTTTCATGCTGCACTGAACATACACTGCTTTGCCTGGTGAGGATTTGACCTTAAATCTTTTCACACTTGGTGCAGTTGGAGAAGGATGAGGGGGAAATGTCTATAAATGTGATTCTGACTTTTACATCTCTCTTTTTAGAGTTATCTCTTCAGATGCCAGGCATTATGATTCACTGTGCCAGACTGGGTTTGTTGCTTCATAGCTGTAAGATCGGTAGGGGAGTTTCACCCTATGGTTCATTAACAGAAATGCTTTAAGATTGAGATTTGTAGGAAATCTGTTGGGACCAAATAGGAAAATATGTGCACTCCCAGAAACAACATAATCTTAAACATTGTCTGCCTCCTTGATCGTTATGGAATTTGCCAATCTGGGTACTTGACAAAAATGGGGAGTAGATGTCATTTGGATTACAGTTTGTAGTGAATATATATTTGCAAAGTACTTGCCAATGGAGATAACTGTTTATCTCTGACAGTTCTGAAGAATTCTTAAAAGGCACTCTGAGTAGCGAATAAAAATTATTTGTTAGAAAAAGTTGGTGGTATTTTGGGTGTTAACCTTTCCTGTGCTAGAAATTCAAATACATGTGCTGTATTTTATTTTAAACTGGCAATTTGCACTCGTAAATTCTTATGCATTACGTTTCTCCCTCTGTCACAGAGGAAGCCTTTTGTGCTGCTGCATCTCGTTCTCATTTAGAAGTGTGATATTTTGAAAATCTCATTTTAGAAGGTCAGTGTGGGGACCAGAATAGCACAGAGAGATATATTTTCCTCATATTTTCTGGACACAGAAATACTTTCAAGGACAGATCTTGTTCAGCTGCAATGACTTCCATTCAATAAATGAAAATGGACTTCCTCATCCAAGCCATCCACTACTTTTCATTTTCCCACCATCTTCACCTGCCACTCACCCCTGGCATAGATGCACCATGTACCTACACATCTTCTTACACATGTTTGCCGTTGTTGTTTTGCTTTTGGTAATTTGGGGTTTTTTTTTGGCTTTGGTTTTTCTTGGGGGGGGGTGTGAAAGAATGGAGGGGAATGGGTTTGGGTTGCTTGGGTTTTTTTCCCCTCCTTTAAACACTGACTGCATTCCAATGTGGTTGTTACAACAATTTGTTTTAAACTGAAGCACATTCAACGTCATGGATAGTGCAATGAATATCTTTTAGAGACCGCACTATGAAACAAAGTGGACAGCAAGGACTCCACCAAGGGAGAAACTTCTGGGAGTCCCTGCAGCGGCTTCCCAAGGGGTATTGGATACAAGATGTAGCTTCGGAGGAAAACCTGCAAACCCTTGAAAGAACAAAGGTCCTCTAGAAAGCTGAGTAGGTGCTACATGCTGCATTCTGCTACACTACCTACAGTGCTTGCAAAAGGAAAGAGAGCAGAATCTCAGCCAGTAAGAGCAAGGAATCTGTGGCTGTGGAAAATATTTTTCACTGAAAGGGTTGCTAATGTGCACTGAATTTGAAAAGAACAAATATAACACAAAGGATTGTGATGTTTGATGTAGACTTTAACTATTGAATAAAACATGCTATGCAACAAGAAATGCTTATATTATTTAGCAAAACTGTTCTTTGGTAATTGAACAGCGACTCACCTCACAGGAAGAGCGGTGTCATTTCTGAAGTCTCACAAAGATCAACATACAAAAGATGCAATCAAGAAACACAATGCAATGTAAGCTGAAGCCGAAGTGTGAAGGAGAAAAAAGGTGTTATTTCTGATGATATAGAAAATATATTCCCTATTAACAGCCTAAAACCTCTTTCAAATGAAGGGTTAGGTTATTCAGTCACACGCAAGAATAAATCACCCACCAAAACACATTTTCTGAGTTAACTGTGAAGCAGGCAAAGTAAAATTCCTTTGACTACTAAGATAGACTAGCACACTGTCCATCTGCTAAAATAAATAGATTAATTGATATGGTTCTTTGCCTCCAGGAACCAGTATTGGCATCAGGCAAGACATGATGCTGAGCACGTTTGCCCTTGTGCAACTGGTTGTACCTGGAACAGTGGTGGCAGACCTGAGGACAGATAACCTGACAGAAATTGGTTCATTGCACAAACGGAATCGCTGCTCAGCCTCCACTCTTCGGATCAAAGTCTGGAAAGAGCCTTGTTACTGTTGTGATAAATAGAGAGCAGCCAGTGTTGCTGCCCCTTGCATACCACATGAGTAAATTGGACCATAGTAGTAAGGAAAATTCATGGACATTGGCAAAGTAGCATGTGCCTGTCAGACTGATGTCTGAAGACTTCTAACAGACTTACCAATTATTTGGAGTGTGGGAATGTATGAACGCATTGTTCCTAAAACACAATGACTGTTTTCGGCGAGGTCCAGCATCTGTTTTCCATGTCATAAGGTTCAGCAAGTTTCTGCCATAGAAAGTATGAAGCATTAATTTAGAGATGATCCTTTGATGTAAATCCACTGTGCAAGGTCAGGAAGTTGTGGCTGATGCTAACAGGGGGTGGGACCTTTGATGGATGACTGGATCAGCAGTACCCAAGGCTCTCTCATAGCATGAGAAATGCAGCTGGTTGCTCCTGTCTGAGTCATGGCTCTTAGGAGTTCTGTGGACTAAAGAGCTGTAAAGAGTGGGTGTAGCGATATGAACAATCGTGATTCAAATAACAGTGATTATTATAAACCTTCATTGTTTTATTAGATTAGCATTTCTTTGGAGAGAAGTGAAGGAAAGGTTTTTTTAAAGACAAATAATAAACTGGAAAGAAAGGGATGAGTATGGTCAGCACATGCAGGGTAAGAGAAGGACAGAAGCAGGGTTTATACGTTGGTAGTAAATGTTCTGTGGAAAGGATGAAACCACGCAGACTGAGTTAAAGGTAGATTCCTGACACTGAAGAGAGAGACCACTTGGATGTGTGCGTGTAAGGAATAGGATTTCATCCACAGAGATAAAATCGAATGCAGTGGATGAAAGAAAGACAGTGAAAGGATTTGAAGAGGGGCTTGAGATTTTTAGGACAGCTGAAAAGGTATTTCATTTGGTTTAGGCAAATAGGTTTAAACAAGGACAATTTCACATAAATCCTTCTTTGAAATAAAAAACACAAAAAAGCTATTTGTTTTTCAGAATAGTCTCATCCTTCTTTGGTTGGAGCAAAAGGTATTGAATGAATTTTGGTGATGAGCAGCTCTCCTGGTACTTTTCCTGATCTATTCCAGACTAAGGAAAGCCTTTGAAAGTTTATCATCCCTGTTGTGTCATATGTTTTAATTTTGATATGTTCAAAGAAATTCTAATAAGATAGGAAGCTGGCTGGTGGTAGCTAACTACATCATAAATTTATTCGACAATGTTAATTAATGACAATGTTAATACCATAATTATTTTTTTTAAAATTATTAAGGATAACAAAATTTCATTGTAAATTTCCTTATTTGCCCTACTAAATTATACATAAAAGTTGAATGCTAAAAACTTTATAGATATTTTAAAATTTATTTTCCTGTCGACTGAAGGATTAGCTTAAGTATATTTTTCAATTTATTTTCCTGAGGACAAGAGTCCCAGTTAAATGCTAGAACGGCAGACAATTCCACGCATACCTGTGATGAATTAGGCTCACTCTGAATCACCATTTTCCTTTTATTTCCTCCATGCAGCTTTTCCACTTCATGTTCCCCTATCCAGCTGTAGGCAAGATTATAATTTATGTTTTGCGCTTTATTTTTAATTTTATTTTCTGATATTGTAATTGATAAATACAAGTCAAAATGTCCATCTTTGGCTTTGTTGTAAGACTAAAAATTTGATCTTAATTTGGCAGAAAACCTCCTATATGAAAACATGGCCACAGAGAGAAGTTGGAGGAAAAGCAACAGCCAGAATATTCATTAACAAGTAAACTCAAGTATATGAAAATTCTGCAAGATTTCAAACTGCACAAAACCTTTGGAGTGGATACCACATCTGCAGGGCTTCTTCTGTATTGATTAGAAAGATGGCCTTATACATAAAAAGAGTGACTGGCACTAAACCTGGATGTTTGTAATAATTATATTAAAGCAGATGTTTTAATTTTTAATGTTGTACTGAAGGATTTATGAGTTTCTTGCCATTCAGTTGCTGGACTTAGTCCTTTGAATAAATTGCTTTTTGTTCTTTCTGGTGGTGCTTGATTTCCAGCAGTGGCATTTAGCTGTGTGTTTAAACCTCTCCTTTTCCCATCTGTTACTTTCTGTAATGTTAGTTTAATTTTCAATTTGGCATTTTTAGTCTAGGCTAAGGCTGCTCTGAGTTTCAAATGAGTTAACGAAAGCAAACACAAAACTGTTCTCCACAACCTGAGTTAAATATCTGGATAAATGTTTATATCTTTGATTAAATGTTGTTTCTGCAATATATGATTTGTTTCTGCTTAGTTATTACTCAGAAAAGTTGTTTTATGCTGACCTTGGACCCTATGAATGGAATTAATTATTTGAACTGAAAACACTCAAAATATATCGATCTTGAAGGAGATGCTGTTTGACCCTTAATTCTGCTCATAGCACACACTTGATTAGATTCCAAATTAGTATAATTTCATGCTGATGAATTAAAAAAAAATTATTCTTTCTGGCTGATTCATTTCTTTTTATATAACATTTTCCATTTCACTGTTTACGTACTTACGCATGGAAGGTGAAGAAATTTTTTTGGCAGCATTATAACTCTTGCTTCTCTGAAAAGAAAGTGCATTCTTGAGGAACGTAACAGTATAGCTATCTTGAAATACAGTGGAATCTGGGACTTAGCTTTAATTAATGGTGGCAATTCAGTTTTAATTTTAATTATAAACAGACAAGTGAAATCCATGACTTTTCTTTCTGCAAAACCAATGATTTACTGAAATTAAAGCATGCCATTAGCATCTGCTCTTGAGTTTTTTTACTGGATGTGGGAAGAACTTAACTTCTGCGTGTGTTGTGTGGCTTACCCAATATATGAATAATGAAGTACAAAAGAATGAGATTCTGCTGCATGCAAAAGCAATGCAGTGTCTTGTGAAGTAGAAAATAAAGTGTACTTCTGTGCTTGTGGAAAGACTCTGGGAAGTTATTTTTCTTTCCAGCTGTTTTGTTTTAGGTTCCTTAGGCAAGGCACCCAGACAAGGATACATAAGAACTTACCAAATGTGGTGTCAAAGTAGTAAAACCCTAAAATGGAGGGTTCTTTAAGAGAGGGTGAGTTTTTGTGAGTAGATATCAGCACGAGAATTGATTTCTAGCCTACATGACAAGTTTACAGTCTCACGGGCATGTACAGCTTCTTACCTTGCAACCAGAGCCACTGTGTCTTTCCAGGCCGGGTGGGACGGGGTAAACACCCCTAAGAAGTTTCAGCCTTCACTCACTGCTCTCTCCCAAGTGTAAGTCTGGCAGTCTTAAGACCTGTCATGTGAAACAAAGCAAAAATTTGGAGAAAGATGACAAGTGACTATGCACAATTTCATTTTAAATCTAAAGAGGGTGTACTACCTTTTCAGATGAAAAGCAATAAAAGCCAGGAATAAAAAGTTAATAATAGTATTATTTTGGGCTTGATCAGAGAAGAAAAGAACTGAAGGTGGGTTATAGTGGATACCAACTATTTGAATATCTTGTATGTTGCGAGTTCAAGCAGTAATCCTAATTAAGTATACATTTTCTCACCGAAAGGCCTAATAGTTTTAATGTCTCAGTGACTAGAGGACTATCCCTACCTCTTGGTAACAAAACTTTATGCACCATTTATGCAAGAAAAGGGAATAATTAATTGCACGATGATATAGCTTTTATCACTACATAACTTGTATTAGATATGCTGAAAACTCATTAATAGAGTGGAACAAAGTTTTTCTTTGAATTTTTTTTTAGTCAGCCTGATAAGTGTATAATTGATGGAGATAAACAAAGATGTTACAGATGAAATCTGAAGCACCTTGAAATGAATGGGCTCTCAAAGACACTCTTACAACCGTCAGAGACACGGCGAAGGTGAAGACAACAAAAATAATTTTTCTCTTCTGTTTCCTTGCAAGCTCAGTGTTGAGTGCAGCTCAGCTGAATTTAGGAAATTGATCCAGGAAGTGTGTTAAATTTTAAAATAATTTAATTATCATCTAAGAATAAAGTGGGTTTTATTTGTACAGTGGTATGCAGGAATCCACAAGCATTTAGAAATGAAAATATAAAATTGTGTCAGACTGAAATATGTGGGAAGTTCGTCTGTGATACTATCAAAAATTTCAAGCAAAGCAGCACTGATTTCTGCACTAGTTTGTGTCTCTGTGGTATAGTTCCTCTTTCCTGTGCTGCTGTAATTCTGCATGAGAATAAGAAATGATTGATAAAAACAACAATTTCAAATCTAGGTTGTGCTTTTACTATTTTGCTTGTGAAGTTGTAAATACTCAAGATTAGTATGTGACTCAGGTGCTAATCTACAGCATTTATAGGCGGGAAACTGTTATGGTTATGTTTGATTTGAAAATTTAGTACTACTTCTGAGGTTTTCACATCGTGTGTTTTCCTCTGCTGAGTCACAGTGAGCTAAATTCATTATTCATTTATCAACCAGATAGGCTTGAAGAAATTTTCCTTGCAAGGATGATGAAAAAAAAGGAAGCGATACTTTCTACAATTAGAGTTACCAGTTGTATTTGCTCATGAAAATTAGAGTTTAATGTTCACCAGAAAATCTTGAGTGGTTGGAAACAAAGTGTAAAGCAGTCACATTTAATTTTTATAAAGTGGACACATTCCCATTAAATCTCTCTTAATCTGTTCTTTTTCTTGTACATGAATAACTGAACAAAACTGTTTATCATTTGCTCCCAACCTGTAGCAATTCCTTTAAACCTGGAGCACTTTTTCACTTAGTCCAACTCTACGGAAAAACAACATTTATATTTAAAGATGTTACTATAGGGTGAAACATACAGTGGTTGTGTTGATGTGATGAGAAGAAAGGGAAGTTTCATTCTATTTTCTGGAAGGCTAAAAGCCCCATACCTTATCTCAGACTTTCCTGTTACAGTTCAGAGAGCTCTGCTGAGCCAAAATTCATGGCTGTAATTTAGTTTCAGGCTTATGATCTATAAAAACAAATTTGAATAATTTCCTCTGAAACACGGTTGTTCAGAACATGCCAAATATTGAGTTATGTTTATCAGTGTCGTGCTCTGTATCTAGGTTACTGTTCCCATGAAGCAGGCAAGACATAATTAAATTCCCACAACACAGAAATATTTGGTACTCTGACAAGTCTCCCTTACAGTGTTGTTGTGTGGGTTAAATGGACGGGTTTACCTTCTTTTGTACCTCATCAACATCTCTTATCAGGTTCCTGGGAAATAATATAACTAATCTGAAATGAGAAGGAGATCTGCTACTTACATTGCTACTGTGAAGGAATGAATTATTCCAATTTTAGGTGTATTTTTAACGTCTCTCCAAGTAGAATAATTTGTATTTTAGTAGTAAAGGAGAGTGGGCTACCACTAGAGGCCTGACTGTGCTAGGCACAGAACAAAACCTAAAGAAAATTGGGCTTTAAAAAGTGACTTATGTTTGAAATCTACAACAGTTGACAATGCATGATGTACTTGAGGGAGATAGAGGATGGAAAAAAGGGGAAAATTATATAAGTAAAAATGTTATCAGATCAGCCATCCTGACAGCCACCAGCATGCTTGTAGCATAACTGTGGCTAATTGCTTTGTTAGCTTCTAGACAAGGAAAAAATTGAAATAGGGAGTTAAAGGGGAAGAATGGCATAGCCTTCTAAAGTGCCTGGCCTTTCTAAAGTGAGAAGCAGCATGGGGAAAGGTGTGAAAATGCTTTTATTGAAGTGTAACAGGAGATGTTGGAGATGGGATCGTGCCAGGGGCTGCTCAGAGGTAGCAGCCAGCAGCCCAGCACCAAATGAGGAATGCGAGATTGGGTGAGAACAAGATTGGAAAGGCTTTGTGAAGGCAAAAGAGATTATATTTGAAGTAATACAGGGAGATATTTGGACACAGGGCTGGAATGAGACACCAGGAAACTGCAGGTAAGGTCTTGTCCTTTCCTCTCCTGGTGAGCTGCCCTGTGTTGGACTGAGAGGGTGACAGAGTCGCAGGACTCCTGGAAACCAGGAAAAGCAGTGTGCTTAGCCTTCTGCTGTCTGCCCCTTGCATGGCAGGGTATGCCACGTCTGGAGAATCCATTTTAGAAAACCCCTAAACAGACCGGGGAGGCAAGACACCTCCAGCTTAAGGTGCAAGGAGCCATGCATGAGCTTCCCTACAGACAGAGCTCTCCTTCAGGAGCCACTTTGGCTCCATTAACAGGGGCCTATGCTTCCTGCTGGAAGATACCCTGGCTGTGTGCAGTCGTACCCCTGTTCAGCCAAATGGCTGCACCCAGGAGCTCTGCCCACTGACCCTGGAAGGATGGCGCTTTCGTCTGTGTAGGCAGGCTGACAGAAACCAGTCGAGGTCTGTGCTGCTGGAGGAGGCCTGAGCGCAGGAGCTAAGGACTGAGACACGGCTTACCCTCGCTGGTACTTACAGGCCAGGCACGGTGCCAGGGTCCCCACAGACACGGCTCCATCTTAAGCCCTCAAAATGTGTGGTTTTTAGCTGCATAGTCATGTCATGCTGTGAGCAAGATGGTGGCTATTAACTCCCTGTTAGGCCTTGCACCAGCTGCTCTCTTTGCCCTTAGCTGCATGGCAGCACTTTACAAAATTCCTCTTCTCCCAAAAGCACATGCTTTCTGCCCATTTCCAGCCCTGTACTTTGTAAATGGTTGCTGGAAGAAAACGCTTTCCGATATTGCACAAATGGCTGCATGTCAGCCGTTTATCCTTATTTTACACTGCCCCTCTCCCTAGCAGCTCTGCCTGCTACGTGCGCTCAGAGGGTTACGGTGGGGATGGTGAGCTTGACAAGGTTGGAAATGAGCTTTGGAAGAGCAGATACTTGCTGATTTTTTCTTCCTTTTCATTAGAATAATAGGCTTTTTTTTCAAGGTGCACACTACTAAACGTTTTTTCTTTTTTTATGACTGTGTTTTTAGGCTATGGGATGAATTTCCTGACCTACTAAGTCAGCCATTTTTTTCAAAAGAACCAGTTTTCCTTCCTTTCAGCAAGATAATAGATGATCAAGTGGAAGATAACTGACCTTCCTTGATGAAGACACAACTCAGATTTTAAAACAAATTATTAAAGATTATTATTATTAAATAAAAATATTGTACAAACGTGAAAGATCCAATAAAATATGCTCAAAGTATTATACAAATATGCATTCTAGTTTCATCAGTTACAAAAATCTGGAAATCTTAAAAATGAAATCTTACAAATGAGCACAGCATGTTTACATGACTTTCTCACAGAAACATTTCATATATGGCTTATTACACTACTAATCCTTATGTGGGCTTACTCTCCCTATTTAATAAATATAGCATTAGCTGTTTTTTTTCAGAGGCAATTATCTTTAATAAGAAGGTTAATTATCTTTCTTTCATAAGCAGGACAATTATCTTTGCTATTATTAATTTGATCAGAAAGACAAAATTTACATACTAATATAATTCTTTTGATCTTCAATTATTTGTAATTTTGCAGTTAAAAAATTTAAACAGTGAAGTCCTCAAGGCAATTGATAAGTGTTCAGTACAAAATATTGATGATAATTTTCCTTGGAGCTTGAGTAGGTGTAATAACACCAGGAAATGTTTTATAAACTCTGCCATGACTATTTCTGTCTTGATCCCAAATGGATAGGCTGCTCATCCTCTCTCTAATAATGATGTAAGAATTATTTTTACTATTATTACTAATACTATTATGGATGTAGTAGAAGAATCAGATGGACATGATAAAGAATATGTGTATTTAAACAATACAGTGTACAATAAGGTCTTATATGCCCAGAGCTGCTACAACCTAATAATACGTAAAACCTTGTAACACAGACCTTTAATGATTTAATATTTCTGCCTTGGCTAGAAAGTACTTAGGAGTTTTTCTTCTCTCTTTAGTGGATTAAAAAGACACCTTAAAGCTTTAGCATCTGTCCTCAATTTTCAGAGCAGTGCTACATTGACATTGAAATGCACCCTCCATGATTACCTACAGCCAAAGCCACAGTTATTAAAGACCATTAAAGACGCTTACTGATGTAACTGGGAAGAAGGCAGACCCATTGAGCTGCTAACTTATCTTCTCCTTACCATCAAGTCTCAGCAATTGTGACCTTACAGCTTCACATTGTGGTCGGTTGCGCTGAATTTGATGAGACCCATGGAAATTCATTTATCCTTGGTGGTCTGGCCATTGCCTTTATTTCAACTACAGACAGATTTAATCACAAGCTACTTCTTTTTGCACACATGCCTTTGGGTGTCTGGGCCTGTCTGTAGGCTGTAGCTTGCAATACCCACCCTGGCACAAGCAGACATAGGGAGCAGAGCTGGCACAGAGCAGAGCTGGGGCAGATGGATGCCTGGCAGCCAAGGCTTACCGAAGACAGACTGCCAGCTTGCTCCTGCAATTTGACTGCCCCAGTGAGTCCAGAAAGCCTGTCCTGAGCTGGATCTCTTCTGGAAATTCAAATTCTGTTCTCCCGTATTTCCTAAAGGTATCAGGGATTTCACTGTCTCAGACTCTGAACAGCTCAGCCCTGAAAATGGGACAATTGAACACATTTTTCCAACTTCAGTGTGCCAAATTTTTGGTAATGCTTGAACTGAGTTAGAGGGCTTTATGCCTCTTGGTAAAGCCCACAAGAAAGTGTGATGCTAATGCTGGGGAAAAGTTTTAGTAGAAAAGACCATTCATAAGGAATTTTTACAGAGTATAAATCCAGTATTTTTACAGCTATGGTATATTTATGGAACACTATGACAGCAGTTCTGCAGTCAGGGGTCTTATTAGAATTATATACTTTATTCCCAGTGCTGCTGTCACTGCTCAAATAAACAACTCTGTCATCTTCTGACTTCAGTCCTTGGATTACTTATTTATCATTTCTGCAAGCATCAAAAAAATCACACTCCTTTTCTGAAATATGATTAATTAATTTATTGCTCAGAAATTGTTTTTATCAGCTGCTGAAGTTCTTCCATGTAGTTAGCTGTAAATGCAGAGAAGTGTCATCTCATATTTTTCCATACTTATATCTCAGCTTTAACTGGTATTGACTTAGAAGGGGAGGAAATAATTGTGTGGATGAGGTATAGTGTGCAGAAATTTCCTTAGCTGCAACAGAGCACTGTCTCTTATCATTCTAATGACTAAACATTTGCAGAAACATAACTTCATGAATCTTCATGGTATAAAATTTCTCTAACAAGAAATTACTACTAAGTTTGTTATTTAATGTCTTTGAAGTTTGTTTTCAGCCTTTTATTCCTAGAAGCACTAGGAGTGAATGAAAAAATAGATGTAGATTCTAGGAACTGACCTATACACTTTTTGCTGAGATGACCCTGGGATTACACTAAAGTAATAAAGCCAAAGAAGTGAAAATCAACAGAAAATTTTGCAAGTCGGTTATCATTTCCATCAGAGAGCCAATGGGGAATTTGTTTGGGCCCAGATCAGTAAACAGCACATAGATTGTAAGCAAAGTGTGCTTGCAATTGAGAGCAGCGCGCCTCATTCATCGCCCTACTCAGCTCCCTTGCCGAAGCAGTGGGGCTGTCAGAATGCTTCGCCTCAAGTGCCTCGGTGTGATTTGCACATCTTGGCAGTATCTACAAGGCACCTTCTGGCAGCAGGATGAGCAGACCTCTCCAAAAGAGAAAACTGCTGACACAAGAGAGATGAGCTGAAGACTTGTACATGATATTTTTCTGAGCCTTCAGCATATTTATTTTTTGTTTCCTCTTAGTAAGAACTCCATTCAAACTGAAACCTGTTTATTTATTTCTAACTCCCTGCCTTTTTCTCTCTGCCTTCATACATTCCTCATGTGTCAGCTTCATTCCTTATGGATCAGTTTTGAAATGCCAAAGTTTGTGACTTGATATTTGCTATGCAAGATTTTCAGTGTTGAAATTTGGGCTTTCAAAAAGGCCTTAACATGTATTCTAGTCCTGTAAAAGCAAAACTTCAAGCACGAGTGTTTGTCAGAAATACTGCCATTCAAAAGTCAATAAAAACATGCAAGTGTTTCTACTGTTTCTTCTAGTTTTGCATACAAAATTCCATGTGCAAATTTTTAGGTCTAAGAAGAGGTCATTTTAGGTTTATCATTACTTTAAGTTTTGCTGTGGAAGGCCAGCTTCATTCACTGCTTTAATGAAATGGCATTTTCCTAGAGAAAAGATCTGAAACTTTGACTCTCACATCAACTATGGGTCACCAATGTCACATTGTAGTGATCAAGGTGAACACCGCGAGGTAATGGATAGCTGAGGGTATAATCTATGGAGCATGTGAAAGGATCCTACTCTATTCAGCTCGTGGTGGGCTTTTAGTGAAAAAGAGTACTCCTTGCTGAATGTCCAAATTTAAGAAACACATGAGTTAGTTGTGCAAAGCTGAGGCAAGATCTTTGAGAGATGAGGGTCGGTGTCTGAGAGGGTGTAATTTTGTCAGGAGTGACTGAATGGAAGGGAAAAGAGAGCAAAGGGCCTGAACACAATCTTTCAGTATATGAGGGACTGCAGTAAATAGGAAAAGAGTAACTGGGTTTTAATAACAGGTGTTAGTCCTGTCTCTGCTAAGGGTAGGACAAGACATGTTGGTCTTTAATTGCAATGGAGAAGACTTGGCTTACACATTAAGCCTTTGTGCCAGATGGATAGCAAAGCCCTGGAGTATATAGCCTGGGAAGGTGGAGGAATCCCCACCACGAGAAGTACTCAGCAGAAAAATGTGCCACAAATGGCCTAAGGATAGTAGGTCCTGGCTTCAAGGCAGTGGGTGGACCTTCTAGATTTGTGAGTCTGTAACCATCTCTCTAATTGTATGAAGTGGTAGAAATACAGAATTAAAACTAGTGGCAGCCTAAACCAATAATTGTGTTTTTATGAATTGTACAATTGTGATGACTTTCACAAAGCACATATCAGACTGTATAATTCTTACTTTCATACCAAACTCATAACAAAGGGACAGGATTATGAGACCCATTCCTTTGCTTTGATTTGCTGTGTGTTCCTCATACTCTACTGCCTATTCCTTTCTTCATGTATGTATATAATTAGCAGCATGAAAAGAGGTACTTTTGGAGTTTTTTTCTGTCTCTTTTCTTTTAAAAAAGTATAATACAGATGAAATAATCAGATATTTTGGCTGCTGTTATATCTACAGAGTAGGATTTCTGCGGAGCAACGAGCCATGACTGATGTGGGAGAAGCCCAGTGACAAAGAGCTCTCCATGAGAAGAAAGCCATTGCTGGAGGAAGGCAGTGTTCTTAATGACTGAATATCTAATTCAGATTTAGATAAATAAAAGATGATTGCTTCAATTAAAGAACTGAACTAATTGCCACTGAACAGAGAAGGTTTTGAGAAAGAGTACAGCTGCCTGTGTTTCCACACAATATCAACTGCACTGTGTTTGGAGAAATGCGAAAGAAAAAGTAACATAAAATACTTCTGTTATATGCTGTTAATGGCAAGCAAATCTACTTGTTTGAATGGACACTGCTGTACCTAGAGTAGATATCATGTGTGCAATCGCCTAAAAGCCACACCCTCCACATTCTCATTTTCGTGTGTTACACGGTCTGCTTCCTCTCATCTCCAAAGTGCAGCACTGGGGCCTTTCTCTTCTAGCTAAATACATTTATTTACTTTTTTTCTGCCTGCTTTGGATGTGTCAGTTTAACCACCAAACTGTGCACAGTTTCCAGCAAAGTCATTACACACATGACCAAACAGACATAACATGGTGGTGTGAAAGGACACTCCAGTTTTACTATGAATTTGCCCATGCATGTCTTCACACCTTTTTAGAAGAAAAATGCTCACATCTCCTAATAAAGCATGTATGCCAAAAAATGAGGAAATGAAACATAGGCTGTAATGATGGTGACTGCACAAAAATATGTATTAGAGAATCTGTCATCCACCTTCAAAACTATTTTTCTCTTGTTGCTTATTACTTGCTTGAAGGTAGGCAGTAGAGCAAGAAATAAATACACCCTCTTGATTTCCTTCTCTAATACTGTGCACACTTCCTGTAATCGTTATGGATAAAAACTGCTGAGCACCTTACACAAGGAGAGAAAGAGTTCCTCCAGCATTTTAGGGTTAGATCAGAAGTGTGTTTTTGAAGCAAATCTCCAATCATCCCTATTTACTGCTTTGAATTGCAGAAATTTGGTCTTTATTTTCAAGAGCCGTAGTCAAAGGCCATTCCTAGGTTTAACCATGCTCCTGTTCATGGATTCTCCGTGTCAGCTTCAACTCTACTATTAAGATGAAAGTAGTCGTCATCTTCGAAATCTGTATATTATACTTGTCACACAAGTGCTATTTGTATTTTGGTGGACACTAATTAATGTGCAATTTGTTTTTTGGCAAAAGGATATTGAGGTCAAAAACATGGATATGACATGTCCTTTCAACTAGCTCTTTTTGGAGGAAGGATAAAGGATGCTTCTTTTTATTATATCATCTTCTCTGAATCCCAAACATAATTGCAGAAGGGTAACATCTCCATTTTATAGTGTCTTACAGTTACTACTTCTTAAAATATTGACTTTCAATGAGTATCAGGAGAACACGCCCTGCTCACTTCTTATTTCAAGAATACATGGATTGACACATCCATGCCAAGCATTTTTACAGTTGTTGCTGCTGCATGTCTCAATGTCCCACTTCCTACTGCCGACTGACTCACTCTCTAGTTAGCAAACACTGATTAATGAGTTGACTGGAGGGGTGATACCAAAATAAAACCCAAGTGAGATAATCAGCTGGAGGGAAGTTTTGCTGGGTCTGCCTGTGAAGATGTAGGAGGTCCACTGCTGGCCCATTAGCCCACTCTGAGTACACTGGGCTGTGCCACTATGGCCAGTTCTCAAGATTTTGTTGGCAGCCTCACAACCCAGCTGCATTTATGACAAATTCTGCAGTCATGAAATTAATGAGTCTCAGATTTTGTTATAAGGAAGGAAAATGTCCTAGTCCTCAAGACTGCAGGGAAAGATGGCTGAAGCCATGTGAAACATGCATCTGGAAACTCAAATCCAGGAGCACACAGTATCTCTTTTCTTAATTAATGCAAAAGTTAACTGAATGTTTAAGAAATTACATGCTCTGGGGATTTTTCTTTAGCAGATGGGAAATCAAAGTTCTCTCAGTCACATTAATAACAACTTTCATGAAAAGGTCATGCTGTGCCTCTTAAATAGTGAAAGACATTCTTCGTTATGACACTGGGTTTGTATTTTTGTATTTTTTAAGGCATGCAATAACTGTAGACATAGATCTAAAGGGTGGATTTATACAGATGTATAAAATTATGCATGTGGCCAATAGAGAGTATATGTGCATAATTGAATGAAGAAAACCAAGATGGCATTTTGCTCTCTTCCTCCATCAGATAAGAAGGGCAGAGTTGTCTGTCTTACACTATAATGCTTAAATGAATTGCTAGAATAGCAATGTTTAGTTGTTTCAAGTTCACTCATTTGCATAAGTTTACAAGAAATTTGCCATTAAGCTGCAGAGAAGTTATCTTCATCAACCTATAACCAAAAATGCAGGTTGTTATTTTTGTGGAAAGTAAAAATAGCATACCCCTTCAGTGATACCTGTTCTTCCTTTCGTACTTACACACTATACTTTTCTTTAAATGACTGCATGTCTTGGTACCCTTTCATAAAGCTTTCAAAGGATCATCTATTTTTCACATTCTATTTTGGCTCACTGACTCCATCAAAGGTTTAACGACCATAAAGAAGTGATAGACAGCTGAATACACGATGCCTTTCTCACATAGCAGGGTGGGGATTATGCCACACAGGTGACTTGATGACAGAGTGTACCAAGCAGTGGGTTGCACATCACGTCTATTTTTCAAGAGAAAAGTGAGCTCTTTACAGCAGACTACCTGGCTTAGGGTAGAAGATTTTTTAATATGGTTTGACTGACAGGAAGAGAGAAGAAAGAAAGCTACTGTGTTAAAGAACATGACTTAATTGCAAAAATACCAAGTTCAATTATGTAGGAGGCACCTGAAGTAGCAGGTACAATGGAAACAATTTAAATGAACATTTCCCCCAAAGCAATGTGTTTCTATTTTGTTCAAGACAAATTAGTTTGGCATGGTGCTTGGTGTATTCTATTTTTTTGTGATTAAAATCATGCAGATTAGAGAATGGATATAAAAAATTTGCTCTCTGAAGAGATTTTTTTGGTAGCAATTCTGTGTTTGTCAAAGCTGATGTTGTACTTCATTTACTCAAAATGTCTTTCAGAGACTTCAGGGTTCATGAAAACCCTAAGGGTTTGCAATTTACGAACAACATCTTTAGGGTCTAGTTGTACCTTAGCTTTCAGAAATGTATGAATGTGAAAAATAGCATCATATCTATTGTGTTGGCTGAAAAAATTGAATTACTAACTCAAGCTCAAAAAGCAGACCTGTAACAGACCCAGGAAACAAATGGCAGGTGACCCCTGTTTTGCATAGGAAATACATAGAAAAATATATCATACATTAAAAAACCACAAAAGACTTAAATTTCTAAGAGATGGCACTAATGGTATGGTTTTAAATAAAAAATTAAACCCTCCGTTCACTAAATCAACGCCATCTAAAATTGTGACCTTGGAGAGATTGTGCCATGGGCTTGTAGTGCTGAGCCAATTGTGTGCCTGATTACCAGGGCTTAGAACTGTCTGCATCTGGAGAAGGGACTAGGTGCAGCTTCTTGCCTTTCAGGTCAGTGCCTGACCATTGAACTACTGGGTATTCATAGGTGGGCTTCACTTCCTTTAGCCAAAAATGTGCTGATTCTTTTAAGTTTATAAATCTTTGTTTGCCAGGAGAGCATCAAAATGACGCTTTGGTCCAATGGTTAACATATTGACCGTGAAGGCTTGGGTCTAAATTACTATTTTGGGAATGTTTAAATATTTTGTACAAAGCAGAGCAGCTCCAGTAGTGTTTTCTTAGGAAATGTAGAAAAGATTCAGAGTTAGTTTATTAAGAAGCCAGTTCTTCCCCACCTCAAGCAGTGTTGAGTGAAATTAAAACAAGAGGAACTAAAGGTGCAATGGTAATTAACAACTGATTGCTACATCAGTCTAAAAAATCCCTTTGGTGTGGTTGCAATGGTCAGATTTTTCCTTAACATTTAAAACATGAAAAGAAGCAAAAATACATCATTGCAAATAGCTGCAATAGCAGCTGTTTCTTTCAACACTAGGACTTAAATTGCCTCTTCTGTTACTGTGTTATATGCAAGACTCTTGCTCAACTAAATATGAGAATCACAGCCTCAACACTGACATGCAGTTAAGAAAAAAAAATGACGCAGTTATTCCACGTTTCTCAAATCCTTCAGCTCTTTCTGAAGAGTTCCTGTGTTAAAAGCAGTTATCTTTTTGAAAGAAAGGGAGGCTTCACATTTTTTGGTATATTGAAGACATATACTAAGTTTGTTCCAACCCTTAGCTTTCTCCACCACTTCATCCAATAATATTCTCATTGGATGTACCTTACATGCTGAGTTTATGCTCTGAGGCCCAGCCTGTCTGTGAATTTTCTCACTGGACAATAATTATTGGAAGTTAATCCTACTCCAGCACTCCCTCTGTGAAAGAATGATTAAACAGGAATAGAAGTTGAGGGTGGTGGAGTCTTATTTTATTGCATGTACCAAAATATGCTCAATTTTGAACAAATGCCAGACTTCCTTTCTTGCTAAAAAATTAAATTCTTGCCCATTAAAAGGGTGAGTAAGTCACTGAAGTACACTTCCATAATAATCAGAACAAACAAAACATTATATTTTGAACAAGTAGGAATTATTATGCCATCAGAAAAAGATACAAATATCCACCTGCAGAGCTTCCTTTAGGGAAGCAGTGTTTAAAATTAGCCAGTGTAACAGATGGACTCTTGAGTGATGTAAAATGAAATTAAATGAGTTAATACATTTCTACGGCCATTCTGGAAAAATCAGCCAAAATTTTAGCCATACTAATGTATCAGAGGCACAAACTAGACCATCTAGGAATCTAGGAAGTGCCTTTATTTTAACTGAGCACATGAAGCACCACTCTAGTGTGTTTCCGTAAAATCAATTAAGCATAATATTCAGTTAAATTTCCCTGTAAAATATTATTGTTGCACTGCAGGCTACTTAGATCATGCAGTGATTGTGCTCCACTGCCAGGCTGTCATCCTTCTGAGATCCAGATGTCACATGTTTCTGCATGTTGGGATGGTTGAAAGGTCTTTCATCTGTCTTTGGCTTGAGCCCGAGACCCAGCTGCCCTGTACCTGCCTCTGGGCCCATGTTCTCAGAGCTGTGTTTCCAGTCAGGAAAAGGCTGTATTTTTGGCTACATTTTGTACTAGGACTTGATTTCTGAATAGTTTATAAGAAATAGCTAAATTATTGATAGGTGCTAGAAGTGTGCTACAGATATGATTAGAACTGTATGGTGACTATTAAAAGGGCACAGCCAAAAGGGAAGTGGGACCAGATGATCTCTAGAGATCCCTTCCAGTTCCAACCATTCTGCCATTCTGCATTGAAGAAGAGGTGTATGGGGAACATACAGGGAGGTACAAACCAAAATCAGATTAAAAATTATGTTTAACACATCAGCTAGAAATTCACTTCCTGCCTTCAGGCCACAGCAATATGAATTATGTTCAAAATAAGTGAATGGTTTTGGTATTCTTAGGATTAATCTGGTTAGTTTGCACCGCACCGTGAATTATTGCTTAATGATGTGTAAAGGAAGTATCATTAGGCTGATTACAATATAATCAAAATAAGAATTTGCCTCTTCTGTTAGGGTTTCTGTAAACTATATACTTAATCAAATAATTGGAATCTTATATTTATTATAGGAATGTAAAAATTGCAGTAAGTAATGCGATTTACCATACATTTGTTATATTATATTGGCATGTAATTAATCATTCATTGACATATGTACTGTATTTTATATGCATAGTTGATTTACCATGATTTCCCTCCTGAATTTTTGATTTAATCATGAAATTGCATTTAGCAACACAGAGCTTTTTGAAATGGAGCTACTGAAATTGTTTACTTGGCATTTAAAAAAATGTATGCTTGAATTGGTTTTTGCAAGATTCATCACAGCAAAGCACTTTACAATCATTTCACTGAAGTTCGTTGCAGAGTTTTGTGAAAGGACATCCTTTTTTCCATGTAGCTATTTCATCAGGATCAATATATGATGGTTAAATTGCAAAAATGTTTGGCAGTTGATAGATGGCAACTATATGATACAAACTGTTTTAGATCACATCAATCCAAAAGCTTCACTTTTCAATTTTTACAGATATATTTTGAAGGATGGATAGCAACACTCCTCTTTTTATTTTGTCGTTGTTTGAGCAAAGATTGTAAACACTTAATGCATTTCCACATTAATCTAAGAGTGTCTGATTCAGTCCTTTTTAAATCTAATTCCCTTTGATAGAGATAATTGCCTTTCTCTTTGTAACCTGGGTTTAATTTAGCAAGCTGGCTGCAGAACAACTGACAGTCTTAAAGGAAATGCATTGAGAATGTTTGAATGTAAAAAGGAATATACTTGGATGTGTGAATGCGGTTTTATGAGCACAATTATAACTCAATTATATTTGTCTTCCAACCTTCCCTTTCTGCATAATACCATTGAAAACTAAAGACTTCCAGAGGAACTGAATACCACAGAGCCTATTGACTTCTAGGGAATTCATGATGAGTGAAATTCACTAGAAGTGCATTTATAAGCTATTTGTGTTAAAGGGCCATAATATTTTATAAAGTGTCTTGAGATGTGCACTTAGAGCATGTCTTGGGTCAGGGGAGGTATAAAGGCCACCTTTCTCTTTTCCTTGGTCATAGTATTCAATCAAGTGTCCTGCCAGCCCTCTGTACAGGAAACACAATTCCTCAGCCTCATCTCTACCTGATGTGTGAGGGATGATAACACTGACGACCCGGCCCTGCCCATCAGCATTGTAATAGACTTTCTGCCAGCAGGAAGATAAATGACTTAGCACATTAGGCTGGTCTCAGAAACTTCTGATTTTTTTATCCTGTGTCTGGCTGGATTTTAGCTAAGGCAGTGTTACAAAATTACTTCATTCAGCTCCTTGGCTTAGAAGTCATCCTAAAATCAATAGAGCAGAACAGTGACTTAATATGAACAACTATGAGCACTTTGTGCTGTTACCCCACTCCTGATCCCAGTGAGCAGCTCTCTGTGATCAGGAAGCCCTGTGCCAGGAGAAGTGCACACTTCACAGCTTAGCAGGGAGACACAAAGGCCAGTTCCAAACCTGACACTGTTGGAGGGTGTTCAAGGATTCTGCAGGAAAGTGAAATATTTGCAGACTGGTTGATAGATGGATGCAATGCTTAGAGAATACAAATTTTAAGAAATTGTCAAGGTAGAAGAGTTGCTTCTGTTCAGCTTAAAATGTTAGATAACATGTCCAGAGTCTACCACCCTTACACACCTGCACCCTCATGTCATGCATGCTTTATATAGATACATGAAAATGTATGTAGCTATGCATACACCCATTTGTAACACGGAAGGTATATGCAAATTAATCCATAACTTAGCAGTTTAGTAACTTATTTCCAATTAAGTAGGTTATAGAAACGTGTTTTCTTGACAGAAAGATAAAACTTTATTTTGCTTTTCATGGTAAAACTTTGATCCCAGTCTTTAGCATAATTTAGCATTTTAATATTAATACTTAAAATTTTCCTTACAAAAAAGTAGATATATCACAGTTATTGTCAACAAAACACCTAGCACCGGGGAATCTCAGCAAGAAACATAGATCAGATGAGATGAATATATGTCTGGAAAAAAAATCTCGCAAACGAAATTCATGCACTGTTGTTGCAGGCAGCCATATAGCTAATGTGTGCCTGGTGATAACAGATCTGCAGAGTATCTTACAGACACAAGATTAATGATTTTGGTATTAGACAGGTTAAAATGCCTGAGGAATTCTGATTAACCAATCTAGAAGTATGCTGCCATATGCTTGGCCAAGATAAAGCTGAGGAATAGATTTAGGGTATATCTTTACTCTACGGCTTTCTCATAAATCCAAGATAAAACTTTACCTGATTAGGGCATAAAGAACACACACTTGTCCGCCACATCAGTATGACAAATATCCGTATGATTAACAGAACAGAAGTTATAATCTCTGCCAACTGTGAGATCTTTAAAGCAAAAGTTACTAACTTGGGGCTAGGTCCTTGCAAGGGTTGAATATTCTTTAAAATAAAAAAAATTGGCCGTTTCATGGAGGGGTTGGGGTTACCCAGTGCTTGTCAAAGGGACAATAAATGAATCTTGGTCCTGGAGCCCAGAAGTGCAGTTCCTCTCTCACTCCATCAGAAGGGCTGTCAAGGGGGTGCTCACAGCAAGGTGAAGGCACCCCAGACAGAAAGGGGGAAGCTAGGGAAGCACAGATTTCCTGTCTTCTGTCTAGTGTCAAAAGGAACTGGAACTATAGGATAAGTATGCTAAATTCTCTCTTCAGCAGCAGATATGATGTGAAAATAATGGAGACACAGTATGGAAACTGTCCTTGCCATAATGTGTGTCAAATTATTATTATTACTGCCATTACATACACCTGAATAAAAGAAAAAACTCTTTTTATCTGTAGAATAGCAAATAGCTTTTCCTCTGACATTTTGTATTTAGTTTGATTACAGGCATTGCAAGGATCCTTTCATACATCCCTCACATTCAGCTTGCAAAGGCACCAACCCTGTGATTTTTATTTTACTCTTTCATCTTTCCCTGCCTGTCCTTCCCCAGTTTTATCCTCAAACAGAGACTAATGGGAACTGTTTCTACAGTAGTTTTCAATGTTTCTTCCAGCATTTGATGGAACTGGAAAAGATCTCAGTGAGAGACATCTGCCCTGTCACCCTCAGCAATACTGAGGATAAAGGAAAGAAGTACACCGTGGCCCAGATTCAATACAACATCCTGACTGTGCTCCTAACTTTTATTTAGGTGCCTAAACTATCTTGGGAAAAAAATTAAAGCTTTAGTGCTTTGTTGAGATCTGGTATTCAGATGCTGAGAATTCAGCCATTTCAGTATCACCCCAGAGACTCTAAATATTGGATGCATGGTCTCTCAGTCCTCTGTGTATACATACAGTTCATTCTGGCCTCTCTATTAACAGTGGATTAAAATTGGATGGTCTAATTTTCTGTGCAGTGCTCCATATGCCTCCTATTTCCCAGCCAACATTTTTCCACTGGTCCACAGTTTTACACTGTGAAGTAAGTGGGCTTATAGGGAAGGAAGGAAGGAAGGAAGGAAGGAAGGGAAATCAATTTGTTTCTCTTTATAACTGTGAATCAAGATCTCTAGCAGCAGCAAACTGATGTAAAGCACATTACTGCCAACATCAGCAGCCACAGAAGTGTCAGCTTCCAAGGATCCTTTAGATTTCAGTGAACACATGCTGCACTGAGCTTAGTGTCTTAACCCTTGTTCATAACAAGGCTGATAAAAAATGCAGGCACTCATGGCTGGTATAATGCATTTATTGACCTTATTTCTGCCAGCTTTGTTCTGTAATTTTTCTTCATTAGAAAAATTCATTAAAATCACTGAACCAAGGAAACTAAGTGCAGGGAAAAGTTCAGATATAGTACCTTAATAAAAAAGGACATCATTTTGTTTAAGAGTATGACTGGTGAAAATGTCCACCAAATAAACCTATAAAATTCAGACAAAATGTAAGAAAATAACCTACCTATAACCCATGCTAGATCATGATAGTGTGTCTAACTATGCAAGGTGTTGAGTGTCTTCTGTTTAACCTAGGCCAAATCCTGATTCCCTCCTCCAGCAACTTTTCATTATATTTCAGCATATGGTGATTTAAAACTACGAGACTATGGAAAAATAAAATTTTTTTGTTTTTTGGTTTTTTTGGTTTTTTTGTTTTATGACCTAAGACAATCTCTGTGTTGCTGTCATATATATATCTTTTTCCTAAAAGATCCTGATGCATTATTCTGCAGTTTTATATTTATTTCTCCTACTATGGTGACCAAAAGGCAAGTCTATCTTCTAATAAACAACACTTAGAATTTCCCTTCTCTCCATACTTATTTTTCTCTGCAGTTTTTCAAGACAAAACTATTTTTAAAATACTAGTACCCATATTTTCAATTAGGTTTCATTGGAGCTTTTTGCAGTTTCGTTAACAGCCTCTCTTTACTGAAAACGCATCCCCTTGCATATTCCAGAATTTCCTTAGTCTTTATCACGGTTGTATCACCTTAGCAACTCAGAGGGAAGGATTTCTCTTTATTAACTTTTTAAGAACTGTCGAATATCCCTCAAATTACTCAGAAGTAGCTCTCTCAGAGCTGTCTAGTCCACCTAATCCAGTACTCCTAATGTAATCTCTCCTTGCTTATACAATTTAATTTACCCTGGCCTATTTATATGATCCTAGCTAATTTGATCCTGTCTGATTTATCCTTTTATAGCTCATGTTTTCTTCAAGGCACCAATATTAAGATCTCATAACCCCTTGCCAACACAGACTTAAGTTCCTAAAGGAGAGGAACCAGAAATGAGGCAGCTGCTGAAGTATACCAGTTGGCTTTGTCACTTTCTCTCCTTACAATCAATATCACTGTAAAATTTCAAGTCCATTGAGAGAGGTGCAGAATTAAGGCTGTGTTGTCTATTCTTTCAGAAATCCCAGGAAAAGGAAAACATGTCTGGCCGCAAGCAAGGGAATCTAGTTATCCTTTTTTCTTCTCCCTGAAAGACTATGAAAACAGGGATATGTTATATTATCTTTTAATAGGTCCTGTCTTATCTTCTTTTCAAAATTGATTTGGAAAACCTGCCACTAACAGCAAGCAGCAAGAGCCAAGAGGGAAAAAGGCAAGCATTGCTTTACAGATCAGCTGCTCTACTTCTGTGACTTTAGAATCAGAATACATAAGGCTTTGATACTTTTGACTACTTGGAAAAATAATATAATTCATTCTTCAAAAAAATGCATGAAAGACACATGGATGTTCACACAGAAAAAACCAGTAAGATTAAAGGATATCATATTGATTAAACACACTCTATTTTTAATCTCTGACATTAGAAGAGCTAAAAAGCAGCTTGACAGACAAGAAGTTGTGGGGGAAGATCAAGTTATTGGCAATATTCTTATAGAAAGTGTAACAAAACTGAAAAAATACTTTTTTTACCAAACATGCATTCTTACCTTTGGAAACACTGGAGAGGAAAAGCCAAATAGTCACAGGCTAACCACGGAAAACTTGGGAGATGTGTGCCAGGGAGGGTCCAGGATGCATCAGGATGTCCACCAAGAGAAAGGGGCAGCTGGTTATTGACAGACAACCTGGCAGTCACCATCACTGTTGCTCTGGTGTGATGTACCTTGCATCACTCCTCCCTCACCTTGTTCCAGCCTGCTCTAACCCTTTGTAGTCAGCACTATCCACTTAGGATTTCCATGCTGTGCAAGTAAATGAATGTTACATGACAAGGGATGTATTGATGGAGAAGAGCTACTACAGGAGGTATTTTCGTAATAGATGGATTTGTATCCCTTCTGTACTTTAAGGTCCATATCAGCATCCTAACAACAAACAGCAAGCTCAGTTTCTGTGTGCAGGTTTTTTGGTGCTATTTCTCTAATGTGCAGACAACTATTCAGATGAAATTAAATCTTGACTGTGCTGAAGGCAACAACAAAGGTTCTTCTGCATTAAATTTTATCTCAACATCTTCTCGTTTTTTTTCAGCAAGCCCAACACCAATGACTGAAGATTTTATATATGTGGTCTCTGTGCCCAGCATCTCCTGGCTTCTGAAACTGCGATTTCCCAGTCACATTACCTTTATCTGCTCTCAAACTGGTCTAAAAGAACAAGGCTAGTCTGGAACCAGCCCAGGTGCAAGGTGCTGGAAACATCTTCTGTGTACCCCTAGGGTACTATCTGCTTGGTAGAAATGCAAAGTTGACATTGAATGACAAAGACTTTGTAGTGTTCATTTTTCTCTTCTGTCTTCTGTTCACCTTTGTTTCTCAACTCTACCCTTCTTCTGGAGTCCAAGGTATATTTACAATCAGCATGGGATGCTAGGGTCTGAAAGATAAAAGTCCCAGGCCACTCATTCCATATTTTCTGTTTGCTAACAAGAGCTGGGGGTGTTTTCCTCAGCACTACAAGAAATACAAAACAAATACCTCATTCCAGAGAGATTTCCGCCTTGCAGCATTCTCAGGGATTTCACTTTAAACAAACAAGTTGTTCTGGTATATCTGAAGGATTTGCACAGAGCTTAAACTCCATGCACAGCAGAACAGCATGTGATTAAAAAGCAACATTCAAAACAATGTGGAAATAGATCCACCCACACTGGAAAAAAAGAGTTTTATAGATCTTTGAGGACTGCTCATAAAACCACTCAACAGCAAGCACACCATAAAAATCCACAAAAAATTCAGAAGAAAATGGAATAATGTTTGTCTTTATTACTCTTCATTGAACTATTATTTCACCTACTTCTCCTTTGTGTGCTTGTATTTCCTCATTCTATACTTGCTAGTCCCAGCACATCTGCAGGGCCACATTCTTCTTGATGGAGGTCAGCGTGACTGCACTGCCATAGCCCTGGCGAGCCTCCTCCTGTCTGCCATGGCAGGAGCTTTGTATCTGTGGCTGGAGACACCAGCTGGGACAATAAGTGGATGTGGCACAAAGTACACCACATGCCTTGAACTGAAGCTGCAAATTCCCTGTTGCAGGCAAGATAACCCCTTCTGTCTCTGGGACAAAAAAATTCTCTCCCTGGAAGTGGCAGAGTGAAGAACAAGTACTAAATTACCTGGACCATCCTGGAGACTACTTTAATCCTTTCCAGGACATGGCCCAGATTAAATCTGATCCTAGCTTCAAGAAGCCTTGTTAAGTTTTTCTATATCCTAGTTCACAGCTACAGAAGGCTACTCCTTTAACAGGGAGAACAAATCTCTGGACACTCCTGCTTCAGCAGGAGTAACAAGGTGTTTAAAAAGGACCTTCCATATATATGGCTGCAGACCAAAAAATGACTTTTTGCTACTGTCATCAAGGGTATCTCTGATGCAGAACACCTGCCGTCCTTTCTATATACCTGCTGCAGACAGAACTAGCCTGCATCCGGGATTCAGCCTGGTGTCTGCCAGCTGGACCATACAGTCCTATATCATTTACTGAGGGACACTAGAAAGATATTTGGTATACAGCAGCTGGTACATTCCAAGAATCACCAGCTTGTTGACAGAAAGATACGTGACCCTGCAAACACATGTACAGCAGGATCTCCTTGTCAGTAGTCTCCCACTGTATGGGTGGGGATGTCTGTAGTGCTGCTGCTCCCATCTATACACTGGAGAATGGAAAACAAAAGAGTTCCTAAGAAGAGGAATGACTTTCTGTCTTTATCTGCATCAAGTTCAGATAAGCACATAGCTTCTGATTATGGCCAGGATGCAGCTAGACAAATGAATAACCTGAGAGATGCTACTCATGATGCAGAGAATATTAAAGAGCAAACAATGAAAATGGGATGAAAGCCCCTGGCTGAGCATTTTTCTGAAGCAGAAGGTAAATTACAAGAGATAAAATTGGTGGCTGAGGCAAAATGTGTCTTTTATTGCAAAATTACCCCTATTGTCACTGTGACTAGTTTTTCCAATCGAGTTTAGCCAATTAAAAACAACTCCACATTATGACAAAAAACAAAAAGAGAAAAATTAGGAATTTAGTAAAAGTCATCGTTTAAAAGAACATGCAAAGCCCAGTGGCTGCTGTAACAGAAATTCCTGTTGGTTGGTGGAAAAGAACCCTTTGGAATACCTTTTGGAATATGCACTGAAAGAGCAGCAAGGAGCAATGAGGAGTGGACAGGGAAGCGGAGATATCAGTAGTCTTCAGGGCACTGAGAGTCAGAAAGAGCATAGGGGAAGATAATCAGCCGTGAAGTTTGGCCAGGAACTGGAGGAGGTGCTGAAGCACGTGCGAGGTCAGCTTCAGCAGAGGGGAAGGCAGATGGAGAGATCATGGGCTCTGGAGTGGGAAAACACCACAGCTAGCAAGGCAAGAAGTGGAAATAAGTTGCAAAGGTGCTTGAAAAGAAGAGGTGGTCCAGGACTTTTTAAGAGGAGAAGCTGTGGTATGTTACTCATAGCGTGACAGCTCCTAAATTAAAGAAGGTGGATGGGTCAGTCAGGAGGTAGAGTGTGTCACTAGGGATAGGCAGGGTGAGAAAACGTGTTCTTTAATCTGTGACCAAGCTGGAGGAGTGAACTGAAGATGACAAAGATAGATGTCATTACCAGCTGGGCAGAGGAAGGAAATTCACTTGTCAGAAATTGTCATGGTCTTCTACTTCTTGGAATTATCTACCTCTACTTTTGAAATTATCTACTTGACTGTGAAAATATGTTTTAGAGTCTTATTTTATTTTATAGTGCTGTTCGTGCTATGAATAATTTGATCCTCTCCTCAAAAATAATTTTGCTGCTCAAAATGGAAAGAGACTTGCTCTGACAACCCTTTTCTACTCAAGGACTGCATTTCATGGTTTTGCTATGACTAAGAATGTCTGAAATGAGATTTCCATATACATCCATCTGTCCAATATTTTCATTTGCAATTTTCTCCTTTTTTCCCCTGCTTTTAAGATTCTACTTGTAAATGGATCATGTGGTATTGTTAGGTGGTTCTTACCACAGTCATCTTATTTTAGTAAATTTTTAATACTTGTCAAGTCTTGATATGCTGGAAATAAATCATGATCATGTTCTTTGACACTTTCTGCTTAGGTTTTGACTGTGTTGAAGGTGGGGCTTTCAGTGAGACAGAAAATACTTTACAGCTCAGGGAACCTGATTTAAAACACATATCATGACCTCTTAGAACTTAGAAAGAGAAAGGTCACAGATAACTCATTAGTTGCCAATTTCTTCTTAATAATGAAAATAACCTTGGCGAAATAAAAAAAGCATAGTTCAGCAAACAGAGCAACTGATCTTTGCAAGCAGTGATGACAGTCTTGCTAATGACTGTAGATTTCCCTCACTGTAGAAAAGCCATAAATCACAAAGGGAAAGACCAAGTTATATTGAGCTCTGTTCCTTAGAGGTCACTCCTCACAGAGCAGAAACCTTTCACAGCTCCCTTCTTTTCTCCACTAAAAAGCCAAGCTGGTTAGTAATGATATATAATGCCATCTAGGATGGATATCTGTTTAAATGGAATGGTCTTTTTAAGCAGGATCCTTAGAGAAAAAGCTGGAAGTATTCCAGTCTTCTGAACTTGGTGTGCTTCCTCACTTTGACCGGAGTGGACACCACCATCTTGTGCTTGAAGCAGAATTTCTATGAAGGCTTGTAAAACACATCAGGAATCATACCAAATACTATTTACAAAACTTGGGAGCATACCAGGCATATATTGCATTTCTAATATATTTGTTCTCATAGAAATATTGGTTGGAAGGGACATCTGGTATCAAGTCATTTGGTCCAGCTTCCAATAGGAACCAGGACTAGACCCAGTCTAAATAAGGTCAGGTGTGGTTTCTTGTAGCCTTGTCTGACAATTTCTAGGGACAGATTTTTATAGCCACATTGACAGCCTGTTCCAGTCCTGCAGTGAAGATGCTCCTAACATCCAATCTGCTCCTCTAAAATTGCAACTTATGGGCACTGTCAATTGTTCTGGCATGTGCTAATATTAGAATCTGTTTTCAGGAGAGGTTACATCAATTTTCTTTTTAATGCTCCTCCAAGCAACTAGAAACACCACTCCACACTTCAACTCCACACTTCCTCATCTACATTGTCTCCAAATGAAAAGAAGCCAGCTCCCTCAAGGCCTACTCTCTGGTCACTCTGCTGGACACTAATTTCTGAACAACTTTCTTGGATCCACCGCTAGATACAAACTCTAGGTGATCTCTTCAAGAACTGACAGCTCTGCAGTTCCCTGTACAGTTCTGTCCTTTTTTTTCTGGATGGAAAGAAACTACACAGCTGTTTCTGGCATGGGCATACTTATCGTCTATTGAAAATAATTATGAAAACTCCCCAGAAGGTCCAAAACCACAATAACATATCCTTATTAAATAATACATTTTATATTACTTAGCTCAGCGATGCTCAGCACCATATCACAGCCATTAAGTAAAATCCTTTTTATTTTTCCCCTTAGAATATAAAGACTTAAGCACTTGACAGGAGACAGAATCATTATCACATCAGAATTGTTATCAAACATGTGAGGGAGTTTCTAGGGTAGTTGTCTGCATTTCTTTTCAAGACTTCACTTAGTCTTACTTCAGCTATTTCTTTGTCTATTAGGGATGTTGAAAGTCATGATTTGTGATAAAAATTTCCCTATATTAGGAAGTGTTTCCTTTTTTGGTTCTAGAGAAGACAGCAGACGTAATCCAATTCTTGATAAGGCTAATGAAAATAACTTTGTTGCTGTTGCACAGAATTAGAGAGAGCTTTCTGTGAGCTTTTATATTCCTGACAAAGACATGTGGCAAGGTTCATCCTCAGATCTTTGTTTGAGGGGATATGTGTGTCATTGTGTTGTTTTTGGGATGATAGAGTAGGGTAGCCAGGATTCCAGGCAGGAAGGAGGTTAGGTAAAAATAATTCACAATGAAAGAAGAAAATAATAATTTCATGGTTTTTATTGAACACTGGAAGAGAGTATTTCCTTGAGAATGGGTTTGGGAAAAAAAGTAATCTAGTTTAGGGAGCACAGAAAAATGCAGTGTCTCCAACAGGATCTTTACAGAACTAGTAACCTCCTCTGCAGTTTAGAAAAGAAAGAGGAAAAAAACTTTCCCCCTACCTCAGTCTTTGTTGCATGGTTTGCACTGAGTAGATCAACAAAAACTTGCAAATAAAAAATTCATGCTGAAATATGTTTCATGACCTAACACTGAAAGAGAAGGACATTACTGATGAAATGTTTGAACTGTGTGCTGTACAGCATGAGGTGTTCCTCTTTCATACTTTATGTCATAAGAAAAGTTCTAATATTTTAATTTTTTAAAAGGTTAACAAAAACAATGAGAGCCCCTATTCCTCCCTTCTACAGCCCAGTATATTGCAGATTCAAGTTCTGTTACAAAATCTAGATAATATTTTCCTGCATATAAACACAAGAATTGAAAGATAGTAATAAAAAAATATAAATCTTGCAGCAGGTTGTGTGCTTGGATAACTCACAAATTCAAAGCTGTAGGTGGGCAGGGAAGGGAACACAGAGGCTATGAGGAATCAGGGAGAAGAATCTTGCACATAAATAAATTTCTGCTTGTATTAGCTCTACCTGCACAGTAGACCTAACTTGTGCTAGATCACCCTCATGTTGCTTTCACTCTCCATGCAGATGTACAGAAACATGCCACATATTTTTCCAAGAAATGCAGTGACTTGCATTTCTGATTAAATTTTCTGGAGAAGAACCTATGAAGACAGCGGCTGCATTTTTCCTAAACCATCAGAAAGATCTCAGCTTTCCAGATGTCTTCATACATAATCTATTCAGTAAACTCCTCCATATTTTAAAGTACAGGAACAGATCTAGCCTGAGAACTGATGAATAGTGCATTACTGCTAAATACCACAGAAGAGACTAATGCCATAATTTCTTTTAGGTTCTTCCCTCATCCCCAATTTGCATGTTCTTTCTTTTGTTCTGTACACTGAGGCATAGAGATTACAATAACTGTTTTCTAATCTTTTCAGAAAACAGTTTTCACTAGCTACAGCAGAATATATGAAAGAAACAGAAGTTATTTAAATGTGCAGCTGAACAAAGCATCCTGAAGTGAAGATACTGGATATTAAAATTGGATTTGGATATTAAAAAAAATTACTTGAAGTCAAAATTTCTCAGAATGTATCACCATTCAAGACTAGAAATGTACACTGTGTTCTTCCAGAAGCAGAGATGTTTAAGTGTTTTGTCTTTCATTGCCAATAATTATTATTGCTGTTAAGGTCCTTTGGTCAGGAGTGAGAACAAAGATATGGTGATACAATTCTCTGTTCCACAGGTGAAATTGTGACTCTTCTAAAAATTAAGCTAAAGGTCTGATTGTATTTGTGCTGCAGGGTGTAACCTACTCTGTGCAGCATCCTTCACAATACTCAACCTAATGACCTAAGGGCTCATGGTCCTCCCGCCAATGGAGACCAGCTGTTGGTTTGGACATCTGAGGATATTTTTAAGACAGAAGGAAGCTGTGAAACTCTCTGCAGAGCCATAAGAAAGGTTAAATTGCAAACAGGTAAGGTTGGTATGGAGGTTATCGCAAGTAGCTCAAGAATTCAAGAGAACAAAACAGTAGATTGGAGAGGTATGAAATGCTGAAGGAAACAAAACAGAGGTGGTTGAAGATGGCAACTCAGAAATGTCAATGATTTGATTCCATAAGAAGTGGAACCTGGCCATGCTCCTGACTGACACCTGCCCCAGCAGCAGAAAGCCCCTGGGAGTCCTCTTGGAGGTGGTGAGCATACTAATACTTAGCATAGTAGCTCATTAAATCTCAGCTGTCTTTTGTTCATGTTTGGTAATAAATAATTACCGTATACATTTAAGCTGCAAATGTACTATTTGCAGAACCTTTTTGTTTGAGCTAAAGGTGTTTGAATAAAGAATTTCAAAGAAGGAGGCACCTGAAGGGACCCTACAAGAAAGTTGGAGAGAGACTTTTTACAAGGGCATATAGGAATAGGGCAAGGGTGGATGGCTTTAAACTGAGAGAAGGTAGATCAAGATTAGATATTAGGAAGAATTTTTTTACTGTCAGAGTGGTGAGACACTGGAATAGGCTGCCTAGAGAAGTTGTGGATGCCCCATCCCTGGGAGTGTTTAAGGCTGGGTTGGATGGGGCTCTGAGCAACCTGATCTCATGGAAGGTCTTCCTGCCCATGGCAGGGGGATTGGAACTGGATCTTTGAGGTCACTTACAACCCAAACCATTCTATGATTCTATGACAGGAAAACTCTCAGCATTCACTGTAGTCATCTCCCTGGCTGACTTTTTCAGCCTGAAAATAGAGCAGGAAGGTATGGTGGTCTTTGGGTCAATGGAGAGTTGAAAACCAGCACCTGAACCCAGAAATGGTATTCCCAATCCTTTATGTAAGACATAGCCTATGGCGAAATATAGCAGTGCCATACATCAACACTTTCTCCATCCTGAAATACCTCCTACACTTGCTTCCTGGTGAAACTGTTCCACTCTGACAAATTGCAGATAACTACTCCTCTGCTGTGATTAGAATGGATACAGTTTCAGCTGGAGTAAAGTTATGAGATACTTAACTTGGACAGGATGTTTGATAATAATATATTATTTTAATATTATAATCTACAATGATAATTTACTCTCTCAGTATTACATCTTAACAGATGAATTTCTCTCTCCTTGTGCTTTCTCTGCCATTAGCTGTGAATGAACTCTTGAAACTTTTGGAATATGTTCCATTACTGCACATTAACTATTTAACAGATAGGATTCATTGCCTCCTCTTCAAACAGCAGTGAGACAAAATAACAGTTAAAAAGAATACGAAAAGCTTAAAGTTTTAAAGTTTAGGTCCTAACTAGTTTATAAAGAGCCTGAGAAGTTGGTCTTGCCTACTCATATTTGGAGTTAAACAAAACAAAAGCAACCCGAACATAATCTATGCTACAGGCAAATGTTTTAGTAGAAAGAGACCTGAGCCCTACCATGATGTCACTGAAGGTCCCTTCAAAAAAGGCTGACAAAAGATACAAAAACAAATTACTGGCTAGCTGATAATAGTTCAAACACACACAACCCCCCCATTTTATTTTCTCTAGTACACTTGCTTGAATTTCTGCCCATAAAATAAGTGACAACCCACTTAATATTCCAGGAAAAGTCAGGGTCCAGAGGAGCACTGTGGAAAACATGCACAATGAACTTGAAGGAGTTAGCCTTCAGAGATGGCAGACAATTTGTTAGCAGTCTTTAGCATCTTTTTTACTCCATTTCTTTATAAAGTGTTCCCTAAGGAACCATACCAACATAGCTATTTAAAACCCTTGGGAAATACAAAACATTAAATACTGGCATGTCTTGAAAACTGGTGACTATTAAACACATGTCCAAAATCAATGATATGAAAGACTGAGCTATTTTGAAAATGTTTGAGGTATGTATTTGGTGACAAATAGTACTCATGACCTTTGCCATCAATTTTTCTTATTGTGCCTAATCTGTGTTTCGTGTGACTGCCATGGAGAATGCAGTTAGCGCTTTAAATGATGCTATTTTCAAAGTTGTCCGTAGTAGCAATTTTACTATCTATAACTCTAGAAGACTGTCAGTCTTTTTATATAAGATCTGAACATCCCTAAAACTTAATTCTTCTATCGCTTAGGCTGGAAATTGTCAGCTGTTTTGTGAAACACACTGTCAGGTTCTGTTCTCAGTAATGGAAGACTCAGTCCATTTTGTACTTGGAAAATTGAATTGTAACTTACAAAGCTTAAAAAAATATCCCCATCCCTGACAGAATTGAGATGGCTTTGAAGATACTAGCTTACTTCAGTAACTCACTTATCGGGACTATCATTACCATCTGATGGCTCTAGAGAAACCACGGAAGGTCCTGACTTGTGACCTGTATGGCTGTAGCTAATGCTATTAGTGCTACAGATAAAATGATTCAAAGAGCTACAACCTGTTCTGGTAGCAGCCATTTCAGTGAAAGAGACGTGATAACCCCAGCACTCCTCACGCTTCATTTAAAATTGTAGCCGGAGAGTATGAGTTTGCAAGAATAAATGAAATTGCTATAGTGGAAGGTTTGCTCTGGCTTGGATTTTGACAAACAGCTCAGAACAGTAATGCAAGGAAGCTGGTTCTCTTTCAAAATGAAAACTTAGTAAATGTACAGAGTCAGAATTTGGGAGATTGTTGTAGTGTTATTTGAAAAAAGACTGAGAAACCTGGAAGAAGTTAAGACTCCTAGAAAAGTTTTTCTTAGTTCCTGAGACATTATACTTCATTATTGCAGAGCTATCACAAGCAAACTGACACTATCTAGAAATTTATCTTCAAATCTTCTTAATTCCAGTGGTCTTTAAGTTATTACGGAGTGTCTTTATACCCTTGAAAAACAGTTGCTGAAGCTCATTTTATGTGGTCAGGTTTAAACTCTGATACCTGACGGAGTTAACTCATAAATAAAAGGAAAACTGGTACATTTCTACATCATCACTGTCAAAACCCTATCATATCCAATAGATCAGATAACAGATAATAGTCCTGCTAGGTGCTAGGTAAATCACAGTGTGTTTCACTGCTTACTGAAGTAATGTGACAGACTTTATTGACTTTCACAGCCTCTAGGTCAGAATTTTATTCAACAATCTAATAGTTATAGAAATTGTATGAGACACATGGATTTGACGGTTGGACCCCTTGGTGGATAAGGAATTGGCTGGATGGTCGCACTCAAAGAGTTGTGGTCAACAGCTCAATGTCCAGGTGGAGACCAGTGAGGAGTGGCATTTCTCAGGGCTTGGCCTTGGCACCAGGGTTGCTCAGCATCATTCTTGGGGACAAGGACAGTGGGATCAAACACACCCTCAGCAAGCTTGCTGACAACACCTAGCTGTGTGTTGCAGCTGACACACTGGATGAAAGATACGCCACCCAGATGGACCCGGAGAGGCTTGAGAGGTGGCCCTGTGTGAACCCTGTGAATTTCAACAAGGCCAGGTTTAAGTCCTGCACTGGGCTCAGGGCAATTCCAAGCTGGTTGGAGAGTGAAAACAGTCCTGAGGAATAAGAATTGAGGCGTTGGTGGATGAGAAGCTTGACATGACCTGGCAATGGGCTCTTTCAGCCCAGAAAGCCAGTCATGTCTTGGGCTGTATCAGAAGTGTGACCAGATGGTCAAGGAAGGTGATTCTTCCCCTCTTCTCTCAGGACACCCCACCTGAAATACTGCATCCGTCTCTGGGGCCTCCACCATAAGAAGCACCTGGATCTGTTGGATCAAGTCCAGAGGAGGGCCACAAAGATGGTCAGAGAGCTGGAGCAGCTCTCCTCTGAAGACAGGCTCAGAGAGCTGGGGTTGTTCAGCCTGCAGAACACAAGGCATGCGGAGAAGTCATAGCAGCCTTCCAACACCGAAAGGGGACCTACAGGAGAGCTGTAGAGGGACTTTTTACAAGGGCACATAGGGACAGGACAAGGGGGAACGGCTTTAAACTGAAAGAGGGTAGGTTTAGATTAGGTAATAGGAAGAAATTCCTTACTGGGAGAGTGTTGAGAACTGGAACAGGCTGTCCAGAGAAGTTGTGGATACTCCACCCCTGGAAGAGTTCCAGGCCAGGTTAGATAGGGCTTTGAGCAACCTGATGTAGTGAGTAGCATCCCTACCCATGTCAGGAGGAGGCAAGTCACAACTATGTGATCTTAAAGGTTCCTTCCAACTCAAACCATTCTGTGCTTCTGTGCTTGTATCATGACTGGAAAATATTAGTGAAATAAATAGATTGCAAGCTTAAATTAGTTAGAAGAGCCCTCTCCTATATTTTAAAATTAACCAGTTTCTAAATTAGTGTTCTGTTCTACCAAATTGAAGTTCCTTTAAAATGGGAAATATAATAAGGGTATTGAACCAGGGGAAATTGCAGCTATTAATTTTGCATATCTGGACACCTACCTGAAAACTATTAATGTGACTTTGTACAACTGGGACAGAAGAAACCCCCCAAAAAATGAGGCATAAAATTAATATTTGATACAGTCAAAGGAACACTAACAAGCAAAAGGTATTAAACAGATGGTTATTCTTTTCTAATGAATAGCTGCTAAAGAGCAGAAGTCCAAGGAAAGTCATACCAAAGGATTAACCCCTTAAGCACGCTGTTTTATACTCCCACTTCATTTACTTTGCAAACATTTCATTAACTATGTGTTACCCCAACTACATTTTAGTTGGCTAAATAACCATTTATATAACTTTTACATTAGGATCATTAAAGCAGTTCTGTTGATAAAGCCTAACCTTGCAGTCTTCTTGTCAAAATATCCCTGTGGCAAATTAGCCTTGAAACCTTAGCCCACAAACAGTCCAGTCCAGTGAGCAACTGAATCTATTCACCCCCTCTCCTCAGAAAGCTGTAGTAGTTTGCCTTGGTCATCCTATGTGTAATATGCATAAACAGTGCAGCCAAGTAACAAGACTTCACGCCCTTAGCATAGCCACCCATGTAACGTTTCATCTTTTTTGATAACATTTGGTGTCACTTCTCAAAGGCTGAATTAAATTAAGTATCTGTCAGACTTCCACAGACAATGTACCTGAGCTATATCCTGCTTCTGAAGGACAAACAATAACTCTCAGCTAATTACTCTCTCCTCTAACACATCTGACTCACAGCTAATGGGAAATGAATTGATGGAAAAATACAGGATTTAGGGAACAGGACATAGCTTCCCAAGTGGGTATCCAGTGCCACTTGAAATTCCTAGGGTATCCCACCTGGCATACGGCTGCTACTGCAGGAGGGCATAGGTCTCCCATATGTTGTGTGTCACACCTGCCAGCTCCTTGTAGATGTCTTAGGCACTCAAGGGAATCTAAAATATCTCTGGGTACTTCAGCTTAGCCACTCACTTGACTTTGATATCAGAAAAATCCCACAGAAGTGGAAAAAGTACCTTTCTAATTTAATGTTTACAAGTATTAGTGTTTCTGTCCATCAGATAGATTTTAATACTAAACTCCTCAGAATTTCTTACTCATTTTCATAGTGCTATGCTAGTTTTTAAACGTATCAGAATTCATGTTATGGTTTTTAATCCTACACATAATATTTTGAAACTATGTGGACTGAAATTTCACTGTACAATAACTCCAAAACCTTAATATGTTTATGGTTTAGCTGCTGTTTTTCTGACAGAGCAATGGCTGGAAAATAAAAGAAAAAAGGAATTTCACATTTTAAGGATGCAAAGCTGGTTTCTAGGAAGATACACCAGAAATCCATTCAATCCCTAAGGTATAATTGTAGGCTAAAATGAAGATGGGAATAATAAATTTATGTATAGACATATAGGATTTATTTCTTCATTTCCTGTTTTCTTCAGTGAGCTTAATGCTTGATTAAAGACTAATCATATACAGACAACATTAATCTCACTGAAATCAATCTTCCTATATGCAAACAAACCCATAGTACAAGTGGTCTGGGACATCAGGCAGTAGCTCCTAAATCTGCTGGGTCTCATCCGTGCAGGAGAGGAAGGTTAAAAAGGTACATGTGACATTAGGTTGTTCCAAAACCAAGGGAGATCCAGTGGAACTTGGAAGAAACTTGACATGGCAGCAGCAAACGTTGTGGAGTCACAGCACCACATGCTACCAGATCTGTGTGTCAGGGACACCAGGGGTAGAAGACTGATGGGGACTGCTCGGGCAGTGACCCCCTGTTACTGCTGCTGCCCCTGGAAGCTCGTGTGGAACTGTAGCACAGCACAACAGTCTGGTACTCACAGGCACAGCTGTATCAAAATTACTTTTGCATTGTTTTTTGTCTACCAGCCAGTGTGGGTTGCAGTGCTGAGTGCATGCAATAGACAGAATGGGTTTGGAGGTCCTGATTTAAGATTGCACACATTCCTCTTACAGGACAGTCAGAAAGATTTTCTTCTTCCTCATCCTTATCACACCAGTACATCTCACAAGACAAACTTATATTTCTTTACCCACATCACATCTTGCTGGTTTTTCTTCTTTTTTTAAATGGTTTTGTTGCCAATAGGAGCAAGAATATCATTTAGTTCACACGCACAGTTTATTTCCACTTCAACAAACAAATGATGTTCAAGCACCTCGCGAGAAGCCTCTAATTACATCATACAATTAACATCAATTAGATACCCTAAGTTATTAATGGCAAGTTCTCAGGATTCAGAATAAAGGGACACCGAAGGTGTCTCACCAGGGTGAGTGTCACTAAAGTGTCACTGAGGGTGTTCTCACTAGAATGCTGTGCTGTCAGGGTCCTCTCAGTCAGCAAAGGACATGCTGCATTTAGTTCATGCTTTGAACCCAACAGAGCAGAAGCGTCTAGATTCAGGTAAAAATGATGTAAAGGTTAATGTTATCAAAGTGCATCACTGTTTTTCCTTTATAGGGGCTACCTCACCATTTTAAGAATTTAAATCACAGAAGTGTCCGTATCTATACAAAATTGCCACATTTCTGTAAGTCTACATCATGTCTTAGATTTCACATACAAATTCATGTTCACTTGTTCTCAGTGAAATCAGTTCTGTTGAATTCAGTGACATGTCTCTGGCACCAAGAGACAGTTTTGACTCTGTGACTTGCTTGCTCCCAGACACAGGCAGAAATTGACCTTTTAATTACCTCTGTGGGATTCTGTTTAATATATTGAAAGTTATGTAACCTATAATAGAAGCCAGTTTTGGCAAATCTTTACATTTCTGGCATTTCATTGTTGCTTACAACATGTAAGTCTATGCAATGGTGCATGCACCAAAGTAAAAATTTTATTCAATCCTTGTTAAAATACCAAATTGTTAAAATTTCTGCAGGTAAAATCCAACTTTTGCTTCTTCATTTGAAAATTTTTTGGTTTTTGTAAAAAGTTACTTAATATCATTTTTGCAAATGAAAGTTTCATTTATCAATAAAAGGAAGGGGCACACTTACCCAAAACATTTTCCATTATTACCCACTATAACTGGAAGATCCTCTGTTTAATGGTTGCTGCAAATTGTTATCAGTAATATATATGAGCCTGTTCTTCTTTTCGTTAATTTAGTAGCATGTAGTAATACTTTAAGCTTCCTTCCTCTCATTCCCTGTGAGGATTTTTACCTAAAAGTATTTAGTCAGCAGACATAAAAACAGCTCTTTCTGCTTTAACATTATCTATTAGAATGCCAAACCTATTCATGAAACAATTATAGGAAAAGCTGGCTTATGCCCTAAATTTTGTCCAGTAGCAAAGCTCTGTTCCTTGGGTGCTCTGGGTGCTCCTGACTGCCCCCATATAACCTGTAAGATAACACTTAGTCTGCCCTAAAAAAGAAAGCTAACAAAATCATGAACAGAAGATACTGCTCCTTCTATACTCCTGGAATGGATTTCAGAGAGGAGAACGGGAGTTCTCTGGTTTTTTCATTCAGAAATGAAAGCTCATTTCTGCTGGAGACAGAAGAGTCCTTGCTTTGACTTCAGTGTCAATCAAGAGAGAAGGGGCACTAATCAGTTCTGATTAAGCCTCGAGTTCTTTACAGGCTCTGAATAAATCACAGGAAAACCATGATGCTGTAAGATTGCTGAGCAAGTTTAATCATGAGCTATTCACAGCAGATTCAGGAACACACCACTCCCAGATATCTGTATTTGATATACCTCCTACAGCTACAGCTACATCCAGACCTACTGTGTCTGACTTCTTTCCCATCTGCATCCCAGCAGGCTCTGCCAAACCCCCGTGCCCCAGCACCCTGGCATCCCAGTCTGCTGGGGATTGTCTGCTGTGGGTGCCTCAGCAATCCAAGAGGACTTGTCACCTCATCCAGCTGCTTGGGCTTTATAATGTACAGCAAGGCAGGATGTTTTGTCCTCCTCAGAAATGAGAAGAGGCAGCAGGGGCTCCCCTCACAGCATCAGAAAGCCAGCATTAAGACCAGCAATGTTACTTGGTCTGTCTTACAGTTTTTTTTAATGATCTCTTGATCAAAACCGGTGAAGTAACTGGTCCAGTCTCACAGAGGATCGGAAATTCCTTGAGAACAGGAGTTTTGGTTAAAGCAGGAGCACTCCTTCCTGCCCACATATGCACTTGCAGTGATTAACACAGCTCTGGCTCCTTGCCTGCACATCAGTCCAACACAGCTGCTACATGTGCCTACTGCCTTCTGAGAGCTGCCCCCGTCAGGTCAGTGCATTAAAACAACCTCATCCCCCAGGTTTTTTATTTTCTCTTCAAAAGCAAGGGGCAGAAGGATGCACAGGTTTCTGCCCTGGAAAAAAAGCAAGGCAAAAATTGCCTGCTATTCCCTTATCATACATCAGGGAAAAACTAATTAGGTTGCTGAACAGATCCTTTCCAGAGCAGCTGCAACTGAGACTCTGCAATCCTGGAGATACAGGTAGCCGTGAGAGTCTTCCTCCACATGGACCTAAAAGCTCTGAGTGCATTTGCATATCTCCTCTCATCACATCGACATCTCCAGCTGACATCCGCTCCCTCTGAGATTGGCAATGTTCCCCAAGCCTCAAACTACAGATACTCCTTGTTCAGTTGCTGTGTGAGGCTGTTTGCATAGAAGAAGGTGTCTGGAACTGAATTTCTTGAGGTCTCAAGCTGTGAGTATGCTTGACCCCTGTGTCCCTAAAACTGGCTATCTAAACTAAACTGAAAACTCAGTTTGAGGGTAGAGACAGTGGTGTTGCAGCTACAGAAATTTGGACCAAACATTAAACTATCCCTGAATTTCAGCAGATAAACACAAGCACTGCAATGAACCATGCTGGCTTGATTTAGATATTTCATTGATTCAGATATTTCACTGAATTCCAATGCAAAGAAAGTTATGCTCTTTTACTTTGAGTTCTGTGTGATGGGAAAGCCTGTACTACAAAACCTGTACCCATTGGTCTTGGGGAAGCTGGTAGAGCTAAAAGCTCATAGCTTTTGGTCTGCAAATCCCTGAAGAATCAGCTATGAGAGGAACCACTCCATGCTTGGCAGACAAATGAGGATGTAATATCCGGCAGACAAATGAGGATGTAATGTCCTGCATCCAGAACCAAGGGCTATGCAAGGGGGCTGAAGCAGTGGTTCTGGACATCTCTTGGAGCAGGCTTGTGATGTGTCCACAGAAAGCTGTTGCTGTGATTCCTTCTTCATTTAGAGGAGCCAGGAAAACAACAGAACTTCTCTTGCATTTAAATGCCCTGTAGTATTTGACAGACCTGCTGCTTATAGTGGGTAATAAAATGCACAGAGTAATATTTCATTCACAGCTCCCAACTATTTTATTATTCACAAGACAGCTGAAAAAATCCATACAGGGGAAGATAAGGTTACTCTGCCCATGATCAGCTAGCAAATCAATGGCTATGCCAGAGACAGTAAATGTATGTGCTGATTCACAAGCATTATCCTCTGTCAGTGGTTGTGATGCCTTTCAACCTAGCTGGGGTTATTAGAATTAGAGGTGTGTAACAAAAGCAAATGATAGCTTATCTACATAACAGGCCTGGAAAACAGTGTATTTCAAAGCCTTTGTTCTCAGGTGAGGACCATTACTGAAGTCCTGCTTACTGCAGGGAGAGAATATTGAAAAAAATCACCTGAGAGTCCAGTCCCCACTCATTAATTTTACCTTTTAATTTTATCTGTAGACAGCTGTAATTTTTAATTGCTAACATAAGTTCCTTGATTGTTTTTGAGGTGACAAATTAGATGTGACTGATCCTTAATTGTTGCAAGGGCTAATGTTCCAGACCCTTAATAAAATTATTCAATAATAATAATGTAACTGCTCATGGAGCCACCATCTACTATGTATTTCCTGTTTTTAAAAAGATCTTTGACTTAGTATACAGGAAAGAGCCAAGTTACAAGTTATGTGAGGCATCTTTCAAGTTAAAATTACCTCTTAAAGCTAACACAGGTAAATCAGGATAAATTCAAATATAGCCCATATATTGAGCCAAGCCTGCCCCTCACCACCAGCGACCTATGAATGCAGGAACAAGATTCTGGTACCTCTTTCAGTCACCATGCACTCTGAAACTGTGGCATTAGGGCTAGAGTTTGGTGTCTTTCCTCTTGCCCTGTAAGTTGCTCTAAGTCACAACTTCACGCGTTAGCATTCACGCCTGTATTCCTTCTTTGGTGATGTAAATCCCAGACTTACAAAAATATTTTTACCATAGAGAGGTTCAGGATATTGACCTTTCCCTCATCTTACTTGATACACTCTGAAAGAAGGAAAAGTTTAAACAGAATGCATTTTAATTGTGGAGGAAGAGGGAGAATGGGCTGATTGATGCCAATTTGTGTGACATTTCTTGCGTAGCCTTCAATGGATAACTTCTCTCATGAGTTTCAGTATTTTGATTATTTTTCACCCATGACTGTAAACTGTTTTAGAAAGTCTTAATTTGACTGACCTATTTTGATAGAATTTTCTGTCTCCTACTACTTCTGTATTCAAAAGAACCTAAGAGATTTTTCTGATTGATAGAAAAACAATACATCTTTCAAGTAATGAGAGCAGTTCCATCTATCTAATTTGGGTATGAAAGACATGCCCCTAAGAGTCACTGTAGTTCCTATTTGATATTTGAACCAGTTTTAGATTGACAAAAATCATAGATATTTGCACAATACTGAGAAGAAAAGCAGATTTTATGCAAAACCACAAAAACATGGGCCTCTCTACTGCAGAGGACCAGCTGTTTATTTGGAAGGCATGTATTTTCTTGCAGAAGGGTTTTATACCATCAGATATAATATAATGTTTCATTGAGTATTTTCAATTGATACCCCAGAAGGTCATGTTGCAGGGATTGTGATTGTAATGCTTTATCAAGGAAGAAAAAGCTTAGGAAGAAAATAGGTAATCGTTCTTGATCGTTTTCCTGTTTTAGGTTACTAATTTTTCCTATATACACTATCTATTACTCATTTACAAAGAGTAGAATGAGAAAACCATCTTGTATTTTGTGTCCCTTTCAATCACGTTCCTGTTTAGTCTCCATTTCCCTGACTAGCCATCCCACTTCATGCACTGAAAGGTGTTCAGCTGCTGACAGTAATCAGTCATGTGCTGTGTTGCCAGGGCAGCTCTGTGCAGCTCTGCCCTGCTCTCTATTTCTAAAGATAGCCCTATGATGATATCAAAATCCAAAAGCCTGTTATTTTAAAATGTCATTTACAATATCTATGGTCTAAACATTTATACTCTGAATCTTTTCTCTTATTGGTTTAATTGCCAAAAAAATGACCATTTGCCCTTTGTTTCTGTCATGCTGAATTCATTAAATTTCTGTTAAAAGATGCATTGGATTTGTGCAGAAAATCAGCCCATAAACTGTAATGAGCAATTGTGCTGAGTTACACTTTCTGACAACAAAACCTGGACTTTACAAAAATAAAAAGTTTATGTGCATTTAATCTCTAACTTGGCATATACTGAAATGCCAATCGAGAAACTGGTTTTTTTATGTTCTATTACAACTGCACTACGTTTCTGCATATAATTGGATTCATCCTGAATTGTCGCTGCTGGAGGCTCTTGTGGAAGATAAAGATTATCCAGTGTTGATCTGTGGCACCAAAGCAGTCACTGTGTTGACAGAGGAAATTATATTTCACAAAGGCCAAGGTGAAGTGAGTCCCTTCAATCTAAATAAATTCACATGATGCTGTGAAGGCCTCCTCCCTTTCCTGTTGCTGAACATGAATAAATATTCCCTTCTGGGATGACTTTATCACATGATAGTACTCTAAAATTAACGCCTTTTGTACCCCAAGTCACTCAGTATATCAGCCTAGAGTGGCAGGTTTTACACAAGGCATGGATTTAGTTTGTTGGAAGGATAAATAATGGTAATAATAAATTGCACTGACCTTTCAAATAAAGAGGGAACAAGAACATCCACAGCCAAGCAAAATAGGAAGAGCAGAAAGTAAACACTGAAAATATTTGAGAAAGTTGAAAAACAATAACACAATTTTACTAAAATCATTCAATCTGAGATTTTTTCCATGCCTTGGCCTAAAAGATTAGTTTTTGTTTAGTAACAAGTATGAGATGTAAAAAACTCAAGTCCTGTGTTTATGATGGTTCACATCTGTTTCTGCTGCATTATCCACAAGTGCTAAATTCCTTTCCCATAGATTTTAAACCAACATTTTCATCATTATCCTTTATTCCAGCTTGTCCCTTGATCATGACATTTCTTGGGCGATGAGGGCAGGAGATATCATTCCATACTTACTGTCTTCAAGAACAGTTTCCCTTCAGTAGCAGTTACTGGGTGTATGCTTTGAAAACTAGACAGATCAAAACTGTGTATTTGAGTTACTTAGTCCAAGCACCTTAGATCTATCTCAGTTCTAGTGGTCAGGTTAGCCAGATGTTCTTGGGCTACGCTGAGATTCACACAAAAGGTACCAGAGGCCAGGCCTTCATGCAGGTACTGTGTTTTTGCCAAGATTCAGTGATTACAGGGCTCAGGAGGTGAAAAATCTTGGTTTACAGCTTTGTTTTGTCTTATATAAAAGAAGGAATTGGATGCAGTTTTCTTAGAAACGAGCAAAATTCTGCAATCACCAGGAACTGTTGTGCTAAGAGGAGACAATCACAATCTTTTCTGCTGGAGATGGTTAACTTTCTACTGGTGATTGAATATGCATTGAGTCAGATTTCAAAAAAATGTGCAAGGAAAAAGTTGACTCTATAGACCAGAGAGTTATGTTCAAGCCTCTGACTAAATAAATCTCCACTTATTTGCTCAAAGTAAACAAGTCCAACAAAAATAACAGGAAGAGCATTTGCTCTAACTGCCCCAAAAGCATAGGTGTAAAGATGTTCTCCTGGCTCCTGGGGGACCAATGGCTAGTCCTGAGGTGAACTTAAACACAGTGAGGGTTGAAAGAAAGCCTTCCATCCCTGAAAAGAGTGTATTAATTAGTGCCTCCAATTTTCTTAATCATGTCCTTCCATGCCTCCATGTCAAGATGACCAAGAATCCTCACCAGGTTCTTATCTCTCCTTATGTTGAGGCCCAACTGAACTTCCATGGCTTCCATGTCTCCAGGTCCAATGAGCCCAAGGAATTCAAGTTATGAACTTTCTTCTCTTATCCTTTCTTTCTCTCTCTTTCTTTTCCTTGTATATTTTCTTAAGTGTTATTTTTATGCTTTTATATTGCTATATTACTGTAGGTAATAATAACCAAAATGGCTACATACCTGCTTTCCATTGCAACCGAATTGTTCTAAAACAAATCCTTATATATACAGATATATAAATATACACACACACACATATGTATTTGTAAAAACTGATAATTCAGTGTCATTTCACTCTAACCCACCCCAAGGGATCTGTTAACAAGAACCTGAGTTCTCCTTGCCCTCTGTGGTGGGTTGGAACACCAAAATTCTCTGCTATTTGCAACCAAGAACAGGAAGTTAAGAAGTGACTTATACAGAGGAGGAGTTTTACAATTGCATGTGTAAGAAATAACTAGTTTTTTTAAGAAGAATCCTTATCTAGTCTTTGCTTTCCTTATGAAGCTTATCTTTTAATGCAGTTGAAACACGAATGCTGCCTGAAAGACTGCAGTTATGGGCATATGCTTGAAGAGAGATGACTTTCTAAAAAGTTACAGTAAGAAGAAATTCTCAGTTGCCACCATAATAGAAATGCCTTGGTTTATACAGAAGCAGTTGACAACAAATCCTTATCATTTCTTTGCACTACATTTATAGTTCTGCATTTGACAGATAAATGTAAAAAATATATGTTTTATACATTAAATAAGCCCAAGCATGGTCAGATTTTATTCTGTAAATAATTTGGATGGGTATTTGGAAGAAGGATGGAAACCTGAAGAATATCTTTCCCATAAAAACATCACAGTTACAGTCTGACTCTGAAGAAAGAAACAGATCCTTAGAGCAAAACTGTGGCTAATATATCTCCAGGAGCACATAGTAGCAAAATGTAAAGCTCGGGATAAGTATTTTGCTATTGCTCATTATATGACTCACCTAGAAATAGTTTGGTACAAAAGCAATTATAATGTAAAACATATGTTTATAGGCAGCTTTGTGTCTAAGTTATTAGGCACCACTAGTAGTGATTCAGAAGAAAGTTCCTTTGGTGTGTGTTATTTGTGGTCTCATTTGCAAACAGCATGACTCATGAATAAGTCATGAAGCCATATTGGAAAGCTGCTTTGAGCATTTATTTGGTGAGATTGCTTCAACTACATCCACATGCATATGCCACTGCAGGAACGTTAATACAACATTATGCTTATCAAAGCCATGAGATAAAATGCACGTGCTAAACAAATACAAAAGTGCAAGAGTAACTAATGGAACGACAGTTTGTACTTGAATAAGGATTTTTGACCTTTTGTTTTTCTGAGCCATTAGTATTCTTTCAATCTGGATTTACTGAGTTTTCTGTCACTCTTCGTCATGTGATATCATAATTTACTGTCAGAAGACCTTTTTTTTTTTATTGTAGGAGAAATCTCTGGAAATGTAGGTGAAATCATGGCAGGCGAAATCCCTACCATGCTGTAGGATCCTGTGACTTCATCACATACAGGACATAAAAACCTGAGTCTCATGAAGTCAAGGGAGGAATTCAGGTTGACTTCAGAGGGATCCAAACACAAATGACTTCAGTGTTTGCTCTAGCAAAGCACACACTGGCAGAACAGCAATGGTGATGGTTGGGATATGCTGAGTTGAACTTACAGTGAAGCACCTGTTCTGTCTTCACATACATTTCAGTGCGTCTTCTGAATTCCTTGTTTGAACTGTGCACTGCCCACTTTAAGGATGCATCTGCAAACATTTTTGCACTTTCTCATGTGATAAGGGGCTGGAATATGACAGCAAAGAAATTGCTGTGATATCTTATGCATTATAAAGGATATTAACCAAATTGTTTTACTTGTCAAAATGCACATTTTAACTAAAAAATAAATCCACTAAAATTAAAGGCGTGGAAGATCTCATGTTGTAGATAGTGGTTTAACATTAATCACTTACTTTCTACTCCACCTTAGAAAGACGTGACTTGGTTATTGAGTTGGTTTGATTGCATTGAGAGATGATGGAGAGTAGACATTGAAAAATCTCAGCAGACAGTTTCATGCCACCTTGAAAACATGAGAGATAAGGCTTGTGTGCAAGGCAGGCAGCTGGGACATCCACAAACATACAATAAAATACAAAGAGTAAATTTATTTTGATTACCTTGCTAACCAGGGAATCCTTGAAGCAACACCTGGGCAGAAGTACAAAAGCAGAGACACAGGCACTGTTAAACTTTGTCCATGCTGGAGGATCACTGGCCTGCTGTTCATACAGGCTTATCAAGAGTTATTCCCAGCTGCAAGGTCACTGGAGTGAATTACAATCTTTCTTGCCAGTCTTCCGTATTTAACGCATTTCTCCCACCATTCCATGCCTCGCTCAAGAGGCTCAACCACTTAATAAAGCATATAGAAGAAAGAATAAACATCCAAAAAATGGTCTGAGTTAAGTGTCCCACCCTTCTTGTCAGCTAACTAAACTTTCCAATTAGCCATGCACTACTGTTAGATTGGGTTATTCCAGGTATTCAGTCCTGAGGATTTTGATTACCATCCTCCATGCCAGCTGATCCTGCAGTCAGGTCGAAGTAGTCAGGTGGAAACAGTGCATGCCTTCAAACTTGGGAAAGGGTTTATGATGTTGAAGACGGAGGTATTTCTTCAGAAATTGGTGCTGTAAGTTTCCTTGGCACACAGCAGTTGCAATCCTACCATGAAATCCATCAGTGCAAACAATTCCATTTTCCCTGTGGCCAATATTTTGGAAGAAATGCCATATGGAAGAATTTCAGTCCTCACTGTATTTTTTACTGGAGATGTACAGTCATGTTATTTTGGCCTCTGATTCTTTCTGTTTCTTGCAATGCCGAAGCTTTTAATTTATCTATAAGAGCATAATGTATAATGAAGCACTGTAATGCCTTGGACTAAAATCCTACAGTTTTTTAAAATCTTTTTCACCCAGTTGTCTGCCACAATCCCCACAAGACTATATCATCTAGAATTGTTATTTCTAATTCAAAAGGATTTCCCTGTCTAGGAGTGTATAATTGGACATGCTCAATCAAAGCATTTTTGCAGGCATCAGAGGCTGCTTTTTATTGCTTGATCCATCGCCAAACAACATTCTTCCTGGTCCATTTCTCCCATCTTAGCATTTGCGAGGTAGTCCCTCACTGTGGGGTGGCACATGGGATAGAGTGGGAAGAACTTTTTTTGTGTAGGCACTAGCTTTTGCCAATGACATAACATTTCTGATGTTATGATCCCATTTATTTCTGGTTGTGGGACACCATCTTGCATAAGATCATTCCATACTTGTTTGTTTGGCACCTGTGAGGTAACTTTTTGGTTTTGCCACCTTATTTTCATTCACCACCTGCACATGTGGTTCTGAAATTACACAGTGTTTGCTAGGGCACCTAGCAGTAGCACTTGTGACTTCTGGTATAATCAAGGGTTTCAGAGAAATAGATGCCTCTCTCAAAACCTGCATTTTGTATTTTTTGTTGCCGCTGTCCTATCCAGACCAGACACTGTAATTAGCCCATGAGCCATCCCCATCTGCCACAATAAACTGATACTGTTTTCTATTGTATGCTGATTTCTGAGGGATGACACTAATTCAGCAATTATCTCCAAATGCTGTTAAAACACATCCATTGAGTTATCATAGGAGAACCACATCCTGCCCATTGGGACCCCTGATATTTAGTAATTGACCATATCCCCGACTACAGGGCTTGATAGGTTTTTTTCACCCATTAATAAGTAGATTGTTGCAGTGCCACTGTCCCAAGCTCTCAAAATCCATGCCAGGATGGCTTCCCTGCTCTTCTCCTGATAGACATCTAAAAATTTCCTCAGAGTCTTTCTTTCAGAGTCTGTGTGATCTGTACCCCTTCATCCAGCAGATTTCTCTGCCCCTCCATTTGTATGAGGGGTTTGCTACTATCCCCTCCCTACTTGCTAAATCTGGCTCTGAGTCCGAGGATTAATCCCAGATATTTTCATCCCATTCCTTGGGATCCCACAAAGATTTCACAGTGAGAGCATGAACTTGGGAAATAGAAACCTTATTTTTCCCATCCTGTGCTTTTTTTTGTGAGCAATACACACCCCCAGCTCTTCTGCAGTGCATTGTTGCTTATAGCACTGCTCCGCTTGAGTGGTGATTACTTTTTGTGAGATTGCCTTTGCATCTTGTAAAGTCCCAGCTTCCTTTTCCAGCTCTCTCACTTTGCTCTGGGGTGCTATAATGTTATGGTTGAGAGCTCTAAGACCAGTAGCTAACAGCTATCCCAATCTCCCTGCTAACTCACAAGAAGACTTTGACGTCACTTTCCATGGCAATCTTCACACAGACACCTGAATCATCTAAGGGATAACCACCATCCCATCATCTCTGTCAGGCCATGCTTTTGGTGGAGCCATTGTAGCGAGGAAGGCAGCCAGGGGTGTCCAGTGCTCAGTTCATCCCAGAATGCAGGGCGTCATCATCAGAGCCTCACCAGTCCCCAACTATTCTGTAAGATCTAGGAACGCAATACTGCTATGAAATCTGAGAATAAACACCAGGAAATAAGAAACAAGCCTTGCTGCTCTCCATAAACATGAATTCCTACATCTCAGTACATTGATCTGTGAAAGGACTCATTTAGGTTTCTCTCTTGTTGTCATCATCAGTAATACATTTTAAAAGACGTTGGAGTAGTGCTGATCCCCCTTAAGTCAGTTTGAAATTGTTATAATTTTCTCCTCCTTATATTTGAAGCTGAGGCACTTCTCATTATAGTCATTATGATATTTACTTCTATTGTTAGCATTCTTGGTTTTTGGTCAGTTAGGTAAATAACTAAAGAGTATAGGTACACACATCAGTATTTTATCTTCTTGCTTAATTACATGTAATAATTCTTCCCTTTCCTGACTTTCCTTCACTCCTAAATCTTTTCCTTCCAAGTCAGAGGTACACTTAATTTAACAGCTTTCATTCCCTGAATTTCTCTAGTAGTTATCCTGTCCAAGAAGGCTGTGCTCTTCTTGCTCCTTGGTGTTGCATGAAGATCATGTGCTAGGCTTTAGTGCTCTGGCATCAGTTTAAAGAGCGTATCGGAGAAATGGGCGGAATGGGAGAGGTCAGTTTTCAGTGACACTATTACAGAGCAATTCAAACTTTTCAAGACAGCATTAATAAAGAGTAATTCACCAGAGCCTATCTGCAAACACAGTCTGAGCTTTGTCCTCAAAGGAAAATCAATGTAATTTCTACAGTAGATCGATCTGGAGGGCTCTTCAGCCTAGTCTTGTCCTCTGCTGTTGGGAAATCTGGAGAGGAGTCACAGCTGGAGAGAAATGGGGTGCTTCCCTTCTGTCTCATATCAGTGGAACATCTTCCTTTTACATGTGGTGAACTTGATAGTCCTGATACAGAAGGGGAAACAGTACCCACTGTGAGCAGGAGTGAGAGTGTCTTGGGGCTGCGCACTGGCTCCCATGCCCTTCTCCTCAAACAACAGTACTTGAACTTCTTCCCTTGCACTCTAAGGTTTTGAAAGCCTAAAATATTCTGCTGAAAGACAACAGAGTTGCACTGAAAAGCAGCTTTTCAGATGTTCTTTCACAATGTTTTTTCACAGTATGCATGAACACCTGCTATTAGAAGAAATCCTATGGGCCTCTCCATCTGGAATGGGGCAGGCCAGCTCTGTTCAGCAACGTCTGCAGTGCTGATCCCAAGGTGCCAGCACTGGGGAGCCACAGAGGCCAGGTTTCAGTGCCAGCTCATTGCTCTCTGCTGAGAACTTTGTCTGCAGTAGGTTTTGTGAAGCACCCCCTGCATTGAAACCAGAGGTGGTGGTTGAGCCCAAATGTCTACAGTTGCTGTAAAAATGTGACTCAACATTCACATGCACATCAAGGCCTCTGGGCCGTGACCCTCCTTGAAATCACGCTGGCAGGGAAAAGCCACAGTGCTACAGGGCACATCATGCTGAAGGCAGCTGCAGAGAAGGCAAGAAACACTGTGGTCTAGGAGTTTGCTTTTAGAAGAAAGAGGTTTGGAGAAGGAGCTTTTGACAAGCCTGGTAAAAATGTATTGCCTTGGTTCCTGATCTTTTATTCTTCTCACTGGTTTATGCAGTCATAACACGAAAACCTCAGCTAAACAAGGACCGGTCCTCTTACAGAGTTTTGCTTTTCATTACTTAAGTTTACATGGCATGGCCATCCTGTGATGGTGAACAGAAATGCTGTTAAATCTTAGAGGTCTGAGAATTTTGGTGGAATCTCAGCCTCTTGATTTAATGTTCAATAGTTACTTTCAGGAGATTGGAAGTCAGGTCAGGTACCGCCTCATGTAAGTGCCTAGAATTTTCCACAGATAAAATGAAGTGCAGTCACAGCAGCAGAAACAGGACTGTGGAGTTGTCACTCATGAGAAGAGTTGACTTAAAAGAAACATTATGAGGGCACGAACACTTCTGGCCTCACACTTTCTAGAAGAATAGAAGGGGGATTTAAAAAAATTATTATTCCCTTCTTGCTGCATCATTTATTTGCTTGGGGCAGGATCTCTATTAAACAGTAAACATGAAATAATACATACATGATCCACAGACACAAATTCATGCTGAATATTCTCTCTACTGGAAGGCAGAAGCAGGTTGGGGGCTATTTCTGCTCTGAGGTTCCTGTTCACTTCTCCAATAGACAAGCTACAGAAACAGGAACCTCACTTCCACGGGATTGAAGGGATAATTCAATGCCAGCCCTTTCTCCTGCCTTTCTAGCATAGTGCAATACTGTTGATTTATCACAATAAATAATTAGACTGCTTCAGCTCCTGACAACATGGTGATTACTTTGGAGAAATAACTAATTGAAATGATTTGTGGGAATATCTTACTCTCAGCAGCAGCAGTTCAGGAGCATCAAGGAGAGGGTACTGTGGTTGACAGTAGAAGACACAGGATTTCAGATGTGAGTCACAGAGAAAGGATATTTTTCTTTGGACTTGCATGCTTCTATTGCACCTACATGTAGGTGATAATAATTAACCTGCTGTCATTAACTAATATTTATCCAGAGCTAGGTTAAGCTGGTCTAAAGACATCAATAATAGAAAACAGCAGAGGAGAAAATTGCTATTGTCTGGAGTGACATTAGCTCACATGAAGACAAAGTTCTTAAATTTAAACTATGTGTGTTCAGAATGATATAGATTATGTGTAACTCTACTGGGCTCAAAATACAAGCTCAAAATTTATTCCACAGACTTAAAAAACTCACCAAAAAAAGAAAAAAAAAGAAAAAAAAAGAAAAAAAAAGAAAAAAAAAGAAAAAAAAAGAAAAAAAAGCTTCCTCAGTTGGTGACTAAGTAAAATTTTACTATACACCTTTACTTTTCAGAAGTAGAAGCTTGGATATGTCTGTATCCTCCAGCCACAGTTCCTGACCTGCTTTACCTTGCTGCATGCTGAAGCACTTTGATCTATTTTGCAGCACAATATAGGATCCAAGTGCCAACATAGCAAGAGATATATTAAGAAACAGCTAATTCTGTCTTGAGTTTAGCACTTCACAATTTTATATCCTGTCTTGCGTGATAAGTCATAAGTGATGGACCTGGGAATGAACAATGAGAACATTCTCCCTGTGACGATAATGGTAAGCAAGGATTTAAATTCCAGTTCACATCCACAGCCCTGGCTTTTCTTCACCACACCACTTCCCTCAGCAATACTGGAAAGTGTTTAAAAACAACTTGGTTGCACTGTCTGGAGACAAAATATGTTATGTGACACCCAACATTTCACAATGCTTTTTATTTTGCAAATTTGTTATTTTGACTTTGCAATGGCAAATAAAAGATCTACTCCTAGCAGGAAGGGATGGTGCTCTGCTTCTTTAATTTCTAGAAATGGAATTGAAACATGCTAGAGTCAAAGATGAGTTATGTGAGGCATGCAGCATCAAAAGGGACCTCTCAAATACCTCTCCGAATAACTTTTTGATAGATACAGCAAAAGAGAGACAGAAAATCAATTTACTTTGAACTAAAAATGTTTTTTTTAGTGTTATATAATGAAAGCACCATTCTGCAGTTCTCCATCAGGTAGACAGGACAGACTCTTGAAAAACTATAGACTGAAAAGAGCTTTTCAGTGTGAAAAAAGTCCAAGTTTCTCAGACACTTATCCACCATCTCCAGGCTCTCCTCCCCAAACTTTCCCTGCTATTTCCTCAGGTTTTCTGCTTGGTAAATCTTTCAAACTGAGAACTGCAAATTAGCTTTGAAGTTATAAGTCGTAAAATGCAATTATCTTTTAATAAACACATAAATTGTAATAAGCATAAAGGCATTTGAACAGGTTTACAAAAGCTGTTATCTTGGTTTTCCTCATCAGAGATGATGAGCTGCAGGCACTGTGCACATGAGGCAGTGAGCTGCTCCCAGAACAAGCCCTCAATACATGACGTGTTCCTAGGCATTAACTTTTAATAAAATACTTAGCTGATGTATCAGAGCATTTGGAAGGACGAATACAGATCCAAACCTTCACAATTTAGGAAAAATTCTAATCAGCATTTGGATCCCTGTTTTACTGTGTGTGCCCACTGAAATGAAAAATAAAAAAGCAAAAGCAGAAATATAGCACTTTCCCCACCTTCAGAGAGAGCAGTGGGAGCAGGGTAGAAGGCAGTGGTCCTTTGATTCAGGAAGCTCTCAGATCCAAGCAGCCACCAAAGCAGTGTACATGCTGTCAGTCCAAACCTTGGCAAAATCTCTAAGGTTTTGGGTTTCATTTCGACTCGACATGTAGATTGTATCTGAAAAGGTTCTCAAGTCTTGGCCAATCTTTCAGTGGAAACTGATAACCAAGGAACTGATTTGTGACTGGGCTTTGAAATTGCCATGCACTTGCATTTGATTTCTTTGTTTTGGACATGGAAGCAGGTGAAGCCTAGTGGTTTTATCTGGATTTTAGTCAGAGGTTCTGTGGGTTTTGAACCTGAAAGAAATGCAAAGCAGCACTTGCATGAGCTTTTGTGAGAAGATTTACAGCACTGGATATATGACATAACACAACTGTTATGTAACATGTTATATTTTGTGCAATTTTCTGGTACTTCAAATCATAGTTTTCCTAAAAACAAGAATTTTTCAATCAAATAACTTTGGAATAATTGCAGTTTGTAATAAGCCAAGGCATATGCCTAGTTTTGGCTTTCTTCAACAGAAATCTGGGATCTAGAAAGGACAAAAGCACACTGTAATGGAATTAAAAATACCACATGCTACTGAAAGAAATATGTTCATAAAATATATCTATTCTATCTACTTAAATAAAATGTGCTGATTGCCTTTAAATAAGAAAGCAGCAACAGACTGCCAGTTACACATTTCTTTAATGATGCATGTTGTACATTATGAACTTATAAACCATAACATAAAGTGAGAGACTTCAACCTTTGCTGCCTCAGTAGTTTCTCTGTGTGCTTAGGATTCAGCAAGGATGTTCCCTCTCTGTGTTCTGAAACAGAGACTTGGCTGCAGCCAGGATCCCCAGGGCTGGGGCAGGGTGGGAACGGGAACTTCCTGTGGATGCTCCTGGGCCCAGTTTTGTCTGGTTAACAAGTAAGGATCTATTGAGAGCAGGGTGTCTCTGAGACACAGACTGTCTCCAGCCGTGGGTGTTTGCATGGCACTGCCCAGCACGACAGGATTCTTGTTCACTTGGCTTTCTGAGTACTTGCAGATAATAGCATTGCACCAAAAGTCATGCACTGAAACACAGAATATGCGAAGGTTTTGTGCAGGCTGCCTACATAATGCCATCTATTTACCCTTTCAAAAAGACTCCACAGCTAATCTGAAATGAAAAGTTGTAATCTTATTGTTGATATTTTCCTCATTTGTTCTGAAATAATTCAAGCAAATTGTTTTGTAACCGTACTTCCTAAAGCTTATACTTTTGTCTGTTTCTGCATTTGTTCGCAAAAGTTTGTTGCTCATAATGAGTCATATTCAGTGATTGGCATGATTAAATTAGCTTTTTCTCCAAGACAGCTCTGATCAGTAGGTTTAATTAGTACCTGTATTTATTGAAAGGATTTACTTTGATGCTATGTACCTGCTCTTCCATGCTATTACAGTGGCTTTAGTAATGAAGACAATCCTGGCAGAAACCATCCTGTGAAAAGCAGTATCATGAGACAACAAAACAACTAACTGACCTTTCTTGATTCCAGCTAAAATCAACAATTTCCTAATGTGGCTAGCATTAATATATAACCCCCCTCACTGAAGTTAATTTCCCTTTGATGTTAAACATCACTTGCTTGATTAGCTTTTAAGTAACAGTACTAGCAACCATGACCACCTATCACTGTTTTGTCTTTTTTTTTAATCTAAATTAAACACTTCTGATTTTTATTTTATAAATAGCTTTGTTGCATTCCTGTCTGTTGCTATGCCAGAAACCAGAAAGATCACTACCTCATCAATAAAAATAGAAACAGCATAGCTGCTCAAATGTCTCAACAACTACTGGTGGAAGAGCCATCATTGCAACAAAGGCACTGAAATAAGAGTCTCAAAAGAACTTGAATAAGTTGAAAAAGATTTGTTTTATTCATCCTTGTCATTCTATTAGAAAATGGCAATGCAGATGATGGTAAAGATGTATGAAAAGGGAACACATTACTGAGAAGAAAATATATCAGTCAATATTTGTAAGAAATATGTAGGAAAAAGATTATTTTAAATAGCAGGGAAAAAAGAAAAAAAAAATCAACAGAAAAGTAGGCCTCCAGAAGAAAAATGGTTTTCTACCCCCAGGAGGATTAATAATTGACATGTAGCAGCTTCTGAGGCAGCCACTAAGCAGAGGGGTGGATATGGTTATTCCCTGTCATATATTTACTAATGGAAAGTTCCCAGTATAAACATTAATGTAGTAAGAATTGTTTTATGCTCTTGAGATTTTTAGATCCATAAATATTTTTGGCAGCTTGGCTAAGGGGATATAATTCTTTGGCCTTTAATTTATTTCATACTTTTAAAGCATAGTTTTTTCATTTCCCACAGAGCAGCACACTGAAAGCACAGAGCCTGTTGCTTCTTGTCTGAGAACACTGGGCTGTCTCACTCCCTTCACTGAAGAAACACATCGTGTGAAGATTTCCCAACTCTGCTTGCCCATGCATTGTAAGAGCAGCATTTCACATAATATCCTTGATTTTAGGGGGCTCAGCACTTGTACTAAATACAAGTCTGTATTTTTATAGTGTTGATGTTTTGCATTTCATCTTGCACACTAGATTTTTTGTGTTGGTCGGCAAACAGGTAAATATTATTCTTCAGTTATTTCCTAATATATAGGAAAGCTAGGATTGTTAAGCTTATTTTCTGAATAAGAAAGAGGCTCAGATTAAGCTGTGAATAACTTATAGGCTAGCAAATATCAGAATATAGATTAGGGCAAGATTTTTCTTCCCTCCTTGCATCTAAGAAAGCATTGATTCATTCAGTAAGGGGCTATTACTCTGGTAGTGATTCAACAGTTTCTTTCCCCTTTCTTTCACTCTTCAGCCCAGTGTTCCCAAAACAGACACTGCTGAGGGAAGTTCATACCCTGGAAGTTCAGTGTTTCATGTTTGCCAAAGCAAAATTAGGCTATTACAGTAAAATGTCAAGATAATTTGCTTTTTAATGATCTAACTTAATTGGACACAGGGCTTCAGACAGGAACCAGCTTCAAAGCTGGTAAGAAAAGTAATCTCAGCACAACTGTGCTGTTGACATATTTTTGCTTTCAAATACTTTTCATGAATGTAATAATGATGATTTGAAAGTTTATAGGGATTTGCTGTAATTACTGACTGAAAGCATGGAAGTAATGGCAAATCTGCAACCATAGGAAAGTCAGGTTGGCCTCCAGCAATGGGTAACTGTATTACAAAACTGGGAAACTATGGGCAAACAAAAACTCAATTTCAATTTTGTGCATTTTACTGCTTTCAATTTTTCGTAGCATTGTTTCATTGAATTAGGAACTTATGGTGCTTGCCTACTATTGAGGTGAATGTGTGCCTGACAGAGAGGTTTTGTGGTTGGAAATAATCCTTCTTAATAGATCAAGCTTTTAAATTTTGTTTGCTTGAATTTCAATCAGGCACTGAACTCATGGCATATTCAAACAACTTTTTTCTTTCAGTTCTGGATTAGGTTTCCTTTGCTTTGGTTCTTTCTACTGAAGAAGGAAATAAAAAATTGGGATGAAAAAACATCAGACACCTGTAAACCAAGGAATTTTGAATTTTCACCTTTCCTCCACATTTTTTTAGTTCTTTTAATAAGGTATTTTCTTTGTTTTAAATAACTATATCTCTCTCTCTCTATATATATATCTATATATATCTCAATCTGGGACTGCAGCTCGATTTCTTTAAATGGTTCAAATAAAAATATTTTATTATTTTCTTCATTGCTGCTTAGTGCTGGCTTGGACTCCCACTTAGACCTTCCCTCCTACTTCTGGCAACATGTACAGAACATGTGGCGTTTTCTCACATTAATGGCTGGGTGGGAAAACTGTCAGCCCTTGCTTTTTTGGCAATTTTTTAGGGAAGAAAAGGCACTAGAAAAACCTCTTTTATTAAGCCCCAAGTCAATATTTGTTCTGCTATAGGTACACTTGTGGGAGAAAAATTTTATTTCTTTGATTTCCCTCTCAACTAAAGCATTGTTTGTGATCTAATATCCACTATCCACTGTATTACCTTTCCCATGTGTAAAATTCTTGCAGAGTGATAATCCCTTTCATTTCCTGCTTTTTAATAAATGGATTTTATATAACTGTTCATTAGTGTAATCGTTATTGATTTTTATTTTTCACTTCATTATTTCGCCAACAAAACTTTTGCCACTGCTACTTTGTTAGCAAAACAGAGTAAATTAATCTCAGCATCTGGGAAAACTGTTTGTAGGTGAGCATAAGTAAGGTGTATGGCACTCCTTGTGTTAGAGTTCTTTTTTATGCTCCCCCACAAACCAAGCTCAGGATGCCTGAGGATACATTTAGGGGAGATTTAGCTGACATCTAGAGACATCAAGCTCTGTAATTTCTACAAGACACCTCTTGGACAAGACAGTCAGTTCGCTCCAGTAGTGTTTTCTGATAATTTGATAGAAACGGACTGAGAGGAAGAGAGCTCTGTTTTGCCACTAACAGGTTTCAGTAACTACCGGTTTAAATGAGAGCTGAAAGAGCAGCCTGAATTACTCCAATGCTAACAATCTCAGTTACTCATTCCTTCCTAATTGGTAGCCTTAGAAATAGCTTGAAAACTAGAAATAATTTGAGCATCAAGCAAATACCGTAAAGAAGCACTCTGTCTCCCTCAAGGCTTGTTACGATTTTCCCACTTGTTTTTAATTTACATATCAGTCACAGAGATGCTGGTGCTGGTCTCCTGAGCAACTTTTATGCAACTTCAGAAGAGTAAAAAAAGGATGGTAGGGCTGAAATAAAGACAGACACTTCAAAGCCTTAATGTGAATAGGTGAGAGACCAATAAGACAAGAATGTATAATAATCACTTTATGTTAAAAGATGCTTAAGCTTCTGTGACATACTTATTGTGCAGTTTGAATCTCGAGAATGAGCCTGTCATGGAGATGTCAAACCAGCAGCAGAAGCTCTATTAGAAGTTGTGGCTGTTTACTCTCTGTCGATAAAGGCCAGTCACAAATATAATGAATTTTGTTGTTGCCCTTTCTAATCTGTAGTAGGGGATTTAAGAGTTTAAAAATGAAATCTATTTATGCATTTCTGTCAAGGCTATTACAATGGAAAGCAGCAATAGAGTTCTATTTCCTGCTTTATTTCTATATTTTCTCTATTTTTCTCTCTATTAATTTCAATTTCCACTGACTTATTCACTTGTTATTTATTCTGTCTCAGTGTCATTTATATATGCAATGCTGTATCTTGACTTGGGTGTCAGATGGCATCTGAACACATGCCAAACCTCTTCCACTGCCTCAAAAACTACAATTATTTAAAGCAAAGTTAACTTTTACCAGAATAAGATAGGTATTTAAAAACAGAATAGATTAATTTCTAAAACTTCCTTGGGCACTTTGTTAAAATGTTCTGAGTAATTTAAAAGAACTTCCAGCTATTACAAGGATATGGTTAACCCTATTCATGCTGACCACTGAGTAAAACATTGCATTTTAACTTTGAAGCCTGGTATTGGATAGAAGACTATCACAAAGGCAGGGTACAGAAAAAACACTTGTCTTATAAAAAACTTTACAGGATGTCATGATTATGGGTTTCTTCTTCATAGGACTGCAGTGACAGAGAAGGGTAGCAGTGAAATTTTTTAAGACTGAAATACTGGAATAATCATCTCTGCCAACACAATTCTGTGGGAGGGACTGGGGAGGTGCTACATGAGGACTGTAAGGGTGGTGATGAAGATGGAGCAGAGGAGGTGTGGAGAGGGGAAATGGGTTTGAGTAGATGAAAAGAGATCACTAGTGACCTCAGAGGTGTGAGAGTGGGTCTGGAATGGGTCAGTGGAGATTTCAGCTTCCTGGAGAAAGAGAATGACAGTAAGTAAGAGTCAGTGAAGTTTGAAGGGCTCTGAGTGAAGGCAAGGTGTCAGGGAACTGCGGAAGCTTGGCAGGGCAGGAAGACCTCATTGCCGCTTTTTTCTCCCCTCCTCACCCATGTATTCCACCATGCCTCTTCTTGGAATCCCTCCCTACTCTTCCCTGGACTCAGAAGCCACACTCCCCACTCATCCCCATCCCAGAACTTGTCCTCAGACATCCACCCTCCAGGCCTCCAGGACGCGAGTGTCCTGCTGCTTCCCTGCCTCTGGGCCCTCCTTGATCTGCAGCACCCTCTGGGCTGGAGAGAAGGGGTGGAGCAGGGCTGGTCTGCCAGATGGAGACAGGAGAATGTCTTTCTGCTGCTGTCATCCCCAAACAAAAAGCTGTGACAGTGACACTTGTGCTGGGAAGGGCTAGTCCTGGTGCAGTTGCTGCTGCCCCACTCTTTGGCCCCTGCTTTAGCAGCAACATCCAAAGAACACAAGAGCTTTGCAAGCAGGAGGTGGGGATTGGCATAGGCAAAGAGCAGTCTGTCACTGAATCCAACCATTCATGATCCATTAGCATCTACAGAAATCAGTGGGAGTTACTCCAAATGTGGGGTAAGTGTAAGAATGGGAACACAAAAACCTGTCAATCCTAAATTATTTTTCTCTGAATGGTGCTTGTGCTTAATGGGTCAAATATAATTAACAATTCCCGGGTATCTTCTACAATTTTATTTCCTGTATAGGAATGCCCAACCCAAAGAGACTTTTTGATGTTACTAAACTCCACTTTTCTGCTCCATGCTAAAATCTCTCTGCTTAAGCAAGGTCAGTTCTGGCTGTGGAAAAACCTCACGCTTCAGCATGGTTCAAAGAACTTATTGTGGCCCAGACTTAGGTATTCAGAGGCTTACAGACGGAAACTGGCACATAAGACATCAAAGCCCCAAACTCCCACTGATTCACTGATACATTTTTAAATACCTCCAGATCAAAAAGACTAAATCCACCAAGGAACCTAGATCCTACTTGCAAATTAAGATGTGTACTTTCAAAATTAAATTGCTATTAGAAATTTCAGAAACTCTAAGTAACTGCTTCCTTACCCTCAAGGTGCTTAAATTTGGCTGATTTGCATCCATAACAGCTCCCCCAGGCCTCTTTCTATCTGGCATTCACAAAACTCTGAGCATGCCAAGGAGATCCAGACGTATTTAACAACTAAGTATCCAAAATATCTCTTAGATTAGTCGTTCTCAGACTGCACACTACTCAGGCAAAAGAGAAGGGATGTGCACCTTCCACAACAGCACTCTCCTGAGGTGAACTAGTCCCCGTGGCACATGGGACACAACTGTTCAGTCCCTTCCCCTGCAGAACTGGAACAGATGCTGAAGCTGTATTCCTCTTCACTCAAGTGGATACACAAACAGTGTTTTCCAGTCTGTGGCATTCTTGGGCTCCATGGTGATGCTGGGAAATCAACTGTCTGTCACTGCAATTTCTTCCTGAGTTTTGGTTGACTTGGTGCCTCCTGGGATTTTCTTCTGGGTGCACAGTGTGGTTCCTACAGGTCACTGCTTTGTTTAAAGATTAGGCTTTGCAGTGCGCATTACTGAGTTTTTCAAATCCCTTTCAGGCATTTTCCCAAGTGGCCAACTTCAGCACTTTGGCTTCCTTAACTCCCAACTGGAAAGTTTCTCTGGCTAACTTCTCCCAGGCCCGTTTCTTGTGGGTGTGCTTGGCCCTCTCCTGATTACCAGGGTTATCTGACAATCCTGACACAGAGACACTGGAAGCCACTTCCCTCTTTCTCCTAACCCCTTCCAAAGGGTGAGACACTCAGTGTGGGAAACAGTGCTTTGTAACAGCCCTCAGCATCCTGCCAGGGTAGGATTTAGGGTTTTCTCTTCAGTACCTGTGGGATTTGTCTATGGCCTGTGGGAACTGATAAACATTTTAACTGCTGCAGCTATGTCCAACAGGGATGATAAGTCAAGGCATTCTGCTCCCTAAGCTCATAGCCCAGCTAGTCAATAATGCAAGCTGAAATCAATGCCCCAGGTCATGAACAGAGCACACAACCTGCCAGCCTTTCAATTGTGTCTGCTGAAGGAGCAATAACCTCTGCAGGGAGAAAGGATGGGCAGCTGGGGAGGATAACATTTCAAACTGCTCTAACACGCGTTTGGAAAGCCTATAAATCTGAATCCCTAAACACAAATTCTCTGCCATGAAGAGTAACTGCGAGTGCCCGACAGAGGGTTGTTTTCTGTACTGAAGACTGCCAAGGGCAGACAGATCACTCAGTCTTTAAAGAGGGGCAATCAAACCTTTCGACCTGTGTCTCAGTGCAGTTTGCTTAAAAAGAAACTGGCCATGGTCACTGTTAGGACCACTGAATATGATAAAAATATAGGGACTGCAATGCTCTCCTCAGGCAGCCATTCAGTGCCATGTGCCAGAGGCTGGCACATATTTCCTTTGAGTCAATAAACCCACAGCTGTCCCTTCTCTGATCTTCTCTCTTTTGGGTCAGAACAACCGAACCTTTGGCTCTGCAGTTGGGTGAATGGATTTTTGTTGCTCTGGTCAAGACAGAAGCCTGGTTTCTGTCTAGATGAGGAATTCTGCTTTGGAAACATTTTCAGAACAAAGTGGGTTAATTGAGCTAAGTGTATTTGACCTCATGAAATCTGAGTTTTTGTATCAATTAGAAATTTTTTGTTCTCTGCATGTGATGCCTATATAGGTGGATCTATATTTATAAAAATGCATTGTGAAATCCTGACATTATATCCCTTAAAGCAGTTTAACATCTCTTACTGGGATGTAGAGGTCCTCTGAAAGCAGTGAGGTCCTCTTAAAGCAGTGCTTAGTGACACATTAAGTTGTGGTCCCTACTGTTATATGCCTGCAATAAAAGGGTTAAAATTGTGCACGATCTCCAAAAATTTTAATTTCCTTTGGGATAAGGCCCAAACAAACTGTTCTTTAATGTGCTCCACACAATCTACTACAATATCAAGATTTTTACTTTAGAGCCTGTTCAATAAATTAGAAATATCAGTGTTTCAAAGTTTGCTTCCTGGCTATACAATGCTTAAAAAAGTGTGGACTTGAATGGTGACTTGAAAAAACACACCCCTTTATAAAGAATAATAGAGGAGAGGTTATTATTCGAGCAACAGTTCTATTATTTTCCAGCTACAATATACTTTTCATACCCAAGTGCACAGAGAATAAACACGCTGTGATTCCATATGTAACAAACTCTTTCTGTTATATGTTTGGGAAATCTGGGTTCATTTAAGTTGTTTGCATTTTGTTTTATTTATAATTAGTTCTACTGTCAGACAAATTTCATTCTTGATTTCCCCTGAAATCACTTGTTTCTTTTGGGGTTTTACCACATCTTTGTGCAATCTTGTTTTTAAACGGGTGCCACTGTTTCCTGACTTGTCTTTCCCAGTATATAAAGCATTTTTGTGATGAAAGACCTAATAAATTAATTGCATGACAAAGTTAAACCAGGGGCACTCCACCTTCAATATAGATTAGTATGGAGGCAAAGTGTTACTCTTAACAGTGATAATTTATTTGATTTGTTTGATTTCTTGCAAAAATCAACTAAGCTATTTTCATTTTTCTGAGATTAATTTTGATCTTGATTTGAATCATTCTTCTCAGACACCATGAAGTGCAATAAACACGTCTGATAAGTTTGCCAGTCTGGGGGAATTGCTTCTGTCTCCATTTTTATATAGATGTTGATCACCTCCATGTAACAAAGAAGTATAAAGTACTGCCAAATATCTCCATTTATGAAAGAGATAAAAATGGCCTTGTTGAGTCCATAAGGGCAAGCCTAACCTCCAATAAACATAATGTTTCCCAAAAGCTGGAAGGACAAGAACACGCATAAAAGAAAGAAATCACATCCTGCCTATTTCACTGCTGGTAGCTTGAACTGAGCATGAGTCTGAGCCTATTGCAAACGTCCATGTCCAGAGACATTTCTTGAGGAGGGTTTAATGCAAGTCTGGGGCAGGTCTGCTACTGTAAATGAAAAGAAGCTCTGCTACCAGTATTTCCCCCAGTGTCTGTCCCCATCAGCAGCCATCATCACTGTTGAAGCAAACTACAGTTACTACTGTCTTCAATGGAAACAGGGTAATTGGGAGGATGACACTTGGCAGGGAAGAGCTGTACAACAGGGGGTAAGGTGTTATCTCTAAGCTGTGGCTTACAAGTGCTGAGTGTCCAGGAATAACATAACATAGGCTTCCCCTCCACTGGTAGCCTGAGGAGTAGTCAGGAGTCCTTCAAAGGAGGACCAGTGCACTGCACAGCAGTTTATTTCACAGCTGATGCCAAAGGCATCCTGAAAGAAGAATCTGGGATATAGCCCAGCTGAGTGGTTAACGCCTCTCAAACTGCAGATGGGAGAGCTCCTGCCCAGAAGCAGCTGAGTGTAGCAGCAGCAGATTGGCAGCTTTCCTGGGGTATTGAATGGGGGCCATTCCACGCTCATTTGTGCAAGGTAAATAACTTCTTTTGGAGTCCTGTCCAGGTTGCAAACATAGAGGGGTCTTGAATCAGAAGAGTACCTCAACATAAAAGATTAAAGTAATACTTAGTCAGGACAGTGTTTCCTGTGTTCTAAGTAGACACCAAATAGGTCTATTTTCTTCAACTGGATTAAGGATATGATGCACAGTATTGCCAATCCCATCTTCAAAATTCATGCAATTGGGAAAACTTCACAGTTGTTTAAAAGTCACAAGATTTTAAGCCCTGTATTTTTTATTTACTTACTATTTTATTCTTTAGGCTACATTTCTGAAGCAGCTTCAAACCTTTCCTTGATCAGAAGGACTCAGAATATACTCAGAAATGAATATTCCTTTGCAATGTCTTGCTGCTAGCATTTGGGACTTGAAGAGAAAGCATTAACAGTTGTGATACTTGCAATAACTTTACAAGAACTGGCAAATCTGCCTCTGCCTCTGTCTAAATTTCAACTTTCTCTATTTCAAGTTTTTCAGCCTAAAAGCAAAAAGAACTGGAAAAAAAAAGACATAGCCATTTCACGGGTGTGGATGTGTTCAATCTATGTTATAGAGTTTGCTTCTGAACACTCCCAGCAACCACAGCTGGCTTGGCTAATGGTCCTTTGTAACAGAACTACTGATTCCCCTTCCCATATCCACAAAAGCTATTTTAGATGTCTCTTTTCTTTCTTTTTCCAAGATGCACAGAGTGTCTTACCTTATAAGAGATCAGCTGAAAACAGGCACACCATGTCATGGCTCACATAAAAAAAACCTATGCTGTTTGAAAAAAACCTGTATATTCCTTCAGTCATCTGAAGTTAAAGAAAGAATGATAAAAGACAGTAGAGGAGAAGACAAAAAAAATCAAAGGAAGGAACACAAGGTTGACTGTACAATGGATGTATATTGACAGACTTGGAAAATTTGGGCTCAGGATTCACACAGAGAGAAAAGGAGGGAGAATCCATCTGATTGTAAGAATAATACAGTTTTACCAATCTTTCCTTAGGATTCAAGCTGTGATTTCCACTCTGGACTGAATCAAGATTAGATAGGGAACAGAGAGATGTAAGAAACTTGCTGATATCTTGTATGACCCACTGGGTTTATGAGTAGGTGCAGCCCGAGAGCCAGCCACCTCCCTCGTGTAGTGTTGTCAAGGATGTAAAAGCACATGCTCTTGGCAGCTTCCTAAGGCACTCTGCCAGTCCCGATAGGGATATAAAAGCTGGAGAAAGCTCAGAAAGTGTGTGAGGGGGAGATGTTCCCCAATCGACTTCAGTAAGCTAACTCAGGTCTCTGCAATGATGGTTTAAGGGATACAGCCAGTGCCATGGGTACTGTCAGTCACACCTGAGAATCTGAAGGTTAGTGAGCCTTCAAAGGCGATTTAAATACTGGATGTTGTTGAATTTCCTCTGAGGGGTACAAAAATGGGTATTTGTCAGTGCTGATCCCAGGGGTATCTGTAAGCAAAGAATGTGAGGGATAAACATTTTGGCTTCTAAAGCACTGGAGGTGCTGCTATTCTGCCTCTGGATTTGCTCCTGGACAGCTTAACTGTATTCTCTCTCATGTTTCACGGCAATGCCATGATTTGTTTGGAATCATGACAGAGGAAGATTTATGGTTATATTTCCGGAACATCCAGTGCAGAAAAAACACTGAAAGCAGCTCGGAGGAGTTGAGCTGTGCGTCTCAGCAGCCTTTAGTCAGTCCCTCGTGAAACAGAAAACAGGCACAGACAAGAGCTGCAGCTGCTCCAGTTGAATTCACTGCGAGACGTAGGGAGTGCTGTGGGAGGGGGGAGAGGTCTTTACCCTGGCTTTAGAGAATACTGGCTTTCAAATTTTGATTCCTTGTTACATGCTGGGTAGTGATCCCTCTGTGCTAGCAGGGGGAAACGTCAAGCAGCTGAGATCAATCAGGCATGATCAGAATTACGATTTGATTGTCCAGGGACAGTGTCAGCGATGCATTATAAGAACCCATCAAACAAGAAAACAAAAAAGTTCATGCCTTGATGGATTGTTCCTCAACAATCTCCCACTCATTTGATCCCAGATTTCAACTGACACATCCCAATATACCCTCTAAACCCCTACTAAATTTCACAGTGCTTGAAATATGCAGTGGATTTTTGAGCACATTTAAACAGAACCAAATTCCCATCCTTAATTACAGCAAATTTTTTTGGTTTTTTTCTCCTGTGTGTGGCTACAACAGACCAAGTTAAGGCTGCTGCAAGTAACAGAAGATGAAACTTAAAAGCAGTAATAATGATAATAACTGATTTTGGTCCTTACTCTTGCTGTTACACATAGGGACATACAGAATGTAAATTACCTGCAGAGCAAATTTTCATCCATTAATTCAAATGCCAGTTAATTAGTCTGTGAGGCTTTTACCCCTCCAATTAGCTATTTGCTCTCCTACTTTCCAGGGGTAAAAAAAAAAAAAAAGAATAAAAAATAGACCCCTCCTCAGCACTGTGATACAGTAAAGTGGTATCAAAACTGCAACTGATAATTGCCCAAAGAGGTTGTGATAAGTGATGAATATAATAAGTATTTAAGCCTGCCTTGGAACAGTTAGTGACATAGAAAATAAATATTTTTTCAGTATTTTCTCCAACACAAAACCACCCTCTGCTGAGGGGGTGTGGAGAGCTCTTCGGCAGTTTCAGCCTTTTCTGTGAGCTGGGAGAAGGAATGACAAGAAACGGGTAACAGTGAAGAAACACTCTGCTGTGTGGGGCATTTGGAACAAGGTGGACAGGGAAAGACAACAAGGTGCAGCAGAAAAGGCTGAGTGAGGAGAAGGCAGTGTTTGACACTTATGGAAACTTAAAAGTGAGAGGGAATCTCTGCTGAAAGGGATGAGTTGGCAGAGGGAGTTATACAGTCTCCAGGACTTTTGGTTTTTCTTTAATTATTTAGGCCCAGCTCAATACCTTTATTCAAGCAAATCCTCATTCCTGAGAAAAATTGTTTGCTTAGCACGCAGAGTACAAGAGTAACACCATCAGAAAACGTGGAGACAATATTCAGCTGTAGAAACTGGACTCTGATCCAGAAATTTTAATGACTGCAGCAGAACAAAACCCTAAAAATATGTTCATTAAAAACAATTCTTTTTGTCCCTGCCTAATTCATTCTCTTCAATCAACATACTTCTTATTTGACTGAATTTACATATTTTTTAAGTTCTATACATTCATAGAAAAGATCCATAGCTATTTAAGAACATTTGTTTACCTCCTTTCATTTTAGCAAAACCCCCACATTTTCCTTAATTCTACTGAAAAAAAATGCCATGGTCAAAACTACAAAAAAATATCCCTGCCATTGATAATTACCACACAGTTGTTCCAGCTGACAAATTCTGGACCACTGACTGCCTACTGAGATGCAATCAAAATTAAATGGGTGGAAATAACTCTGTAGTGGCAGGTTCAAGCTCTAGCAAAGGAGCACAGGGTCTTATTTTCATGACAACATAGAAAATCGCCTTCTGAGTCAAACTAATAATCCATTTTGTGTCCAGCAGTGGCAATAGGGAATGTTGTTTGGAGACAACTCATGATCCTGTCTCTCTGCAGTCCACCCCCCTCATATTCCTCCACTGTCCTTCACTGCACCAAAGATGCCAGCGAGTGTGTTCCTGCCTCTTCATTTCTGTGTCCCATTATGGATTTGCTGCTGTGGAATTTGTCTGCTTTCTCCTTTTTTAACTTGCTGGTTTTGGTGGACCTCCACAGCCTTCTGTGACAGCATATTTCAGAAGTGAGAGCAGGTAATGGTATTCAAAATAGGATTTTCTTTTGCAGGTTTAAAACTGCTCTCCAACAGTGAGTGCCCAGAGGACACCGCTGGACCTGGGAAACAAGAGTTCTGTATTTGCTTTACACACTGCCTCCATGATTTTATAAACCTTAACCATATCCCACTCAGCCTGGGGGAGGAATAAGATCGTAAAAAGTCCCAGCCTTCTCTGATTCCCTATAAAGGCAGCTGCTCCATCCCTTTAATCATCTTAGCTGCTTTTCCCTGCATTATCTTGAATTTCTATGTATTCTTCTTAAAACATGTAAATAGGATTGTACAGAGTGTTCAAGATGTGAATGCACCAAGATTTTACATTTTCTGGTTTGCTCTCACCATCTTTTCTGAGAACACCCGAAATTTTGTCGGCACTTTTGGCTGCATTTTGAGCAGATGAGATCAGAGACCCTCAGGTCTCTTTCCTGAGCTCCAGCTGCCAGCATTCAGTTCAGCACTGTGTAAGCATGGCTTCGATCATTCTCCCTAGATGCACTATATATCTAGACAGGAACTCATCTGCCACTTTTTTCTGCACTCATTCAGCTGTGTATCATCCCTCTAGAGCTCATTTCTCTGTGTGACTGTGTCGTCTGACTCCCTGCAGGAGTTCAGTATCGTCTGTGAACTGAGACATATTCCTGTATCTCTTCCTTCTGCAGGTCATTGATGAAGATCTTAAATAAGACTGATTCCCCAAGATACTCTACTGCTTACTCTTTATCCTGGAAAGTGACAAAGACTCTGTAGGCAGCTTTCAAATCATATAAGCACCAATCCTACAGCAACTTCATTTCTTTAGTAGCTTTCTGCCAGGCATCTTATCACGGGTTTGTTGAAAACCCAATCAAAATATATTTTTGGTATATACAATGTAACTTGTAGAACTTCAGAAAGCTTCAAAGCAGGATTTCCCTTTACAGGATTTACTTAGTGCAGTGAAAGCCACCACTTGTATACAGAAATGGTATTAAATCCTGCACTAATCCAAGTGTTGGCTGCCAGAAGCTGTTTCCGAGCAGTGAGAAGATGAGAGGGGTGGCTTCTTTTTATATTGACTTGATCCTTTGAACGTCTACCTAGGGTGGAAAAGCTTAGACCAAAACCGCCTGAGGGAAGAGATGCTACAAAATTTGCAATAAATTAAAACAGATCTGCTTTGGATAGACCAAAACAAAGTCCAGTGCCTGCAGGAGCCTTCTCAGTGTGGAAACCTCCTCTGCTACAGGCTCCAGGCTAGCTAGCTAGTAAAGAGCTCCAATTTTCAACAACAGCCACAAATCAATGTCATAGTTTCCAAAAGAGCAGATAAGTTTGGAGTGAATAACTCTGTCCCCTGACCATGAATATCTGAAAAACAGAAGACTTAAAGGCTTCCCCTGAAGAGCTTCTGGGCTGGCCCCTTTAGAGCTATTTCTGCAATCCCAGATCCTCATAGATTTAGTTTCACTGGCCCCTTTTTGACTAGTTTTCTGCAGAAGCAGAGGCCGTTCATGAAAAGCAGACAGCACAGTAGCTGCAGGCTGTCAGCCACAAAGGGGAGTCTGGATCTCGACACTTTTCCCTCAGACTCAGCGCCTTTTCTAAGCTATGGGGCTTGCAGTAAAGTACACCATAGTCAACCAAATCAAAGTCAAGTCCTCTTTCCTTGAAACAAACGTGGATAGCAGAATCCAAGCCCTGATTTTAAATTGGCCTTTTTTACAGCACCATCCCAATATTTTCTAAACTATTACACACTTTTGGGTAAAAAACGTGGATTAGATTTGGAATCAATTAATAGCTCACCTACATAGGACTGGCAGATTCACTTGTACAACATCAGAAGTTGTTACTCAAGCAGAATTAAGCTCATCTGGGATTAGAAAAATAGTAATAACCTAAAGACTGCTGCATAATCACATAAGTCTGATTTTTAAGTATACAACATTTTTTCTCCCCTTCATAAACCTTGGTATTATTTATTAATTTCCTGATACATTAAAGTTTTACTAATATGAACCCTCTTCAATATAAATGGATATTTTTGTCAGAAAGACAGATTATTGTTTTATTTATATCCATAAATTGATGATTGTGTTTGACATGGTAATTATTTTGAAATAATGTTTAATATTATAGTACACTATACCTCTGAATTCATATTTATAAATGTGTGATATAGCATTACTGTACTGTTCTACTGAGTTTACCAGAAAAACATCAGAGGACTAAGTGTTTCATTTATATTATTTTTTAACTAGGAACGTTCTTTCTCTTTTTTTTGTGTGTGTAAAAGTTCATGAAGAGGCATAAACAAAAAGGGAGTATTTCTCACTAGCAAATACTAGTACTTTAAAACAATATTGCAATAGCAAAACTACTGTAGGTTTCCTTAAGAGTCAAACTAAATTGTACACCTCCAAGTAAAGGTGGTATTGGAGATGCACGTGCCTGCTGCATCTGGTAACAAGGAGAGAGGTGCTGGCTTGTGGGTGCTGTGAGCCACTGCTGTAGCAAGGGGTTGAAGCCTTGAGTTACTTTGCCTAAAGAGAAGTTTGAGTGTGGTGAAGCCCTTCTGTCTTCAAGCTCATGGATTTACTGCCTTGTATTGTAAAGTATCTGTGCAAAAGAATATTTGATATGCAGGTTTCTTTACAAAAATAACTTGTTTTCAGGGCAATGAAGGTAGAGAGGAGATGTATAAGGGTATGTTTAAGCTAAGAAATGTCAGGATTTCTATAAGGAACATGTTCATGGTTGGTCATGCTAATACTTAGGTGCACGGCATTAAGATACAATGTTATGGAGAAAAAATTATGCTCAATGCTTCTGTCTGTTGTCTCTGAAAAGGCAAATCAGTTAAACCACTGACATTTTCATAGGTACGATTTCTTGAAAATGTCATAAGTTGGTAGAAAATCTAACAAAATTTACACAGGAATTAATCATAATTCCTCTGTTAATTATATTCATTACTTTCCCACTATGTAGGCCAGATACATTTGCACTGTAAAGAACAGAACCGTAGCATTAAAATCATACAAAATTACTTTTAACTACAATTAATCTTTTCTGAGGGGAAAAATGAGGTGATAAAGAAGCAATGGGCTAAATTTTCCTCTCAAATTTGGTAGACAGACAGAAATAAAGACACAGATAAAGAAGATCTCTCTTCTCACACACAGATGTTAACAACATTTTCTTCTATTTTGGTGGTGAACAAAAGTTGCTATTAGGAGAGACAAGAGGGCATCCGATACTCTCAGGAGGAGAGGTTAATAGCAAAACCAGCTACGTACAAATGTTTGTTGGTGACACCGTGCTGGGAGGAAGGTTATAGGAATACAAGAAGACAGAAATACATGGGAGTGTCCTGTATTCTGACTGGCAGGAATCAGTGCCGGAGGAAAGCCAGAATCACAGGGAAGACTTCAGAACAGAGGGGGGGTGTGAATTGGTAAGAGTCACAAACTAGATGTTTTTGTACATAATAGAGAAGCCAGGGTAAGACAGATTGTGTGCAGATACACAGAACAGAGCAGTCTCCAGTCACTCAACAAAACTCTTCTGCAGAATCTATAGAGAAATCTGCTTTTTCTGGTCTTCACTGGAACCTATTGATAGGAAGGTGTGGTATTAATTTCATGTAATGGCAGATCCATCTAAACTTGCCACCATGTACACTGTTAGGTGAAGAATTAGTGCACTGCGTGAATGTATAAGATTGCCAGTATGACAAAAACTTTTATGGACAGCAGTATGGATTTACAAATATAAAAAATTGGTGTTTTGGCTTCTTTTCTTTCTATCTTTGGCAATCTAGGTATTGCCATATAGGAATTGTTGCCTGTAACACAGTAAAGGATATTTAGGAGAAAGGGAGTCTGTATCTAGAACTTGTCTGGGAGAGCTATTTTGGACAGTTTCTGCACACAGACAAGCCCCCCCAAGTCTCTGTGAACAAGAAAGAGAATATCACACAGACATCCTATCAGGATAAATCTGATACAATCTGCAAAGCATTAAGGCTCCAACCCTGTATGGTTTGTGTACCTGAAATCGATGGACGTTACATGTTTAAACTTCACTAAGGATCTGGGGAACAACCACTCATATACTGGATTCCAGTCCAGATACTGGTGGGGAGAAAATTTACTTGCACACTCTTGTTATACCATTAGCGACAGGTGGAATTCCTTTTACTGGAGTTTAGGTACCCACAGTGTACAAAGAACTAGCTGCTGAGGTTCCCACTAGGGTTCAAGAAGGTCCTGTAAACAGCTGATGGTGTTTAGGGTGCAATTCATCCAACCAAACATAATAAAGTTTTAAACTCCACTGATTAAAGTAAGTAGGTCTCTCTTGACATTAAAGGAAGTCTAAGATAACTATCTCAGGTGCAAACACCTCCACCACAGACAGCCACACACAGCCTCTTGAGATGTTTTTGCATTTCTGGGGGGTCATATGTGTCTTACCATACCCCAGGACCCTGAGGTGATCATTCTGCAGCTTGCAGGACAGGGAGGTGATGCTGAAGTGCAGTTGAATCTTCCCCACTCCAACCTGCAAAAACAGCACTGCAGAAAGAGCTTCTTGCTGAAGGAAGGCTGTGCCAGCCAGACGTGCAGGGTGAAGGGAATAGATCTTCAGGGAATGGCAGCAAAATTTCAGTGGAGCATGAAGGAGGCTTTCAGCTGCTCTGGAAAAGCGGGAGCTGACACATTCCTTTGTGCCGAAGCCGGGCGGGATGGATCAGCTGCGTGCACAGATGGTGCTCTGGCTGCTGGTCTCCTGGCTGTGTGCAATCACAGAGCCGTTAGCCTTACAAACATGCCAAACCCCTACCCACTTTTTTCCCAAGCCTCTTCCCATTGCCTCTCCTCCATCCTAAAATACCCCTAGCAATTAAAATTCCATCACTCTCTGGAAAATGTGGGTGTGAATCACAGGCAATTAACAAAGGAAAGTGGAGTTCATGTAGAAAACTGCCGGTTCAGTTCCGAGTGGGAGGCAGAGTTTTTGCATCAGAGCACTTTTCAGCCTTATGAAGATAGGCTGACAAGCTTAGCTTGTTCACAAACAGCGCTGTCAGTCAAAAATTAGGCACTGAAGTTTCACTACACTAGTAGGTGTGACACCTGTAATGGAAAGTATCAGCAAGGAAGAAGATGAACCAGTTGAAACTTCTCAGCATTTCTGTATGTTAGCGTTTGAGTCATGCGATTCCAGTTCGAGGAGTGGGCTGTACAGGTTTGCTGCATTTAGCCTAGAATTTAGTCCTTCAGAAGTTTCAAAATTGTGACAGAGTGCACAAATGAGACAGTAACTACTTCACTTTTTAAAATGAGTGATAACAAGTATGGAAAGTGCTCTTTTTCCACTTCTTCAGCAATTGAAGTAATTTCTTAAGGACAAAAAATACTTACAAAGGAAATCCATTAATTTAATGCCATGTAGTATTACCAAAAAGGCATTATTGCATAAAATGTCACACAGAGGTACAGAATGACCCTGGATGAAGCCAGTTAGGGGTTCAGAACAGCCTGCAAATTCTGTGTAAATGTGGGAAAATTAACCGAAATAGTGTGCAAAAACCTTATGAGAATTAATTTACTTTCAGCAACATGGGGGAAAGGTACTCACTTGGGTCTTAGCAAGTGAAAAAAACTATTTCTTTATATAAGATGACACAGTTTCATAAATCACTGGAAACTGTTTTCAATTACATCTTATGTTTTATGCTCACAACAAACAGGATGTGTTTTACGTGGCATTATATGTCAGACAGCATTATCAGGAGGGCTGTCTTCATTCATGGATGCCATTACTCATCAAAATAATTAAATTTCTCATAGGTTACTCTATCCATATTGATTCTTTAGAGCATCTCTTCAGGACCTACATGCCAACCCGCAATCTTCTGCACCCTAACGAAGGGTGGCTGAGCAAGGTCAAAAGATGACCTGTTTCCTTGAGCTTAAGAGCAACATGAAAAGGTTTTGTCATGAAAAGAGTATCATATGGTAGCATAAAACACCCTCCAAAACATATGGATATTTCTGAAAAATAAGCTCACTAAAATATATTTCTGAGTAATGTGTAGTCAACTGTATGCTCTATGCATTCCCTACAAGGAGGAAAGAATGTGTGTAAACTCTGTGACCAGTTTCCTGTCTTCTGAGATACATAACCTGGAGAGGAGGGAGCACATATTTGAAAGTTTTTCATCTTTCACACTGAGTTCTGTTTGTCCCAAAGACAACTCCTTCAACACTGCACAGATTTCATCAGCAAGTAAAAAACTGAGCTTGAAGAGCACCTGATTCAGTTTTAAGAAAATCAATAACTTAAAAAAATTGTTACAAGAATAATTTTTAGATGAAGCAAAGGGCAAGTGGTATTCCTGCTTGTAACAGCCAAGGATCTCTAGAATAAAAAGTGCCTGACATACAAGGAAGCATACAACAAGCAGATATAGTTGGCTCACTTTTGGAAATCATTTAGAGATACATTGCTTTCCCAGCTACCAGAAACTGAGGACTGAAGTGTGTGCAACATTCAAGCTCTAAGCTGTATGTGAGAATCGATTCTCTGCGATGAGTGCTCTAAAATAAACAGAGTATGCTTGCCTAGAGAACATCTAAAAGCTCTTTAGAAATGGCAACAACTAGTTGTACACCAAGCTTTCAATACCTTAATGAAGTGTCCTTTTCCACATTTCATTTTGGAGTTTTCAGAAAGCTCCGTATTTAAAAAGAAGTTGAATTAAGGAAAAATAGGAAGGAAAAAATGTCTAAAATGCAAGCAACAAAAAATACAGTAAAATGGTTCATTCCTGGTATTTTTAAATTCTATTAAATTTTGGCCAGCCTCTTTGACTTCAAATGACAGAAAATAGATCTTAATAAAGGTTGAGTATTTCTTATTGAGATCTAGTAATGAAAAGAGCATAGAAAACCCTGTGAAGAAATGACAATTTCTATACTCTCTGCAGAGAAAGGATAGCATGTCAGTAAAGAGAAGGAACAAGATGGCAAAATATGTACTGAGAATATAAAGAAATATCAAGGACGTGCTCATTGCATAAGCATTGCCAACTGGGAACACTGAAAGAAGCTGTAGACCTTAGAGAAAAATTCTATGTCTAGTTACTTACAGACTGTGTCACAGGTGTGTAAATACAAATAGGCACGTGTTGGTGTTGGACGGGCAGTTTTAAACCTGTCCTTTCTTGGATGAACTACTCGATCTTACAGTGTTTGTCTGAAGGAAACGAGTGCATGCGATGCACGGGGTGATCTGGGAAGGCTGTGTTTGAAACGCAGCGCCCAGCTCTGCAGTCTTGCCCTGTGTGGCAGCAGTGCTGGACTCAGTCACAGCCTGTGAGCAAACAGCCAGCTGAAGTGAGCCTTCGGTGTAATCATCTTTGAACGAGATGCACCACACTGTTTAACCAGCACTGGCTGTGAAGTACTGCTGCTAGCGACTCAAGGCTGGTATTTATACATACCTACCAACTCCTCTCACTGCCTGCTGACTTGTATTTACCCCCTTCATCATATAAGGCAGATTGATGATACATTTTTGTGTGTACCGTTAAATTACTGCATTTGAAAAACAGAAATAAGTAGAATTGAGCCTCTGAGACTGAATCTAAACAAAAAGGGAACGACAACAGTTTATAAATGTATGGCAAAATGTTTACAGATCTATATAAGTAAAAAATTCACTCCTTAGCTATTTAAACACTTTTGTTCTGACCTTTTAAGCAAAAAAAAAAATCTTTTTCATATATAATTTTACATCATATGACCTCTGTGTGGGTACCATACAACAGATTCATGACAGATATTTTTTCTCAAGGTCATTTTTCAGGTTTTTTTTTTCCCATTTTATTTTTAAGGGATTTTCCATGCTATGTAGAACACTTAAATCCCTGAAATCTGACTCACTCCAGGAAAATCTGTGTGAGTAAGGACCGGCAGAGATTGGGTCAAGTGAGTGGCATGCAGCACAGCACTGCTTTTAAAGGTCAGTGATCAAGGGGCAGCAGTTTCTTTTAGATTCAACTCTCACAGTAAATAAAATAAGGAAAACTATGTCTGGGGACAGGAGATGGGAGAGCTGCTGTTTTTTCTTGTTGATATTCATCAAGCCTTACTTGCCATTTCAGCAAACCTGATGTTGGAGAATTTAATGGACAAGGACTGGCAACTCTTTCCTATTTCTGTGATTAAAACAAAAACCATTACTGCTTCAAGTCTGGGCACTACATGCAGACCTTTATTTTGCTCCAGAGAATTGGTAAACTCAGGAGGAGCTGGCAGCAATGTTTATTGTTCCATCAGAAGAAAACCTTCATATTGGACAGAATTTGACAAGACAGTTGTCTAACAGTAAAGACAGTTGAACAGATACTGCCAGAGGCAAACTATGTAAATCAGATATCTTACACCCTGCCATACCTCCCTAAGTGGGATTTACAGCAGAAAAAACATAAATCCAACAGGATTTTTTTTCCAAGCTGCTAAGATATATTATCTAATTTCATCTTAGTACATATACATATTCACAGCAAAAGCCCATTTATAGACTTGCCTTAAATAGGAAGCTAAGACTTGAAGTTCATGTGGCTCATTTATTTAGTGGAAGTCAACTTGCACAGCCTAACTTCACAGTCTATATCAAGACATAGCAAGAGTGTAGCCAACAGGTTGAGAAGTGACTATTCCCCTCTATTTATCGGTTGTGGGATCACATCTCTGGTCACAGCTGGGTTCAGTTTGGGGCTCCTAGTGCTGGAAAGACATTGGTAGACTGCAGTAAGCGCAACAAAGGGGCACCAAGATGACTGAGGCTGTTACATGACAATCAAAGTGGTGTTGAGGGAACTGTTCAGCCTCAAAGAAGCCAAAGCTGAATGGAAATCTAGCTACTGTTCATAGCTACTGGGAGGAACACAGGGCTAGGACAAGATGCACTTGGTACAAGCTGGAATGGGGGAAAGTCTGACTTGATACAAAAAAATATTTCTTATTGTGAGAGTTTTTGGCAGGACGGCCTGCCCAGTGAGAGCAGTATCTCTCATTCAGAGATACTCACAACTCTCCTGGAGAGGAGACATAGCCTGGCACAACCTGCTGCATCTAGACCTGATTGGAGCATAAGGCTGGACATGAAGATTTTTGGAAGTTCCACCCAACACATGGTTCCTTGATTCAATGACTCACGGCTTATCATAGTTTTTGGGACAGAAATTTGAGTGCACACAAAGCAAAATATCCATGGTTGCTTTGGAGGTGATCACCCAGCAGCACATTTCATATTGAACAGCCCATTTGCTGCTTGATTCTGTCTGCCCTTTGATGTTAGTGTTTTCATGGCTTTTGGTTCAAGGCAGTGTTTTATGAGGCCATTAAATTCCACTCTTTTATGAGCAATAAAAAATGCTGGTTTTTATTAGAAATGTATTTCCATTAAACATTTCAGTTGTGCCTGAACACAGAATTGCCTTCTAACAGGGAATAACGCCTTCTTTCTCTTGCATGGGAAGCCAGCCCTTATGGCACAACAACTTCTAGGAAATTGCACTTCTTCTTGACTTCTTCCAGGAGTCTGAAAATGTAAGTCAGGAACAGCCTTCCCTTAGCTGTGGAATCCTGATCTGGGCAGATTGTAAAGATTTGTAGCATTTCACTACACCCTCCAAGACATTAGGAGGAGCAAAAAAAATGCAAACTTAGAAAGAGTGAGCAGAGTAGGGCACAACAGCAACACCCCTGAGATCAGTGGAACACCGCTGCTGACTGCTTGTCAGAGAAGGGAAGGAAAGGATTGCAGGCTGCTACGGCCATGTATTTTACAAGTGCTTTAAAATTACTAAAACTCATGGCATGCATTTAGGTCTGCTAATAGATCAAAAAGTAAATCCTACAGTCGGATTGACTTGGGAAATGAATAAACAGGGGTGGGAGAATTGAAACTCCTGGCTCTTTATTTAGTCATCAAAGAAATCTATTTTGCAATAAGCTAGGGGCATTCTATTAACAGTCTTAGAAGTGCTGAAGGACTAAGAGCAAGGCCCTTCTTGAAGAGATAGCCTGAATTAGCAAAGATCCAAGGGGGTTCTCAAGACATGTTTTGAATTTCAAAAACAACTCTAAGTCACTGAAGTTACTCCTTGATGCTCCCTTAACATTCTCCGCTTTTGATAAGGGCACAATATTGAGCTACAATGAAAGCAAGGTGCATTACCTTCGACAAGGGAAGTGCTTTTGTATCGAGTCTCCTTTGGAAGAAAAAGAGGACAGAAAAGGGAAGATAATGTTGCTGATCCCTGAAACTCCCTTAAATATGAATGCAAATTTACCTAAGTGTCAGGAAGCAAAGGAGTATTCCTGTTCTGGAGAGCAGCTTCTCTAAGGTTTGGGAAGAGAATTGTTCAAGCATCAACACTACAGCCACAGAGAAAGCAAAGTCTCCTAGTTCCTGTTCTTGGGAACTACAACCAGGGCTGAAGCACATTTTAGTAAATCAGGTCCCCCAGTTTTGCATTGAAAAGACAGTCCCTCGAGTCTCAGACGTTATACCTAGAGAGAGGCTTCAGACACCCATCAAAATACTAAGCAGAACTCATTGATGGATTGATTTAAAGAAGCTGGACCCTACCAGAGGCACAGCAATGTTGGCTGGCACTAGCACTCAGTCAAGCGGGCTGGCAGGAGAGCTGTTTTGAAAGGTTATTGATACAGAACCAAATAAAAGCAGCAGCTGTTGTCTTTACCTTTCCAGCCTTGTAAATAAATATGAAATATTTTATTTTGCCCTTGACAGAATATGTAAACGCTTTATTCATCCTTACACCTGCTCTGGCAACAGCCACATCTGAGGATCAGAAAATCTGTGCAAGCTGCGATGCTTGTAGGCAAGGATTTCAGCACTTGTTTGGAGCAAAGGCATCCCCTTTATGCTGCCCCAGAAGGCATCTCGGGGACTGGGAAAGCCAGGAAGCAGCCTCGGGTGCGCGGCGCGTACGCCAGCTCGGGTCTGGCACGACTGCCTCTTTCTCCACATCCCTGCTTGAGGCCGGCGGCGCTGCCGCCGTTGGCTGCCGAGCGAGGAGCACCCGGCACATCCCGCGTGCACATCCCGAGAGCGCTGCCCGCAGCCGCTTCTCCGCGCCCGGAGCCCGGCGGGCGGAGCCGGCGCCGCGCCCCGNCGCCCTGCCCTGCCCTGGCACACTGGCTCCCGGGGCAGCAGCCGGCCGTGCCTCGCTCGCCTGCCCGGGGCGACAGGAAGGTAAGAACGGGAAGGGGGGACGGCGCGGCGCTCCCGGCACGGGGCGGCGGCGGGATCCCCGCAGCGCCCGGGCACGGGTGTCTGCCCCCGGGATGGGTGTCTCTCCCCGGGAACGGAGGTCTCCTCCCGGGATGGGTGTCTCTCCCCGGGAACGGAGGTCTCCTCCCGGGATGGGTGTCTCCCCTCGGGAACGGCTCCGGGGGGCGGGAGGGCAGCGGCGCCGCATCCCTGAGGCGCGTTTGCTGCCACCTTCGCCTCCGGCAACCCCAGCCCCTTCCCCAGCGCAGGCACTGCGGTCCTGGTGGGAATGCTGCTTGCTAATGTAATCACGTATTCCGCCCTTTTTGCTTACTCGCTCTCAGAACCGATGTAAATCCTCCATGGGCCTTTCTTTGCTGAAAGTTAGGCGCAATGTGATGCCTGACCATGAGGATGTGACTGCTGGGGGGAAAAGAAACTGGAAAAAAAGTCCCAGTGTGGTGCACTATGCAAGGTGTGCTAGTAAATGCTATCACCTGGAGAGTTTATACCAAAAAAGAATAGAAAGGGTCAAACACCACCTGGAGTGTCACCTCAGTTTTATCCCAATTTTTTGAAAGCAGCTGATATTTTGCTCAAATAACTGTCCCAGTGTCAAACTTGTCCTATTTATTTCATAACTTGCTGACACACCAGCTCATTTGTGCTTTAAACCGTGGCTGTCCCTTCTTTCTCCCTCAGCTTTGTCTTATTGACAAGACCAAAGCATCTTTCATCAGACTGAACAGGGCAGTAACAAATAAAATGAAAGTGTCAGAACAAAAGAAGGCTTTGCCAAAACGAAGGACTTGTAAGTAGGAATCAGCAGAAAGTCAGGGACCAGAGAAATGGGTGAAAATACTTTTGGGAAGAAAGGGATGCTATGTTATTTGGCTGAGCTACATCTTTCTGCCTGGATGTATGGCAAAGAAAGGAAAAAAATTGGATTTGTCAGCCCTCTCGCCTTCTTACTTCTATGTGTAGACATGACCTGCTCTTATTTTGCACTGAAAAAAATTACAAGATTTTGAAGCGTCTGACTAGTTCTGGGACCTCAGCAAATCTCTACTGTAATAATATATGGAAGCATAATTCCTGGGTGTAGGTATGGGTCAAAGGAAAATGCTCATCAGAGTTCTGAACTTCTGCATAGCCTTGACTGTGCAAATTGTGGTAGATCTCTTACATTTTTAACCTGGTGGACTAAAGGCATATTGATAAGGAATCCCTTCCTGACATCCATTGCTTAGGCTAGTAGTTGAAAACTGATGATATTGCTAAAATCGGTGGGGTACACTAGTATGACCAGCTGGCACATCTCAGCTTACACCATTAATTGTTGAGTAAATGTAGACTAAACAGTATGGCATAATTCTGACCTGTTTAGCCTTTCAGTTCATGCAGTTGATCTGCTGCTTTTGCAAAAATAGCTCACCCTGTGATTCTTTGGGATATTGTGTGGGATAGAAGCTAGCAAAAAGGGCTCAGTCTCCTGCTGGCAGACAACCCTCCTTTCTCAGTTTGGAAACCATACTGGAGGATATCACTCACTAATAGTTGCTGGGAACAGAGGTAGGGATGAAAACGTACCTCTGTTCCTCTGAAATGCTTCTCTGAAGATGGAAGGAATTAAGTGGAGCTGATTAAAAAAGAACAAGAATTTTTTTAAAAGCCATGTTAATCCAAACACATCAATAGCTGTTTCTTTAGGCAGACCTGAATTTGAGAAGGGTTAAACTATGTGTAACACTTGATGGCGAGAAAGTGACATTTCTTCTCTACTCTTGCTTTCCTTAGGGAGGATATGAATGGGGAAGTAGAGTGAGTAACTCAGGGTTGGCTTTCCTCTCAGTGGCGAACAGTGGTGTTTTATTGGTAAGTTTGCTTGGCACTGGTAATTTCTTAGTATTTTCCCAGGCCAGGGAAAGGAGTCCCCAGGTTCATGGTTCTTGGTTAATGTGCCACCCATGCTCTGGGCAGTTTGCATGGGGACGTGTACTTTTTTACATTGGACTGAAGTCCAAGTCAGCAACTGACTGTAAACCATTCATATATTGTGCTTACTGAAGTCTTCGGGTAGCACAGAATTCGGTTCAGCCTGTGTAAGGAAGGAAAAAAAAATGTGGTTTTTATGCCAGTGGTGAAATTCTTACTGACATCAGCAGGGGAATGATTTGCTCTTCCCTATGACTGCAGTCAGAAATGAATGCCTGATTGGCAGCCTCCAAGGAGCTCTGTTTTCTGAAACATCATACAGAAAGGAAATATCGTGTATAACTGTGTTTCAATTGTTTATTGAGTTGATTTCAGCATGAATAAGTTGCGCAGTCATTTCAAAGAAATGCTGTTATTTCAGTTCTATTACAGTGGTATTTTTATTTGCATCATGGTACAAACTGTTCTAAAACAAAGTTTCTTAAAGAAAGACCCCAGTAATTAGTTCACTGGTATTAAGGAAGGGCATAAACCTGTGAGAATTTAGTAACTATTTAAAGGAAACACTTTTCATTAAGGAAAAGCTGGAAGATTATTATGCTAATAACAGTCTGGATGGTGCTGTTCCATGTAGAATTCCCATAGATATTACTGGAAGACTTGTGCTAAATCAGCACTAGTTTTAGGTAGTGGATTGTAAAAAAATGATATGCTGCCCAGCAGGATCTTAATCCTTCTGCATTTACTTAGGCAAACTTTGTCTTTGGAATGCTTTTGAAATCTGTTCCAATTTTCAGCAGGAGTCATGCCTAAATAATATTACTGGATCAGCCTTCAAAATGTAAGGGCAAGAGAGTTCAAATATAGTAAGACAGATCTTCTCTTAATCCTGCAATGTAGCATGTGGGTTAGGAAAGAGATGTGGCTTTAGCTCGGTGCTTCTTGTCTTAGCCCATGTGGACCAATTTCTCCACTTGTTCTTGTACTGTTTTGTTTTCAGGGGCAGCTCTGTGGCTTAGACCAGGCTGCTGCAAGGATGGGGCCCCTGGAAGCAGGAGGTGAGGAAAACCAGACAGATGAAATGAAAATGGAGCTGTTCACTAAGCTGTACTTGACAAGATACACCACACCACTCAACGAATTGGCTCTGGACCCTAAACCAGAACTGAAGGACAGCACAACACTTGTTGAAGTGCAAATAATTCTTATCTTTGCTTACTGCTCCATCATCCTGCTGGGGGTGATCGGAAACTCCCTTGTGATCCACGTGATCATCAAGTTCAAGAGCATGCGTACAGTGACTAACTTCTTCATTGCCAACCTGGCGGTGGCTGACCTGCTGGTGAATACGCTGTGCCTGCCCTTCACTCTGGTTTACACGCTCTTGGGCGAATGGAAGCTGGGCCCGGTCCTGTGCCACCTGGTGCCTTATGCTCAGGCCCTGGCTGTTCACGTGTCTACTGTGACACTGACTGTGATCGCTCTGGATCGTCACCGCTGCATCGTCTACCACTTGGAAAGCAAAATCTCCAAGCGGATCAGCTTCCTGATCATAGGAGTTGCCTGGGCAGTCAGTGCCCTGCTGGCAAGTCCTCTGGCCATCTTCCGTGAGTACTCGTTAATTGAGATCATTCCTGACTTCAAGATCGTTGTCTGCTCTGAGAAGTGGCCAGGGGAGGGGCAGCTCAACTATGGCACCATATACAGCATCTCCATGCTCCTGATCCAGTATGTGCTGCCCCTGGCAGTCATCTCCTATGCCTACATCCGTATTTGGACCAAGCTCAAGAACCACGTTAGCCCTGGGGCAGGGAATGACCACTATCATCACCGGCGCCGGAAAACCACCAAGATGCTGGTGTGCGTGGTCGTGGTGTTTGCTGTCAGCTGGCTGCCCTTCCACACCTTCCAGCTGGTCAGTGACATTGACAGTCAGGTGTTAGACCTGAAAGAGTACAAACTGATCTACACGGTGTTTCATGTCATTGCCATGTGCTCTACGTTTGCTAACCCCCTTCTCTATGGCTGGATGAATAACAACTACAGGACGGCCTTCCTCACGGCCTTCCAGTGTGAACAGCGGCTGGACTCCATCCACCCCGAAGTATCAGCAGCTTTCAAAGCCAGGAAGAAACTAGAAGCAAAGAGGATTCAGTTCCCTGGGGACTCTTTCACACAACCTACCAATGTCTAAGGTATCTGACTTTAAAGAAGAAATGAATATGTTGTGGACAAAGGGATGAATCCATTTTGGTACATGCATTTTTAATGCATAATTTTGTTCATAAATGGTGAAAGAACAGTAGCAGGAAAGTCCAGGCAGGTGTTATGATTTGAGGGGAGTTGATTGACATCAAGAGTATGTAACCATCCAACTGCATGGAAATAAAAGGGAGAGGCTTTGTTTATGGCTGTCTCTAACAGGGTAAATACCCTTCCATCCCTCCCATATCTTCTTGACAAGTCTAAATGACAAGGGCAGGGTTTGCTGGTTTTGCTGCAGGAAGGCAAACGGCTGATTTGTAGCACAGGAATATTGGTGGCGGGTGTGGGTAGTTTTTATGTTGAATGTGGAGATCAGGGAGTGCAGAAGTCTGCCAGGAGAAAGAAGCCTGTCTGGTGGGGGAATCAGCTGTGCTGGTTAAACCTCAAACTTTTCAGGCCCCTTCTCTCCCATAGGCATCTTTTGAAAAGACGAGGGAATTAAGAAGAGAAATATGTTACTTTTTTTTGACTGGTGCTAGACTATTTTGAACAAGAGCATTTGAAATAGATTAGGTGGTGAAAACAGAAAAGAGAAAAGAAAAACCAAACCCACCCAAATACCGGATTCAGTGAGAGGAAAGGTCAGGTTTCTACATAAAATGAATTGTGGGTTTTGGCCAATCAAATGGGGTAAAAAGTCATCCCTTAAGGATTGGCAGTTGTTATGCTGGTGAGAAAATCACGAGCCTGTGACTTGGTCGGTCATTCCCCGCAGATTCCTGCCTTTCATTCTGCTCTGGGAACAGCTCACAAATGCAGTGCTTTAAAGTGGCATTTGAAGGCAGGGAATGCAGGCTCAGGTCTTCTGTGAGCACTTCATAAACTGCTAATATTATCATTTTCAGGACCTGCTTAAATGTCTAATGTGTTATTAACTCCACAGGCTTTGAATTGTTGCTGCTTCTGCCTGGATAATAAAACAGTAGATAATTTTGATCCTCTGGAAAGGCTGCTAGATGGTAAAGTGCTTTTCCTTATTGTGGTTTTATGTCACATACTCATCTCGTCTCGGAGCTTTTTCCATCTTTAGCTTTTGTAAAAATTAAGAACATCTGAATGACTGTAACCTAATAACAGTATGCTATGTTTATGTGATAACTTATCAGTTATTCTGCATGCCGTAGTTAATAGTTAAATTCCTTTTTTGCTCAGGTATAAAATTTTAATCTGTTTACTGCATTGTACACAGCAATGTTCAACTCTTCTATGTCTTTGTTCAGCCTCTTTGAACTCATTAAAGAGATGAAGAAAATTTCAATCCATGTTTATTCCAAGCTGCCCTGTTGCTTATCTAAAATAAAAACAAGTGTGATACTTTCACTTGGAGTCTAGTTTGACAGCTACATTTCAGCAGCCTCATTTTTTGTTTCCATTTTTTGTTGTTCCTAAATTCATTGTGTTCTCTCTTACAAATTAAAACCCAAGAAAACTCCAGTGCTGAAATGTTTGCTATGTAATGAATAGTATCAGGTCTTTATTAAGTGGAGAAATTCAGAGTATTCAGTATTTGGCACCATCTTTTAAATATCCATTAAATCATTTGGACTTGGATTTTCTTGAGCAGAAAAGGGAGGTCTAGAGAATTAGCTAGTGTTTACTTGAGCAGGAAAAGGTATCCATCATTCTTAAACAGTTTTACAAAAATAGATTAATTCTCCACCATGTTCAGGACATGATATTGCCCACAAATTATTTTTGTCCGAATATTAGTAGTATCCAAAATGTAAGCTCAAAACTCCTACGGGTGAGGAAGGATTATAGAAGTGTGCAATTATTATGGACATCAATCACATGTATCACATGACTCTGAACCCTTCATCAGAAGTATTACTAATACAAATATCCTCCTTTATTTAAAACACAAATGATTTTAAAGTTCTGTTTAAACTCCTTTAAGCGTATTAGAGTGTGTTATATAGACAGTTTTGAAGTAACCCTGACAGTGTGTGCAAAATCTACAATTGCCAGGCTAATTCTCTATAATTTTAGGTCTGCTTTACATCATCCTGTATAAAAGCAATTAATTACAAATCATCTTTCTGTTTATTTCATTGTATCTTTATCTTACGGCTTACTGAGCTTTCTCTGCAGCCATCACGCCGAGCCAGAACTGGTGCACTGATTTGTTGCATTTCTCTCCTCTCTGCCTTGTGGAGGTGGTGCCCTGGTCAGTGCCAGCTTTAGGGTAACAAACCTGTGCACAGCGTCCCACCGCAAGGTGTGGATTTTCCCAGGGCACTTGGAGATGGGATGTGGAAGAGCCAGCACTCACTTGTGCCTCTTGCATGGCTTAATCGCTCCTCAGACTTGGCTGCTGCACAAGCACAGCTACACATTTTAGTACCCATCATGTTGGTAGGAAAACATGGCATTTTATCATCAAAATCAATGATGCAGCAGCATCCCTTTGGGGTTGCCCCAAATCCCAGCTGTCAGAAGCATCTGGAAACTCAGCATTCATCCCCATTTCCCTGTAAGGGAAAGTGAACCTATAAGCAGTATCTGACCACTGGACTAAGGAGTCCGCAGGGGACCCTCTGTTTTGCCTGATACAAGAACCAGGGTCCAGGTCTCCCCATTCACCTATTAGTGCTTTAATTATATTTTTAAGGCATTATATTCTTTTCATGTTGCTTAGGTACAAGTTTTATACAAAGCCAAAGAATACCAGCAGCATTCACCCATTGAATAATTTGCTAGTAGGTAGGAGGGCACCCAAAAGGAAATGTCATCACTGTTTCAGGGCAAGAATTTGAACCAACGTACCACAGTTCTCATCAGTGTGATCTCCTGAGGCAGCAAAATATGTCTACTTAGAGCTGTTGTATTGTATATAAAATAATTAAACATTGAATATCATGGTTTTATGGGCAGGAGGTTATGACCTTTGCATGGCACTCAGGTTCAGGGACAAGGATATCAGAACAGATACAGACAGAATTTAGGTTAGGCCTCCTCCCCCATTCTCCACGAGTACATATACTGTAAAGATGCTGCAATACAGGCACGATGAGCTCACTGGGAGTAGTGCCATGCTGATCTTGCTTTGGACTCTTATTTGGGGTTGGCTTATAGAAATGAGACCTATCCACCACTTAGGTGCTATCAGATGTGATCTAGGATCCTAGCTGGTCAGCACCTAGCTCTTTGCCTCTGTGGAAGAACACGTTTTGATGCCTTGCAAATTTTACTGGCAGAAATGCATCTCCAGGCTTTGGCAGCAGCGCAGTCCTGAACGGTCCATGGTTACACAGGTACAGCTGCAGCCCTGCGCTCTCCCAGCGCTGGCTGGGCACCAGGCAGCTCAAGCCTGGAGGCAGAAGAGCTGCACTCATGCACTCTCCCAAGGCTGTCGTGCATTTGCCTCGGAGGAGCAGCACTGTGCTGCTTCTGGACAAGTGTTAAAGTCACATTGCCTGTTAAGGGTACAGCCACGGGGCTACAAGTGGAGAAGCAATCCTGAGTGAGCTGCTAGGATTTTATGGGAAGCCACCGAAGATGGGGTTTTGGTATGTGGGGACAGAGCTGAACTCTCTCACTGAGCCCTGTGAGTAAATAAGCTTCACTGAGAGTTGTGATCTCCACGTAGAACTTCAGCCTGTGACTGAACAGAAAGTACACCATTGTTAATCTAAGAAAAAAAATAGATTTGAGGCTATAAGCAGTTAAAAGGACTAAGCCTTGACAGCAAATGGGTTTAATATGATATCTATTTATGTATAAATTGTACGTCAGAGCTGCGCAAAAGTTGTTTTGTAGACTAAGTGTGTGGAAAATAGTCGTCTGTCAGTATAACCCTGCCTTCTATAAAATGTGTAATGGACATACATACCTTGTCAACATACTAATAAGTTAGATAACACTAAGAGTAATAACTGAATGGAAAATACTATCTGCATTTTATCTGTCAGACAACAAAAAAATAACTGAGTTCACAGATTAGTATAAGCCATTTCCTTGCTTCATAGTTTCTAAACTCTCTCCAGGATTTTCTTATACTAATCCAGATCATGACCTTAAGGGATGAATTTTGTCTTTGGATGCCTGAGTTATTTACCTAGTATTGTCATTATAAATGCCACTCCACAATAGGGGAACTGCTTTGTGCCAAATTACAGGTTCTTTGCCCTAAAAAGCTATGAGATGTATGTAAATCCATGCAAGACTGGTTTTGCTAAAGAACTATGTACTGCAGTACAAATGCTTATTTATGCAATCAGTAGTGATTTTCGTATCTTGAATTGGCTGTCATTTTAAAAGGAAATTAATACAAGTGTCTGAGGAATTCTGAAGCTGGTAAAGCTGGAGAAGTAAGAAAGTCACAGGATGAGCTGCTACTTCAAGAAGCAAGAAAGAGAGAGCAAGAATGAGGCTAGTGAAGATGTCATTGATTTATAGACTTTTGTTCTTCCTTTGGTCCGGGCAGTGAGAGAAATGTGTAGAAATGAAACCAGGACAAATGAAGATGTGTGTACGAGGGACAGTGTTGCCCAGGGAAACTGAGGAACTTTGAGAAGAAATTCCCGTGATTGTTTGAGCCTTAAAACTCACATCATGTTCTCAAGCAAGTAAACCTGGATTTGTACATTACTTCACCTAAATGCAATATAGCTGAACAGCTCTGTGCTGATAAGGTATCAGAAGGAATGGATGTGTTATTAATTCTAGCCAAGATATGGGATGAATAATGTATACAAGCTCCTCATAAGCTCATTTCAGATGGGATATATGAAAAAATTGGTGCTTGCATTAAAATCTTTTCCCTCTCAGACTTCACTGACCTCCCATGGAAGGAAGATAGCTTAAACTCTAAAACTTAAAGGCTCTGGAATTGCACATCTGATGGACGGAGGCACAGTTTAGCTTGAACAAATCATTATAATTTTTATTTTGCTGATCTTCATAAGAGAAAAAGGCTGCAGTTTTCCTCTTGGACCTGCAGCTGAATTGGCACAACTGGAGTTTATATGAAACAGACTTTTATTTGTACACTTCACAACCCTCATAATCTACTAATTCTGTTATACATGATATCTTCAACAGTAGAATCCATGCTTACACATTGGGTCAAACTATTTCTGTGCCTTCAAGTTTGCACAGAAAAAGAGTTTAGGACAATTCTCCTATTTATTAGCATCCTCCAAAGTCAGTTATTTGTAGCCAACTGAATTTTAAAGTTTGTTGGCAGTACTGTGACTTATTATTTAAGGTAGCCAAGCTGGTGAAACAACCAGCCTTGCTCTTGCTGCACTCGGGCTTGGGGCAAGCCCATCTCAGCAGAGCATGGCTGCAGTTCCTCACCAAACGAAATCTGAGGTTTGGAGCTGAGGCAGAGACACCCCTTCCCAGTGGATTCTGAGGATTGCTCCCAGCAGCTGAGCTGGGGAAATATTTTTCAGTTTTTCAGTGCTTCAAATCTCGGTTTATGCCGCTGTGAGGACAACACATGTTGCATTTGGCAATGCTTCATCCCGGTTGCACCCTAAAGTGGCTGACTGCAGAGAGTGTAAGTGTGCAAGTGCCACATGTCTGCTGCCTCTCCAGCTCGGTGTAGCCCAGCTTCCAGAGCTCAACTAGAGCTGACAGTAAGTGTTCAGGGGCACCCTTGGACTGAGCACAGGGAGAGTGAGGGCAGTGAGGCTGAGCTGATGACAGGGTGGCTGGGGCAGTTCCCCTCAGGGAGCTCATCCTTAGCCCTAATTAAAACTTGCTCTCGTACCTCCCACTCTCTCCAGCACTGATGTGGCCTGAGGCACGAAAAGCTGATGGCTGCTTCACGTTATTACGTGAAGTGAGTGGTGATAGACTGCCACTTCAGCAGTGCATTTCTTCTCCATGCCTCCATCAGCTGTGCTACTCATACCAGAACTGAACTGGCAGGGAGATCCATGGGGAAAAACATTTTACAGATAAGTGTTAAAGTTCTTGTACTGACAAGAACACTGGCTAACGGGTGGTTCTGCAAAATATAAATACTTTAAGACAGAGCTGGATGCAGCTATGGTGGGATGGGTGTGTGCAGCAGCAAACCTCTCCTCTGTCACCACAGCATGAGGCAGATGCTTGCACAGAACCACACAAAACTTGTGCAGGCCAGTATGATGTGCAGGGATCAAGAAACCACTTCCAGTTAACATTAATTCCTGCTTCTGTAGGTGACAGGTGAACATTTAGTGATAGGGATACACAGTTTGTGGTCTTTAGTGTTGAGATCTCTCATGAGTCATATTAAGCCAGAGGAATGATTGCAAGGACAAGTAGAACTAAAAATTATGAAAGGGTTAAGCTATAATAAAGGCAGTCTCACTGTGCATAGCAAGTTTGCTTTCTTTGAAGTTAAAATTCCATGGTTGTCTCAGTTAACTGGAATTAAAGGTAGAGAAAAGAGAGGAAGAGACCTCATTACATTCAGAATTCTTATTTTGTTTGCTTGTTTTCTTCTAATGGGGCAGCAAAAGGGTTTATATCCAGCTCAGTGTATAATTGATTGCCAGGACATAAATTGAAATGAAAAATCATGCTCTCCATAATTGCTATTCAAAAGTCTTGCAATATACCCTGAAAGTATGCTTTCTGATTTATCTATCCCATTCATCGTCCTTTCCGTCTCAGTGCTTGTGCCTGTGCTGTAAATTCTGATTTTAAACATCAGAAGAAGCTGCCTTTCTGACTCTTAAGTTAGCTGGAAACCCCAACGGTGTGTTGGGTTATTTTTGATAAATTACTATCTAGTATCTCTCATGATCTCTTCTTCTATCTTGGGCTATAAGAGCAAGTAGCAACTTCCTCTAACCTTAGTTTGTGTTTATGATTTAGCTATTCCTGACAAACTCCTAGAACACTTCGTAACCTCATATGCATCTGTTACATATGTATGATACAGCTAATTTCTTGCTTCTCTGGCTTTCCTATGGAAGAATATAGCTCTTGTAGTCCAAAAAAAAAAAAAAAATCCAATTCATCATTTTATTGCTCAGTTTGCTACTTGTCTGAGACATAATACAGGTGATACCACAAAATTTTTCTCTCTCTCTGTGAGATTGTATACATATGGAAAGCTTGGTACTACTATAAAAGAAAATAAAGTATTTGGGTGCATAATGCTTAAATTTTGATTTCTGAATAACACCCCGAGCTACTTCAAATGACTATGCAAACCCCAGTAACTTAGCATTAATAAAGCAGCAGAAAGTCCTGCATGGGTGCTTGGTGGGACAAGATGGCAGGATGAGGCAGTCATGTGACTTGAAAAACACTGAACTTCAGCTCAAGAAGGTGCTTTGTTTTGTCCTCTTACACAGGAAGTTGCTTATCCCTTCTGCTGGAAACAGGTGCTCTTAGTGTGGGCTCTACTGCTGAAAGGTTCCTGGTAAACAAAATGCACAGAACTTTGCGTGTGACGCTGGCAGAACTATACAGTATCCTTGAATACCTCCCCTTTCACGTTTGGTTGCCCATCTTCCCACCCAGTTTGCTACAGAAGAGATTTTCCTCTTGGGATCTACAAGTGACAATCCTTCACGGGCTGTTTACAGCCTTGTGTCTTCACAAATCCTAAACAGGTGACATTTAAGCAGCGGGAAGGAGCCAGCAGTGCAAACAGGACTACAACTCTATCACAGCAAGCCCTCCTTAAAACAAATGAAATGCTGACTCGCCAAAGAAGAACACGTAAAATGGGGAAGGTCAGAGCACTGATGACTTTTTTTGTTCTTGTGCTCATAATTACAGATTAGAGACCACATTAATGTTTTTCTACTGAAGTTACACCTAACCAGTATCACAGCTGCTGAGATGAAAAACAGATTAAAGAGGTAAACGATTAGGACAGCTTTGTCCAGCACAAACAGACTGAAGTGCACTCCTAATCTTTGTATCAATGTGATTCTTGGTGTTGGTGTCTATAGCTGAACTCCTGCAAGCTGATGAGCTTACTGCTGAACTTCTGTTTCCCAAAGAGCTAAAAGATAGAGAAATGTGAATTTCAGTGACAGACGCTTTAAATTTACGCTTCCAGCTCCATTTTATTCCTTTGAAAATCTCCCCATAAGCCATTTCACGCCTTTACATACACATGCCCTTAGCTCACATAACCTGCATGGGAGGATTGGCAGCACCTGATCACAGTTTCATTGGACCTATCCTACCACTCCAACTGAAGGTGGCTTCATTTTACCTTCATAATTTGCAGCCCTAATTAAGCATATATGCTCTCAGACACAGGCTGGAACACTCTCAGGATGGACAGCTTGCAGACACTCTGCTGTCCTTGATAAAGTCCGGGTTCACCCGTGAGGATGCACCAAGTGTGAATGATCAGGCCCTCAAGAGCTCTGTCCATCTGCAGGTCTCCCTAAGACTAATATCTAGCAAAGCCTAGTTTGCCACACTTCTTTCCTTACTTTGGAGCCTACATCTTAGGATGTCAATGTAGAGTGGCTTTTACCAGTGTTACTTGGAAAAAATGGGTCCTACTTTCTTGTATCTGCACTGGTGTTTTAGAGACCATGTATTTGTCTGTAGCACCTGTTCAGAATCTCACCACAATAACCCTCCTGAAAAGCAGGACAGGTGGGAAGGTTCTTCATGTAGCCAGGTTTTTAGCTCTGCCCCATTTCCTGGGGCCCTGATACCTCCCTCCTGGCTGTCAAGAGGTCAGGCTTTAACATTCAGAAATAATTTTGGTGCCTTGAGTCTGTAACCAAGACCACTCTCATCCTTCCTTCCTACTTCCTCCCTGAGAAGGATGCTGCTGACTCTCATTTCCAAACAATCTTGCTTGATATTATGGAGAGAAAACAGGGAACTGGTTTCTTCAAAACACCATGAACTTGCTCTTGCAAATAAAAAAAAAAAGCCAAAAAGCTAGCCCAGCACAGGGCAGCATTTGAAATCGGAGTTCATGAGTTTTTTTTTTTTAATGTCTGAAAGACATATACAGGCACATTTAGAATCTTATCCTCTCAGAGACTGCTAAGAGCCTTTGCCTGATGCAGATTGCAGTTTCTCACTAGACACTTTTCAGACGGAAAGAGGTGAAAGCCTGCCCTGAACACAAAAAAGCAGCCTACTTTCTGCATCCAGCTTTAGAGAAGAACAGAATCTACACAGGGAGAATTTCCTATTAGAGTTCAACAGTTCATTGGATTTTCATTTTCTATTAACACACACAGCTTAATTGATTTTTAAAACAGCTCATTTTAAAAGTATGGTCCTAGGCAGTGTTCCTAGTATATTTTTATAATGTCACTGCGGGAGTGGTTAAAGGGAGATGTAGGCTATTAAGGCACAGATGTGTTCCCATTGTTTAACTCTTGAAAACACTTAATGCAGGCCCTGCTGGCTCTGAACACTGTAGCACCTAGCAACTCAGGAGCACTTCAGCCCTAATGCACGTTGGCAGGTATTTTATTCAGATGAACAGCATGCCACTTGAGGTCACGATTGGTTTGTAAATCCATGCCTAGGAGCTCTACTGGACTCTGTATAATTATACCAGACCAAAACTTTCTTTTTCATGGAAAAAATTAAAGACAAGCCTGATGTCTTCTCTTATTTTACCCTCAGTTATTTGCTGTGTTTAATACAAAGTTATTAGCTGCCTAACACTGAGACTTATCTAACCTTTTTCTTCTTCTTTTTTTTTACCTGAGAGATGCTTGATTTGAGTGGAACAATGTTAAAAAAAAGGAGAGAAAAAAGTCAGATGTTGGTAAATATATCTGGAAATGATGCAGTGAACAATTGGAAAAGAAGGAAAAAGTGTTTTTCATGCAGAAATTTGTATTACACACTTTTTTTGCCATCACAAAATGTAGCTCAACACTCCCATTTGGTGTTTTCCAAAGCAAAGCAAAAACAGAACAGTAGGCATGTGAGCTGGTGACCAGATCCTCAGCTCCCATAAATTAGGTCGGTGTGGCTCCACTGCACATAGTAGTACTCAGACCATTTATATCCCATTGTGGCACCAGCCTGACGAACTCTCCCTTTCACACGCTCAGTTTCAGAGAGAGGCAATAAAAAGAAATGCACATTAGCACTATGACAAACTTTTCATATGCCCTACTTTTATCTCTTTGGAGCTTTGTTTGGATGGATCATGTTGCATTAAGTAAATGCAACTTGTGTCCTCCATCTGAAACCCCTCCTGAGGCAGGAGGGAGAACAGGGGAGAAAGGGGCTCTGCAAGCCAGAGCAGCCAGGGCTGTGGTCACAGCAGTTGCCAGCAGCAATGGGCACATGGGAAGAAAGGCTGCTGAGTTGGAAGCTCTTAGGTAGGAGATTGAAATGGAGATGCCTGAAAATGGGATAACAAGATGGGGGATTCTATTGCAAGAGAACTCAAAATTACACAGTATGGGGATAGAAAGGAGAAGTTGAGGCCTTAGAGCCAGGAGGTTAAATTTTATAAAAGAACAGCTGTGTGAAATGGTAACAGAGTCAGGGATTAGAGTTGTAGTCAGGGGTGGGTAATAAAAAGAGCCTTTTCCCAGGCCTGTTAACCCCAAATCTGTTAGGTGCCCTTTTCACTCAGCTAAGTGTTTTAGTTGACAATGTATGAAAATGGTGAGATCTACTGATCTCCATACTTTTTAAATATTGTTATGAAAATCGAAAAAAGTTCAAGGGCATTTAATCACTTGAGCAAGAAGGTTTACTTGTCTTGGTGTTCTTTCTTTTTTTAAAAACAAATATTTTATTCTGAGTTTGTCCTAGAAGTCACAAGATTTGAAGAGACCTCAGGGAAGAATATTTTCACTGGTTTTAAACCTGATGCAGTTCCCTGTTTCTCCCTACTGCAAGATGAAACCATTTCAAATTTAGCAACCCAGTGGACAGTCCAAATGAAGGCTGAAGCTCCTCATCAGCAGCCAGTTACCTTGGCTTGAGTTTCAGCAATCCAGCTGATGGCTGGCAATTGTTCCTTCATCTGTTCTTGTTCCCATAGAAACAGAGAGAAAATAGTCAAACTTAGGTAAAGCCTTTTTTCTTGCTTTTTTTCCCCTTCTTTTTCTGAAAGAAAGAACAGCAGCAAAGATGTTCATGAAGTGCTGCTTGTTTTCTGTGACCTGGGGCTCTTTTTCATTGGAACTGGCAGAAAGTAAGCAGCCAGCTACAGAACCATAAGATCCTGTGGAAACTACAAGAGGTACAGGCTCAAGTGAGATAGAGATATTGAGATATTTTTTCAGAAAAGCGTATAGACTACGAGTCAACAGCAGTAAAAGATCAGTAGGAGTTTACCAGATGAAAAAGTAAACAAAAAAGCATCAAAAAAACATCTGTAGGTGTGAGTTCTCTTTGTAATTTAATAGTGTTTATTGACTGCAATGAGTAAGGAGCAGACTGTATTGTTTGGGTTTTTTTCATTATTCCATGTGCAGACATGATCAAAACATTTACTGAAATTGAATTCTTCCTTTTGTTGTAACCATTTTCTGTAAAACTACAGCCTGGTTGATTTGTGAGTGCTTGTGCTCACACATCTTTTGGGCAATATGGTGCTTTCACTTAATTCTCCTGAAGTTGCTCTGGTTCTCTAATGGTGCAGAGGAGCAGCAGTTAGCCCAATGAGTGTGTTTTACCGCACACATTCCTGTAAAAATAAGACAAATAAAAATAAGACTTGGCATTTAAATGTTTCAAAAAGAAGAAAATATCTCTCCCAGATGACATCCCTCCTGCCTCAAAACTGGTGGATTTTATCACTATGGTGAGTGCTGTGCAGCCCTTCAGAAGGACCTCGACAGGGTGGAGAGATGGGAAGAGAACCATCTGAATTTCAACCAGGACACATTCAGGGTCCATCACCTGGGCAAGGTCCTGCACCTGGGCAAGCTGGGGGTCACCCTGCTAGGAAGCAGCTCTGGGGACAATGGACCCGAAATGTGCCCTCGTGGCCAAGAAGGCCAATGATATCCCGGGGTGCATTAGGAAAAGCACTGCCAGCAGGGCAAGGGAGGTGATCCTGCTCCTGTGCTCAGCCCTGGTGAGGCCACATCTGGAGTGCTGTGTCCATTTCAAGGGAGACAAAGGAGCCCTGAAGCAGGTCAAGCAGAGGGGAACAAAGATGATGAAGGGATTGGGGCACCTCTCTTGTGAGGAAAGGCTGAGACAGCTGGGCCAGTTCAGTCTCAAGAAGAGACAACTGAGAGAGGACCTCATCAATGTCTGTCAGTATCTGAAGGGAGGGTGTCAGAAGATGGAGCCAGGCTCTGCTCAGTGGTGCCAAGCAACAGGACAAGAGGCAATGGGCAGAAACTGATGCACAGGAAGTTCCCCCTGAACATGAGGAAGAACTTCCTTACTGTGCAGGTGACTGTGCACTGGAATGGATAGTCCAGAGAGGTTGTGGAGTCTCCCTCACAGGAGATACTCAAGAACCATCTGGACACAATCCTGTGCTGTGTGCTCTAGGATGGCCCTGCTTGAGCAGGGAGGCGGGACCAGATGATCCACTGTGGTCCCTTCCAGCCTTACCCATTCTGTGATTCTGTGGTCTTCCAGACAGACGTGTCACATATGAATGACAGTGCTCTACTGATTCTGTGATTAGTCTGATTCAGACTACATCACAGAATCATCACAAACATCCATCATCCCCAAAGGCTAACACTTTTTGGTTCTCTTAGTGAGACATTACATGAGCAGCTGGACACCCATTTAAAGCCAGTCTCCAGACAGATTTGGTAACAAGCTGGAAAGGTACCCATCGCAAAAATTACTGTAATGAAAAGCACCATTCTGGGAGCTAGTTTCCATATTGTGACATGATTTCACAACATTTTTGGTGAGTTTTAACGATAATTTAGAATCTTATACATGCAGACACTGATTCCTGTGGACTTTATGCCTTGGCAGCCTCGAGGTACTTCTACTGCAGCAGATGAGAGAGCTAACTGAGCTGGTGATTGTCAAGGTAATAAAATGGCTAAGGACAACAAAACCTTCTTGTCTGTTCTTATGAGAAATACCTATTTCCAATAGCATTTTGACATTTTAATGTAGCTAGAAGGGATTTCTTGATGGTTTTCATTAGTAAGGAACATTTTAGTATTTTACTTTAAGTGTATTTGCTACCAAGAGCACTTCATTTTCTTTCATTTTCTTCCTTGCAGTGGAAGGCAGCAATTTTACATGTCCTAAGAAGTCAAATAATGGTGCATCCTGCCTCTCCTTAAAATCTGGTAGACAAAAACCTGCAATTTCAGTTTGAAACAGCTAAGAGAGTTTAAAAAATGAAATTTACTTATTTATTTATTGATTTATTTATTTATAGGAGATAGGTGAACCTGGATTCTCTGCTTTATTTATTCTTTTCTTCTTGGTGCCCTACACACCAATTCATTCAGTTTCCCTCATAGCTGGCTCAGAAACATGGACTCTGAACATGGACTCAATGTAACTTATTTTTATTCACAAGCTGAGACACAAGCAAGGTAACAAGGCAAGCTCTTACTTCATCAATTGTCTTGCCTATATTGGGGGTTGTACCTTTTTTATATAGAAGGTCAAACAGAAATGTCCTTACAGCATGTAGGAGTTTATTTTTTAGAGCATCAGAATGAATAGACAAGATTGAATCAAAGATCTGTCTAACCCCAAAAGGCCAGAAGAGGTGAATAACTGATGGGGAGAGAATAGTGACAGAGCAGGCATATAATGAAAACTCCCCCCAGTACATTCTGTTTTCTGGAGAGCTACACATACTGCACATTGGTAATCTATATTAAATAAATCCTTGAATAAAACAAAATTGTTGTATTTCAATTCCAACTTGTCCAAGTAAACCTGTCTTGCTTTTTATGCTTATTCAAGCACTTAATACTCCCCGGCCAAGGATTTCAAGGTTTAAATATGTGTTGCATGAAGGACTAATGCTTCTTGCGCTTCTTTGCATCTGAATCGTCATTATTTTTTGCAGTCTCCCTCAACAAATGAAGCTCATGAGCTTCACCATAAGAGCCTGGAATACCTTTGCCTTGTGCCTACTGATGAAAAGATCTACCAACCATTTGCTTACCTAAAGCTGCACTGCAAGAGAAATAAGGACTTAAACTTCAGCAAATCCTATTTAAACCAGAGGCTGAACTGCCTCCATTAATAAATGATGATTTGGGTGAAGATAAAACAACTACTAGAAAATCAATATTTAGTTATTATCCAAGGATACAGGCTGTTTTTATCTCTTTTCACATGAAATTACATAGTAATACATTCAGCATTTTGCTGATAGGCTTTTCATCAGCAAATCATTTCCTACAAAAGCAAGCAGTAGCCCAGCTATCAGAAAAAGGCAGGCATCATGCATCTCATTATTTGAGACACAAGACTCCAACAGGGAAATACTGCTGCCTCCAAATTTTTCCTCTGCTGTCTGTATTTAATAGTGTTGCCGTGAATATGCTTGTGGTGCTTTTGAAGGGTGTTGGGCTGACATCAACAGATGGCTGAACACAGAACTTGTCTTCTGCACCCCCAGGATCAGGAAGAGCCGTGACAGTAGGCACATATCGGTCAGACTGATGCTACATGCTACTGATTATGTGCCATTTTTCATAATCCAGGTTTCCCTGTGTCCTTCAGTCGGACTTTTGTTTGCGGGACTGCAGGCATAGGACGTGTGCACATCCATTCAGACCTCAAGGAGTCATATGGCAGGTTTGAAGTAGATGGTTGAAGCAGGACAAGGTTTATTCACTTGGATGTCTGGTCTTATGAATTAAGGATGTTTGATCATTTTGAATTATGACCTTTTTTGAGTGTTGTATGAAAGGAGAGAAGATTAGCACCCCCCTTGATAAGGATGGAAGAGGCCCTTGCGGCCTACACAACATGCACACAGTTAAGGCACTGTCACCTACTTACTCAGGCATCTAACCTGAGGGAATGGCATGAAGCTGTGTCAGGGAAGTTTAGGTTGGATATTAGGGAAAGGTTCTTCTTCCAGAAGGTGGCTGGACACTGGAACAGGCTCCCCAGGGAGGTGGTCACAGCACCAAGCCCAACAGAGTTCTAGAAACATCTGGATAATGCTCTCAGGCACATGGTGTGACTCTCGGGGCATCCTGTGCAGGGCCAGCAGTAGGAATCAATGATCCTTGGGGGTCTCTTCCATCTCAGAATATTCTATGATTCTGTGACAAGGCTAAAGGCTAGTATTTAAAGTTGCTGCCTGTCCAAATTCACTAGTGGTTATTCAAAAATAATTCAGACTATTGAACTGCATCAATATGACTATTCCAGCACTTGAGGTACACATACAAATGCACAGAACCCCTTACTGCAGGTTACAGGAGACTTCTAAATGCAGCTGTCAGGTGTGCAGCCAGAGCTGACTCAGGGGTTCTTCACAATAGAGGTAAAATTCAGGTTTCAGATGTGGTGTGGTAAAATTCCTTCCTGCCTTCTTCTTGCAGGTGTTACCCTTCTTCCCACTCTGGAAAACAGAGCTGTGCCCCATTGCCCTGCACTGCCCTGCCTGGCTCTGAGTCTGTGCACTGGGAAGGAAAGCAGCAGGTACTCCTGGCCAGAGCGGGGCTCAAAGAGCAGGAGTGAAGGTGCCCAAAGGGCTTCTGGTGAGCACAGAAACCCTGCATCCATCCATCACTTCTGAAATCTCCCTGTGGAGTGCACCAGGGAGTTTGGTGTGCAGTGGCAGTGGGAAGGCCGTACAGATTAACATTCCTTCTCCCTCAGTGCTGGGCTCTGTACCACAGCATGGGCTCTTTCAGTATTTCAGATATTTGGGGTTTATTCGCTTTCCATATCACCAAACAGGATGCTAGCCAGCTCATTAATATTCTGCTACGCTGTGGCTGGATCCTGAAGCTCTCATTCAGGCAACGACTGCTGCATTTCAGGAGACCAGCAGCCTAAGCAACAGCTGCCTAGCTCAAACCACATTATGAAACTTGTAGGCATAAAATGATTAACACACTTTCTAAAAATCTAAGGAAAATTTAGCCATGGCTAATTTCCCCAGGCGCTCTAGAAACACCTTTTTCTTGTTTAAGGGGTATATAGGTCAGTCAAGTGTTATCAGTAACTAGCATTTAATGAGAAAGCTAATGCTTCCTCTGCTTCAGTCATCACTTTTTCTAAAGCTGATTCTCTATTCTCAGAAATCTGGGTTGGGTTTTTTTTATATGTATATAAACATACAAACAAGCAGCACAATATGCAGTACAGATGAGCAATCTCTGTCCTCATATTTCATCAGGAGTCTTGTTACTCCTCCTGTACATAGCACTTGTTCTCCCACTTACTAATTCTTTAATGACTGACCTGACATTTTACAGTTTATCATGATTCTAGAGCAGAGCACAGCCAACCTGTTTCAAAAGCACACTGAAGCAGAGTTTGTACCCCAGGCCCTCCAATCCTTCTTTGACAGTGTGTATTGAACCAGACTAGGAAAATTATCTGAAATATTCCAGTGCCAGGTATATTCTGAGCAAGAAAGGGGCAGAATGAGACAAGAGTGTGGGAGAAGGGTGCTGCCCTTTCCTAAGCACTCACTAAAGTGCGCTGACATACACCTTAATCAGTGTGGGGATGGTCTGGCTTGGTGTTATGGGCATAGTTCATGCTGAATTTCTGACTTCTCTGCACAGTGTCTGGAAGATCTGTTACCTATGATAAAGATCCCGGCACTGTCATCTTGGAAGTCACACAGGGCTTCCCTCCTACCTGCAGTCCTACATATAAGGGGTAAAAAAACTCTGTGAAGTGCATTAGAGAGGTTTTGCTCCTGTTAAAAATGCTTAGCAAAAATTTTCTGTAGAAAAATGAAAACAGTCACCACCTTCTGCAGCAGCACAAAAAGAAAAATCAATTTAAATTGTACAGAAGGCAGTATGGTTGCCCACGGGCTTTCTGCTCTCAGCATTTTCTAACCCTTGAAGTAACCAGTCAGTGACAACAATCAAAGACAATGAAGCAAATACTTCCTGAAAGGACTTATTAAACAGCACTGTCACATCATATGATAGTGGGGTCTTCTAAGATGCATTATTATCCAATTATTCAGTATTTACAAATGTTTGAGCTGATGTGATGGACTGCTTGCCTTCCTTTTTTTTTTGAGGTTTTGTGGAGTAAATAATTAAATATCTGAATATGGAAAAGGGAAAAAAATCAAGACACTGAGCAAGTTAGATGAGGAAAAAATTCAGGTTTGGAATGAATCCCAAGTGATTTTCATTTATTCACTGAGTTGAAACAATTTCCCTGTAAGACATTACAGATTCAGTACACAATGCTGCTCAAGAATGACACTGTGTTTATAGTGAGCTGGGAAGTACTGTGACACAGAAATTAGACACATTCTCTTCAAAGCTTGACAAAAGCTAAATATAATAGGGTGTCCTGACAAAAGAAAAAAATAAATGTATGCAACTTATACAAAAAGACTTTGCTATTAAGGTAAATGTTGCTGTTTATTACCTGCCACATACTGGTACCATTTCTCCAAAGCAGTAAACAATATGCTATATGCTTCTGACAGGAAAAACACTCATTTAAGTGGCGTGTCTTTAGAAACAAAATTATATTTGTTTAAATTTATTTTTAATTAGAATTTTCTGCAAGATTTAATTTTAATTTTTTATAATTTAATACATGAGACCACACAGTTTCAAAATGCTGTCCCAGGAGCTGCTAAAATTGCCTAAAGTGGTGTTGAAGAAATCCACTATTAACAGAGAAAACAGCATTCTTCAGTCTCAGACCATAAAATCAAAATACAATGGAAAAAAACATCGATTAAAATATCGAAGTTACCAGTAGCTATAAATGAAACTGGATTAAAGGCATATAAAGTCTAGGAAGAACTGACTAAAATGGCAAATTGTAAATCGATTGAAAGTTGAATTCCTTGCACAGAGCTGTGGCTGTAGCTGCAGAAAGACTAAAGGACACGGGCACGGCCTGTGATGGGCACACGTGTCCACAGGAACAGGCTGCAGTCACCTGCTCCACAGACATCAGGGCAGGTAACAATGCAAACAGCCAGGCTGGCACTGCCACGGCTGTGGCTGAGCAGAAGGTGCCCTGGCAAGAGAAAACTTCAGAGGAAATCAAAAGAAGTTTCTTTTACAAAGACTTCTGGAACCTTTCCAAGTTCTCAAAAGCAAATGGCAAAACTTTCTAAAGCATCTAAAATGACTTTTTAAAATTAAAAGTTAGTAACTATCTTTCTGTGGCATTTTGGTTTTTCATTGTTCCAGTAATATGTAATGGTAGTCTCCTAATCTTATTTCAATACCAGAAATATGGAATTCTACCAGAATATGGAATAACTGGAAAAGTTGTCTGGTTTTGCTTTGAAAACCCATGGGAAGACTTTCCATTTTCCTCTGAGAATTAGATGAGAGTCAAGCAAAAGGATGACGAGAGCTGGCTACAGTAGAAATGCATTTATTAGACAGAAGCAGAACTAGGATAAAATTGTGTTAAGAGTACATGCTTTATAGGGGAAAGATCAAAAGTAAAGAAAGTGTGGAAAGGGATTCATTGCCTATCAAGCTGGGAGGAAGATAAAGTGTGAAAACAACTGAGTGTCTGGAAGATTATAGTATTATCAACGTTAAGAATGTGGATTAAAAAGATTAGCATAATTGACAGTAATTTCCCATTGTGTAAATTTAAAGTGTAAAGAACTTCAGGAGGCTAGAAATGATAAACCAGTGTTGTCAAAAGAAAAAGCATTCTCTTCCTGCCTAGGTTTACTTTTCAAATATGTTACATCATGACTTTTTCAGTGAAACATTGAGATCATGATTAAAGCAATTTTTGTAGGCTGTGCTTGCTTTCTATTAAAAAATAGAAAACAGTCTTGGGCTTTAATTATTTTCAATGAAAATTGTAGACCCTCTTCAGAAGAAGAGCCATTTTCTGATGCAGAAACCTTTGGATATCCTAGAAAGAGGCCTGCAATTGTATTCATGATGAAATAGCAAAGAGAGGAACTGAGAGAAATGAAAGCAGCTTTGGAAAGGACATCTGTGGAAACAAAGACAAATGAGTGTTTAAAAAAAAATATTTATGCTAGGCTGATTCAAATCACATTGTGAAGCTGGTGAGTCATGGAAAGCAAGAAAATAATGGGATTAAACAGAGAACTGCCGTGAGAGATGGCTAAAGCTCATAGCCTCCACCACACTTCCCAAAGTGATGGCCCTGGATCCTGGGTGACCAGCTGAGGAGGAGCCATCCCCTAGCGAGGGGCAAGTTGAGTTGTCCTACAAAGCTGTGGTAAAGCAGAGCAGGCAATTAATGCAGGGAATCACATGCACAGGAGCTTCCAATTTGCCTGCATCTGTTTGCCCTAATAAGCAAGCGGCCAGCTCTGGCTCCATGTACCCAACCACACGAGCTGGAAGGACAGTACTGAGAGAAAGATTTGCAGTTAAATTGCCTGAGCAGACTAAACACAGAAAGAACATTTTAAATTAGCTGGGTTCAAATGTCGGCTCACTTCAGAAATTAGAATTAATCTGATCTATCACCGTCTCGCACATCTGTCAGCATGAGAAAATCACTAACTGGCAAGGAAACAGAACTGGCTGTCTGCTCTAGTCCAGAGCAGCAGAGCTATCAGATTTCAGGAAGGTTTTTAGTTCTCTTATGAAGGGAAACCAGGGGCAGAAAAGGAAATTAAAATAGGAAACTCCTCTACCACAATGATAAGAAAGGGAACTCAAATAGCCTATCTTATTGGTAGGGAGAGAGAATATAAACAATATTAACAAGAACAGTCATCATTTACATCAAATAATTACATTCTTGTGCCTGCTGCCTGTGGATTAATCCCTGTGAATACAAACACAGAATTACTCATTACTCCATATAGTCATTGCTAGATTCATGCTTCTTTATTTTGGTCCCAGTCTTTATTTTCCTCAAGAGCATTTCCCAGGGAAGGCATGGGCCAGGGTAAGGAGAGCCCATGGTGCTCAGCTCCAGCGTGGACTGCAGGGTACATGGTTTATTCCTACCCTGTGTCAGACTGAGTCACACATCTCAAGAGTAGCCAGAAGTATGGCACCATGGTAATACTGCTGTTTCCTCCTTCTGTTGCTGTCTGGGACGTGAGCTCTCCTACTAAGTGAGGCCGTGTCAAAGACTGCCATGTCAGCCCCAGGTAACTTCTTGTCTGGTTCCCAAATCCAGCTGTGAGCCCAACAAGGAGCCTTCAAATGCTCTTTTCCTTTTTGCAACAAAAAAGAATCACTCAGAAAATGAGGCTGATGTGAGCTGGGCTGTCAGCAGGCTGCCTGGGGAGTGACATGCTGCCAGCAGTTGGTCAGCCAGACGGTCAGTCTGGGCACATGCAAGAGATTATTTCTTTCCTTTTTTTGTCTGAAGCTAACTTGTTGCTCAGCTCTTCATTGCTCAGCAGAAAAAAGGCATGCAAGCCTCTCTTTCCCTTTCATCATGGGTAGATCAGATACAGCCTGTGGTGTCTAAGCAGATAAGGAAGAAACAAAAGTGTCTGCTGGCATGGATCCCCTTGGGTTTTTTGGCCAGGGTATAGAGTGATGCTGGTAGGGAGTAAACTTGTGCCAAGTCCATGTGAAATGGCACAGGGGTCTAACCTCAGACATACTACAGATTAGTGGACTTGACCTTAAAGGTCTTTTCTAACCTAAATGATCCTAAATACCAGCCTTGGAGTAGCAGCAATCCCCTTCCCTCATCTTTATGAACTGTTTTTCTAACACCCCACTCACTCCTCCTCAAGAAGCAAAGGGAAGAAGTCAGTGCTGCTGAGGTCCCTCTGACCAGAGATGTCAGACTGAGAGGAGTGGGTCCATCCAACATGTGAAGTGTGTAACTAGCATAGAGAAATCCAGCCCTAGTTTTTGTACAAAACCAATGTATTCAATTTATTCTTCTTGCCTTCCCCTCTGCAGTATGCACTGAGAGAAAGTAATCAATGAAAGAACAGTGGCTCCAATTACAGCCTGTTTCCCAACTTGCTCCAGGGTAATACTCAGACTGAAACAAACGACAAAGCTGTCCCTTCCCCTCAGTCTTAAAGGATCCATCTTTTATGACATTTAGATTAAATTTAAATTGCAATTCAGGAAAATTTGTTGCTGGCACCTGATAGTCTGTCAAGTGATTTTTAGCCACTGTGTTGCATTATTACTATTTCGCATCTCGTGGCACGGAGCTAATTCTGCATTATCCATAGTATTCAGGGAGAGAAGAATGAGATGTGTATAGCAGAATGCAAAGCACAAGCACATCTCTGCATCAGGCTTGTACATCAAGAAAAGAAAGGTCAGCAGCTCTGTAATGTATTTAGGCTCCAGCAGGGGCTGATGTGAGCTGGCACACCCATAAAACCTCATCCAGTATGATGCCAAAGTACCAGTTTCTGGAGGGACAGAGGTAATTCACCAGAGACCTTTACCAGTTGACTGTGTTTCCCTTTCTCCTACCACAGCCAATTACAGGATGCTCATCACTTAGCCTCCTTTCTCTTTCCCTGCTGCCTCCAGCCATGATTCAACATGATGAGCTGCACACGCAGTGACTGCAGCTGTGACCCCATGCCTGGGTGTTTGTCCCCAGTTCTGTGCTCTGGGGCTGCCAGACAAGAGAAACCCACCTGGGGTGAGGGATCCCCCACACCAGAGCTGGTATTTTTGTTCAACATCGGTCATTTTCCCAATCTTGTTCCTGGCAGCGTGGGGTAGAAAGGAGTCATGTATAATATTTTTGCTGTCCAGGAAGATCACACTGTGTTCAGCATATGCCCTGGTTCTTTACTGGTTACTTCTAGAAACAGGAAATCTTGTAAAATATTCAAGTATTATCGTGGGACCAGTCTGAGTTATAGCAATATAAAGATGCAATGTTGACTAAATTTATTTTTCACTCTCCATTAAAATTCAAACTAGCAGCTTTTTATTTCTGCTAACTTTCAACTAACATAGAAGTAATTAAATTTTAATTGTGCCCTGTTCATGAAAAATGAAAGTGCATAGTTTGTGTAGCAGTACTTTCAAAGCTAATTTTTACTTTCTCCAGAGGTGAATATTTGTAGTTGAAGAGTTTATATTTACTGATCTGCAGCAATAACTAATCCAAGTACTTTAAAGGATGAGAAATTGCAGGGAAGAATTTGTCATCGGTGAACCTGAATGATTAAGCTAGTAAGAATCTTGATTGTCATGTTCCCTAATGAGAAAATGATTCGTTTGTGGAACAAGCTCTTCATTATAGATTATTTCTTCAGCTGTGGTATTTTCTGCCTGCACTGCAGTCAGCTGTGGTCAGAATACTGTGGTGCCACAGTCCCGAATAGCTTTGTGCAAAGAGACATACTAACTGCTAGTTCTGATGTGACATTACTTTGAAACAGTGAAAAAAATCTCAGATTGGTTAAAAATGCATTTTATGGTTGATTCAGACACTATTGCTTCCCATGCCATGGTCTCCAATTGCTACTTTTCAAAATTAGCAACCTACAGTACAATTATCTCAAATACCATGTACTAAATCACAAGAAAATTATACAGATTAGAAGTACATTAGTTGAGAGGGTGGTTTATTAGCCATAAACATTCAAATTGATAACGCTTTATCTCTAATTGTTTGTTAACTTATGTGTTTCAATCCCCTTTATTATTGTGCTTTAATAGGTTGATTTTGGCACCTCTGGGTATTTGTTTTCTCTCCAAAGATGATTAATAATTTATGCAAATCATGATACATAAGCCTTGAAAGATTCACAGCTTTATATAAGCATGTGAGATTTAGAGGTGCATTTAATGCTAATACAAATTATCAGCACATTATTCCCTCACAGCTTGCTACTCTCTGCCTTTTCTCAGCTATTCATATTTCTAGAAGAATCTCTTGTAGCTCAATCCCTTGGTCATAAAATCACTCAGAGTTACTAGGATTTCATCTCTGACTGCAAATGAGAAAACAAGGTAATTTTTTTTTTAACTCCAGTGAAATTATTTAATTTTTCTTGATCATACCAAATGTTATTTTTCTATAAAAAAAGGTAATTAATTCAAGATGAACATTTTGTGAAGGACAAACTTGAAATGCAGGCAACAGCTCATCCCCAGAGATGATTCACTGTAAGTTGAATGGGAGCTAAGAACCTGACTGCTGTGAAAGTTAATGTATTCATGCAGCCTGGGAATGGCCACAGACCTAAGTAAAGGCTTTTCATAGATCACAGAAAAGTGAAGAAATGGCCCATCCTTAATTACTGAAGTCCTCAGAAGCAGTGGTGCCTGGGAGAACATGAATCAGTCCAGAAATTTACAAAAACAAGCAATCAAACAAACCCAAAAAAACCCACCGTCCAAACCCAAACCCCCCAAAATCTCCAAACATGCTTTACTTCTTTGGATCAAGTTAGTCCAGTAGCAGACCTCTGGAATAAGATATATGTACAGTTTGACCAGAAAACACCATAAAGACAGCATAAGAAACCCATGGCTGAACATACTTAATGGACTGGTTTGGGTGTTGGCACTGGAGCACAGTAAAATGAGGACATTATTGAAAAATGTAACTGGTGACATTGAAAAATGTAACTGGCTTTGTGCTGCCTGTGCAGGAGCACTCAAAGGATTCACAGATAAAAATTGTATCAGAGATCTCTGGGACATTCAGCAAAAATAAAGGCAGGAGAATAAAATAACTGTGTTGTTTTAAAATTTATTTTATGCTTAAGCCCCCAAACACCGTTCATACAAAGATTTCTTAGTTGGAAAAAACAATTAATCAAAAACGGTATTGAGTTGTAGAAGTTAAGGATGCAACCATGCTACAAAGACTCTCCAGAAAATAGGTTTACAAGGCTTATCTCAATGCAAAGAAGCTCTTTCATTTACGTAAGTTCATATGGATCCCCAGCCACTGCCTCTGGACAGATTTGTCAGGTGTGTAAAAGCTGTAACCAATGTTACACTTGGTCTATTTTGTTCCCTTGAGTATGTGGATTTGCTGACCACTCTGTTCTGCCTGTGGGTTTTTTTTCCTAAGTCTCAGGGAAAAAAAATTAAACATAGAAGAAACTCAGAGCGCTGAGGAAAATGAAAAACTTCAGTGTCTACTGGTGATAAATATGGAAAGAGTAGAAATGAGCAGATGGCACATTGCACACCGTCATCCTTGCAGAGTATATACATATATAAAAAATATCTCTATCTCCGTAACAAAATTAAACCTGCCACACGTAACTCAAATATCCTCTCCCCTAGAGATTATCTCGTTTGTTGATCCTGCAGAAACTCAGAGGCTCTGTGTGAAAAACACACAAAAGTACATTATGTTTTTAAATCATTAGGTGGACCACAACTTCTTTCAGATTTAGGCTATAGTTATTTTATGCTACTAATGCAGTACAAAGATAAACCAAGATAGCTTCAACAGTTTACCTGTTAACTGTATCTAATATAATTCATCATCACTTTAATTCATATACTTGAATTGATAGAACTTGGTAGTTTTAACTGATTTTCAAGTCGTTGTCTGTTATAAAGTTACGGTATTTTTTAAGTTCACCTTGGCTTAATTTATCAGGAATAGGGAATGGAACAGTGCAACAATCTGTGTTAAAATTAAGCAAAAATTCTCCACTGTAGCTACAGTTTCAATAGGACAAAAACTGATTGTCTAAACAAGCAGTTAGGCAGCTAAGATAAACTTTAGAATTATCTGGTGGAGATTCCCAACAGAATGATCACAGCATTAAGAATAAAGGAACACACAACATAGTGGGACATGTAAAGGCTATAAAATCCAGTCTTTCACTTCACATTTCCATCTGGTGGCTTGGAATCTGCTATTGGTTCTATGACTCAAAATGCTAGTAATTAATAGGAGTATTCATAACAAAAATTGTTATTGGATAAGTGCAACACTGTACCCTCATATCAAAAGCAGATTTTCAAAATCCCCTCACGATATTTATGATGACCAAAATATACTTAAACACATACCCTCACCTTTTTTTTCCGGCAATTAGGTTACCATGAAAATTTCTTTTTCAAAGCTGGGATGACAAAGCTGTGCTAAACTAGATTTTAATAGTAGAGTCTGCTTATGTCTTGTTTCTCTAAGTAGGCTTTTTTTTTGGATCTCAAGTTAAAACCTCAAGCAGTTGTGAAATATTTAATAACTGATGCTTTTCTACTGCCTGTTTTCAAATACAATCTTTGTGGCAAGATGCATAATCTAGCTGGTTAAGAGGCTAAATTATTCTAACATTTAGCAGAATAATAACCATTTTGCTTACAGAAAAGCAATATCCAATATATTTTTCATAGTAAAATGAGTACAGAAAGGACAACTGGAAGAGTAAGACCCATCTCTTAAGATGCAGTACAAGTCTTCAGAAGTAAAATGTGTTAAATTTTCTATTATCTGAATTCTTCTGTGGTCACAGATGTTCTCTCTACTTTCATTTTACTTATTGATGAGAGACAATCATGTATTTAGCCCAGTCACTTTATTGCCTTGTTTTTATCATGGAAAATATGCTCATCTGAAGTCATTCTTTTTGAGTCTTGCCAAAAGCTGTTCCATGAAATTAGAAATAGTATAGAAACCTTACTTGACCTTACTTTTTGAGTTATTTTATATGCCAAAGACAAGACATAACTAGCTTTATGCTTACCATAAGCATGTCTTAAAGTAATAGTTACAGGGCTGAGTAGAGGGGCAGGATCACCTCTCTTGATCTCCTGGCAATGCTGTTCCTAATGCACCTCCTCTGTTCTTCAGCAGGGTTGCAAGACAACCAGGTGATGGGTACCCTCAAGGTCTAAGTAAGGGTTCAAAATCATATAGACTTGTGTGTTTATGATGTGGGCTATTTATTCCAACAGTGTTTTTATTCTGTAGCCTCCTGTAATATCCTTTAATTCCCGTTTCAACTTCGTAATATGGAAATGCAGCCAAATTAAAACCTCACCATTAATTTTCCTTCCTGAAGGGAATATGGCCTAGATAAATAGATTAGTACACATTAAAAGTTCACAGTGGTGCTGAAGGAGCAAAACAGACCATTTTTGCAGTGTTCTTAGCAATGCTAATAGTAAATTCTTATTTAGACCCCTTAATAAAGAGTCTAGGAACAGCTGGATCCTGAAGTGCAGAAACAATGCGATTTTCCAAAAATATTAATAGAGCTGTAATAATGCATGAAGAAATTATGAAAATCACAGGTTCTGTGTGCCTGATGGCTTCAAAATGGTGGTTTTTGACATTCTGTGATTCAGAAGAGCACCTGAATGTAGTTTAGAAAACATCTGTAAGTAAAATCCCCCAAACACAACATCATATGCATATCTGCATTCACGCACAAGACAAAGACAGGAATAAAAGATGAAATGAAATCTCAAAACTTAGCCAAAAATTGCAGGATTTGGCAAAAGGAAGCTGCTGCAGCAGTGCTTGATAAACAGTCTGTTGATTGCTTCAGCAATGCTAAGGCATCCTTTGAATTTTAAAAGATTGAGAAATGCTGGGCTTGAGAGCTGTTTTATCAGGTAGAACTGTGAACTCTAAGTCTGCTGAAAAATGCATCTTCTCAGAGTCAAATGAAAGCCAAGCCCTGCCATGGCTGAGAAAGAAATGGTCTCCTGCTCTTGGAGCTCACAGCTCTGGCTCCCTGTGAAAATGGGCAGCCAGATTATTTCTAAATCAGGTGCTAATCCAAGAGGAACTATCACCATTGGACCCTTAAACTGACCTAGTAAGTAAAAAAAAAATGGTACTAGAAACAGTCTTCTCCTGTATGGGCCACCCACTGAAGAAATAAATCTGCTTTTCTGATATGCCCCATACCATATATTAAGAACATTGCTTATTAATTTAAAGCAAACTTGAAGAATAAATAGGACTCATCACAAATTGTGTGATATATCTAAGGGAATTACTATATTCCCTTCACTCCTTAAGCTGTGTCTCAATAGTTATTGAAAGTTGCTAGTCTTGAGAAAGGAAAAAAAATATAGAATAATTCTAAACACCCAACTGGTTACCATAAATTGCTGACATCAATTACTTTTAAATATAAAACTTAAAATTAAGTGGTCTAAGAACACAGTGAAGGCTTGACTTTTTCTGTACAGAATATAAAAATGCCTCCAATCCTATTAATATATTTTATGGCATTAATGCATAAATATTCTGAAATGACCATTTTTCTTACGGCTTGTTAAGGTTAACAACTGCTAGCATCTGGATTAAAGCCAGGTCAATGTCAAAGTGTGTTTATGAAAGCGTCCACTTCCCTAAAACGATCTGAAAGCACAATTTAGTTTGAAGTCCGTCAGACTTTGGACCATATATGTGTGTACATATGCCAAGGTCTTGGGGAAGAATAATGTGTAAGAAGAAAGTTTCACAGACTTTGCTAGTGCTTGGAAACATCTATAATTGTACAAAAATGAAAGAACAGTATTCGGTTGCAAATGGTCTCTGAACAATAAAATCAGTAAAGGAATTTACTTTGGTCTCTAAGCACAGAGAAGAAAAATAAAAAAGAAAGAAAAAAGGCCTCAGTAGCTTTTCAAGTACTACTGCTCAGAAGAGCAAATCTAGAGTCAACTCTATACTTGAAAGAAACAGTGGCAAGTGAAAATTTGTTTTGAGCAAAAAAAGCTCTCAATTTTAAAACAAACACATACTCCATGGTTAAATTAAACCAGCTCAAAAGATTCAGTCATACAACTTAATATCAATTACCATTGGTCTTCTCACTAGAGTTTGGTTGTTGTGTGGCAGAGGTCAGAGGCAGAAGGTGAGAAGTTGTATTAACCTATCACTGAAGTTTCCTGAACACATGAAACCCATTAATGGCCTCAAAAGTGTCGACAGCTGTGACCATAACAGCAAAGACACTGATTTCCCCCACCAGATACTGTTCTGAAGATTATCTCAATAGTATCAGAGTATTCTAGAGCCTCATGTCAGCAGGTACAGAAGCAAGAGTTCATTTAAGCACACTGTGAAACCATTAGCCAATGTTCCTTGTTCAAAGATTTTTCTTCCCCGTCATTATCACTATTTCTCACAAAGTGACCTTAGATGAACTACAGTCACTTTGAGTTTCCTCACTGAAAAATCAATGATCTCCCACAAGTAAGGGGACATCTCATTTTTCTGCAAAGCAACTAAGGAAGGCACTGGTCCTCAGGAAAGGCATTCTTTTGTGTACCATGGCTCCACAACATATTTCAGTGCTCGTTGTAAATAAATCACATGCCTCAAGTCAAACAGATCAAAAAGCACTCCAAGAAATTTGGATATATTTATCTGCCTCAAAATTTTTCCAAAATAAAAAGCAACTCTCTCAGAAGCACCTTGTTGTCATCTGTTCCAGAGTACTACTGTAGTAATTAGTGACAGCAACTTGTTTAGAAACTCTTTTTGGTCTGTTCTAACCTCCAGGGAAAAGGAAGGCACTTTGGACTAATTTGTTCAGCACAGACAGGCTGAACAAACAGAATTTTCAAGGCAGCTTTGACAGGAACTCAGTGTCTGACAGAAGCGGGCACTCAGAGCACTCAGCACTTCTACACAGCTTTGCAAAACCCATGTCTAGAACTATACTCTAGGAATGCATTTATTTTTTTTTTTTCCTCAGAAAAACAAAATAGTCTAACCCAAACCAGTGCTACAGTGTATCTTAAATCCTATGTCTTTTAGTAAAAGGTGCTGTGATGCACAGAATGCCTACTACATCTTCTCTTTGCAAAACTTCCTTCAGTGACTTACTGGCCAGAAACGGGAGGGAGATACTAAATCATTTCCTCAGAAAAGTTGTGAAGGCTTTTCCATTCCAACATCTAATTAGCTTTGGAAAAAATCACTGCAGTGAAGTATGCAGCAATTGAAGTGCAAGGTAAAAATAACATCCTGTCTATGATGGAAGAATAAGGTGCACAAATTTAGTCTCTCAACACATAATGTTACCACCCAAGGAGATTGGTATTTAGTGTTTTCATGACAAACAGACCTTGAGACTGCCCCTGGGTCTATACACAGCACTGCTCAGGGAATGATGTTAGAGGAGACTGCAGAGCATAGGAAAAAAGCCCCTTAGTCCATGAGAAAAAAGGAAGGTGAGTGAAGGAAGACAACCTTAGTCATAATTACTGAAAACAGAGCAAATTTGTAAAAGGACAAAGTTAGTGAAGGGTGTGAGCAAAGCAAGGTGGCAAATGTGTGCACGGGGCAGATGGAAGACTGCTTACAAGGCAGCCTTTCCTCGTGAGCCTGCAGAGGTGATTCTGGCCTTGATACTTTTCTGGGCAGAAAATTAATTACATTCCTCATGCATTTGTCTTGTTTTGGCAGAGGTTAGCTGAGGGACCACTGCAACCCACCTGGGTGTCTCTACACTACAAAGCCACTTCAGAAGGAAGTGCAAGTGTCACTGAAAGAGGAGAATCCCACTGGAAATGTGGGGTGGCGATAAGCAGTAAAAAACATCAGCAGCAGGCTCATCAGTGTGCAGGCTCCAAATGGAGAAGAAATTTCATCCCAGAACAGGTCATGATGGCAGCAGCTTCCCTGGGTCTGTTGGCAGCCAGAGCGCTGTGTGGGATACAGCCAGCCAAGGGCAGCAGACCAGAACTGCCTGCAGGAAAACAGAGCTGGCCGTTGGGGTGTGTGGGAGGCAGCACTAAATGGCATGTCCATTCAAGCTCACCTTGCTGGATGCCACAGCCACCAGAAAAATGAATGCTTGGGATTAGTGCCCATTGCACAAAGGGACAGTGTCTGCACTTACTGAAGCTGTAGTGATAAATATTGATTTTCCCTTTCTGGCGATGACTATTTCCTCTCCATCTCCTCCCCAAGGTATAAGCCACTTTTCTGGAGAACTCCTGGTCTGCTGTAAGTACGAGCTGGCACCACTGATGGCATGATGGCACAAGTGACAGTGCTGCTCCGTCAGTTGTTTGCAACAAACAGCGCAGAAACAGATAACTTCGATAACCCTGCCAGTCATGATTTGAACAAGATGGAAATGCTAGGTAGAATGCTCATCTGCTTTCCTTTTTTTCTCAGATTTCTGACAGCAGAAACAAAAAGGACAAACAGAGTGCAAGTGCACCCACTGCACACTCCCTTTATGACAGTTTATAGGGACCTCATCAAAATGTGCCTGTAAAAGACACCATTAATGTGACTGGAGCAGAAAAAGGGAACATTCTGGGTTTTTTTGTGTTTGCTTCATGCATTGGACAGCACAAGCTCAGGAGAGCAATCTATAAATAGCTTACAAGGACTTGTGTTCATGACATTATGGATCAGTGTCAATCAATGTCAATCAGTTACTGATCAAAGCAGACTTAGCTTGTCCATGTATGTTTTGTCTCTGCTCAAACTGTATCACTTGCATGGACTGAAAATTATAGACATGCAACTTCTACCTTATAACTATTTTGCATTCTACATATACTGTAAAAGCCTTATCTTAAATTAGCAGGTCTCCAACCTTTAAGGGAAATACATTGCTTGAACTCTGCCTTCATATTGCAGTTAAATAAATTTGCCTTTGATGGACAGAAATAACTCTGAAGTCTGCTGGCATTGTAATTCATATAGGATTTTAATTTCTTCTGAAGTTATTCTCTCAAGGTTTTCTGTCTCTTGCCGAACGGACAATTCACGCTTCACACCAAAGGGTCTCTTCACACTGAAAACCCAACTGTGCTTGAATTATGGCACCCATAACATATATCTGACAATTCCTGAAGAATCTAAGACTAGATTTGTTTCATAGGGATATATTTATTGTACTCATTCCATAGAACTCTAAACAATTAATAGCATTGCAGTCCAATGCTCTACATCACTGACACTAGTCAGTGTTGCTGAACTTGCTTTCCTAGACACCACCCAAACAGGAAGCTGAACAAGAGATTAATCTGTAAATTAATCCAGGCAACCAAATACAAGTGCCTCCTCAAAGGCTAAAGAACAGCTCTTATGCTTTCATCTCTATCTCAAAGTCCAACTATAAACTAGTTAATTTTAATCCCTACTAGTTAATTTGGAGGGATTAATAACTGGGTGACTTTATAATTCACTTCAATGAGACCAGGAAAACAGATCAATAAATCTTGTCTTTTATCCACCTGCTTGTTCTGCAGTCTGTTCTGCACCTATGAGTGATTAGCGTCAGGTGTAAAATACTACCCTGAAGGTTGCCACCGGCAAGTCCCATTCATTCCTGGATCCTCCTGACAACACTTCATTAATTCTCCAAGATTTCAGACCTAAGTCCTGACATCCAAATTAAGGGTACATCACATCTTTTTCCTCTAAGAGACCTTCCATGATCTTAGCCAGTAATTCAAATCTTCATCAGTTTAACCAACTATCCAATACATGCTTGGGGTTTTTTATTCATAAAAGACCACTACAGACCACCACTGGTCTTTTTTCCTTTAAAAAGACAATTTGTGCATTATTTTCAATGTGTGTCTTCCTGGAAAAGATATTGAGGGTTGGAATATTGCAGCATTTTGAGATCCTGTGACCCAAGGGAGCTAAATTTATGTCACCAATGCAATGTGTACTCTACCTTGCAAACAAGTGTGTGTAAAATCTCTGATATTACATTAAAAATAATACAATTATTAAAAAGATCACGTATGTCTTAAAACACTAAAAATGGAAGAAGTATATCTGATGGAAAAAGAACTAAAATAAATGAGGTGGTGAAGAGGAAATTGAGAATGTCATCAACATAATTCAGTGATTGCTCAGTCAGAGCTAGGATTCAGTTTAGTATGGTAAAAATGAGCTCAATTCACTCAATAAATGTCCTGTCTTTAGATACAGACTAAGTTTTACCAATATTTTCTAGTGATAATGAGATAAAATGTGTCCAAAAGTTCTCAGATTGTGAAGCTGCCTGTGCATGTGATGAAGCATTAAGTGAAGCTACCACTACAGCTCTGTTGATCAAGAACAAAACCCTTTGGTGAACCTCAAATCAACAAATCCTTTTTGTTAAGATCTGCCAAGGGAAACAAGCATCTTTGTTGTACTATACCTAGAGAAATTTTGTCTCTCTCCATAAGATCTCCGTGGGAAACTACAGAAGCTTCAGTATCCACTCATTACTGTAAGCATGTTTACTTATATCAATCCAGAGCAGATAAAGAGGAGATGGGCAACAGCACAGAGCAAAGCAAGAAAACACTTTAGCAGAAAGAATATCACTTTATAACTGCTATATATCTGGTTTCATGCTCAAAGCCTCTGATTGCTTCATGCAGTTGTTCACAAGGTGATTAACTGTCATAATGAAAGAATCTGAAAAATTAATTATCTGGAAAATGTGCAAAAGAACATAACCATTTCAGTCCTTTCTAGGACTGATCCCATTTTTAAGTCTGACTCGAACATTAAGCCCAAAAAAAACCAATTCAGTTATCCAGTTTAACAGAATACAGGCCATACAAGGTCATCCCATAATTTCTGTGGTAAATACACAATTGAATATGAAGACAGAAAGACACAGAAACCTTCTAGCATCAATAATGCACTAAGCTGGTGATCAAGAGGGGTGTTAAACTTCCATCTTCTTAAAGAGAGATATTGCTTGCACTTTGCAGTATCTTGTGGGGACAAGTAAATAGCTTGTCACATCCATAACAGTCTTCATACAACATTCACTTCACTATTTTCAGTGTGGGTAAACCAAAAGGACTGAAAGGGCTTCTGATACATCAGATATGTCCTGATAGGAGCACGATGTGATATATCCTTCCAGTATTGTATATATGATGTATAGAAGCAAACCACTTTGTGCTTGAGTCTCATAGCAATAGTAAGAAATTTGAGTAATTTACATTCCAGACCAAGTGCCAAATGAAAAGTGGAAAGAAAGAAAAAAAAAAAATTCTCAAGATGGCAAGAATATTCTTCCTCCTACTTCAGCTATAAACAAAGTACCAGGACAGAACTATGGCTTCCAAATAACTTGACTATTGAGAACAAATATCCAGGCTCTAAGATCAGTGACTGACATTTATTCTTGATGAAAAAGACACCATTTTTTAGCAGTAATGCTCAACACTGGGTACTTACTGAGAACTGTCGGCTAGCATGGGGTATTTTTTGTTAATCCCATTTCAGCTGGTACATTGAGAGCTTTTATAAAGTATTAGTGGGTCAAAAAAAGACTTGCTCACTTGCTTGAACAATCCCTCAAAGTTCCTTCACTTCAGATGGTGTGTGCTACCATGTCAGAGCTGAGATGGGTGACCTGTGTGTTTCCATTTCTGTCCTTACCTGCTGCTCAAACAATTGCACTCCTACACACAGAGTTCTGGTCAGATATATAGGTTGCATGACTTCAAATAAACAACAGTCTCATTCCTATTGAATTTTCCCTTCTACATAGGTGTCCATAGCTACATTTTTCTTTTTGTTTTCTTCCTATTCATAAGTAGTATCAGCTGCTTTTAATAAGAAAATAGTTACTTTTCTAAGTATAGAATTTTGTTCAAAAAAAATTCAGAGCTCATGCTCTGAGCTCATGGCTGAGACTGAAGCAGGAATTTTCAAGAATACACTTTAAGTCGTGTGAAGAAATTGCAGAAGGAATGTGCAATTTACATGTAGTATGTTTTGGGAAATATTAATGTAATAGAAATACTTAAAATTGTTCACTGTTCTTGTATTCCCTTTTTGCTCTTGAACAGCTGTAAGAGCAGTTTGAAAGAAAAGTAATCTGGTGAACCTGGAGCTGAATTAAACTTACAGTTGAGAAAAATGAAGGATTACTGCATGAAATGCAGAATATCCCTTGGAGAAGCAGTTTTAGCATGAATGCAAAACTGTTGCTTTAAGTTTCACATTATAAATGCTAGCAGCAAACCTTGCAGCCACTTGCTTGAAACAGTCCAGAGAGATTCTTTCCCTTCCTGAGGCAGGGTCAGAAGGTAAGGAGGTCTACTTCCAAAACTCTAGGACTGTACACAACAGGGGGTTATGATATTACGGAGCATTCTGCTGCACCATAGGAAAAGTCAATTGACACTCACTCCCTAGTTGGAAAATAGTTCAGAACAGACTGACCAAGTAACAACAAAGATCATGAAACAGAAACTCAGCCTTTCATTGCACAGGAAGACATTTGAAATTCCACACACTGTTCTCATCTATAACTTGGAAGGTTGTGGCAAAGAACAGGCTATTAAAAATAAGTATATATTGTTAGGGTTTTATATTGAATTAAAAACCCTGAAAAAGGACACTTAGATTTTGATTTGCACAGTACTGTGCTCATGTCCATTGCAATGCTACAAACAGGTAGGATTTGCAAACATGAACAACCAACTGATTTTCAGAAGTTATACATTTTTTGAGACCTTTGCTCCTTTATTCAAATGAATTTAGATGAAGGGTCAGTATTAGGAACACTTCAGCAATAAGGCTAATTTTTGAGAGGATCCTTATTGTCAGGTATGTGTAGCAGGATGCTCTGCCCTGGATTGTGGGCAAGCAAGTTGGACCATGCCCTATTTACAAGGCTATCAGAGGTGGACTGAGAGGGGCATCATGCTGGTTTTGGTGTTGAATTGTGCTAAAACCAGTCTTACACATCAAGTCCAAATTAACATCCTGATAGTGAGGCAAAGATTTGGCAGATAAGCTGCTAAGCTGATCGGGAGACATTTGACTGGCAGTCAATCACTTTACACTATGAAAGTCCAGTCCATTTTCATATGGTTAGGTTCTTCTAACACATCCCTTCCTGGAGTGTGTATGAAGATTCCTCCTTTGGGTGGGGACACCCCTCAAGGCTGAGCGGAAGAGATATCTTTTGCTGGCCCCAGATGTTGGCATGGGTGAGCTACATCAGTCTCTACTTTAATTATTATTTCGTTTTCCTAGCTCTATTAAAATTGCTTTAATAGAATTACTTTGATAATGTGGACATTCCTATCATACTTTACTAGTAGTTTTAGCTACTTACTTTACTACACTTACTGTGTAGTACATAATTCTGATAAAGAGCTCTTTGTCTAATCATTTACCATAACAAACCATTCATTTTTATATAAATATATCTGACTTGCCATCATTAATCCTGAAGTTGTACAAAGGTTCAATAACACTCTATAATTTCTTAGACTTGAATTGTTGACAGTCTGAGATTAAGATTGGACCCAGCCCCTCCCAGGCTTCTCTCTGAGAAGGAGTTTAGAAAGCAAGGGGGTCCTTTCTGCACCTCAGGACTCAGAGGGAGGGCTTCTCTAGTAAACCTTGTCTGAAGCTCCCACTCCCTGCCATGACACTGTGCTCCCAGTTAGCACTAGGTTAGCTGACATGCTGAGAGCAGGGGAGTGTCTCCCTGCTCTGAAAGAACATAGACTGAGTGCTAAGCAGTAAAAGTTAAGATGCCTCTGAAGTGTCTATAGAGGAATGCAAATTTCCAGTTTCATGTTCTATTTTAAAAATCAGAAGCATTTCATTTTCATCTCACCTTTAGTGACCTACATATCTTCTCATCACCCAAAACTCTGCAAATTTCTTTGCTACCTTTCTCCTGGAAAAATAAAGAACAGAATGAACCAGGTTTTATCAGCCATGCTGAGAAATGCAGGAAAACTCTTCCAGATAATAAGAAGTACTTCATAAAACCAAAACCCAGCTAGAGGTAACAAGCTGGAACAACTTCTTCTCACTAGATAAAACGTAAGCCATAGAAAAGACCAGAATGTCTGTATAACAAAAAAATGGTCTCCTTGTGTAAATATGCAGCTCCAGTTAAACCCCATTTACAGATACTTGCAGTCTGGCTGACTCTAAGCACTGAGTTGATTATATATTCAGTACTTGTCATGCAGAGGCAAACATTTATTTTTCAGGTACAAAGGAATTTATCTTCAGATGTGGAAAACAGATCGCTGATGTGCAGAGTGCCTAGGTGCTCAGGGAATAAATGCACACAATGGCACATTCCCATCTCCCTGCTCCCTGTTGTCACTAGAGCCTTGCACTGACCATTCCACATGTGACCATGATGCACAGGATGCATCCCTGAGAGTGCCCCCACCAATTCCACACCAGTGCATGTGGGAGGGATTACTTTATACCCATAGGACCACAGATTATTTCAGATTTCTTCCTGTGTCCCTTTCAAATCCATAGGCACAAATGAGACATCACATACCATGCCTGCATTTTAAAGAGTTGAAATGGAGGAATATGATTTTTTTTCCACTGCAATTTATTGTCAAGACCCTGACATGTTAGTTTTCTTTATATTTTAGGAATGGAAACCCATGTGAGAGGATGCAGCATGAAAACTGTGGCTCTGACTGAAACTTGGCTGCAATGATTCAGACTGTAGGTGTCTTGCTATGTAGCAAGATCTTTATCTTCATGTTTTCTTGAAAGGTATTTGTAGCACAATTCTGCCACACAACACATATGATCTGTAAGCACTCCAGTGAGTCTATTACTACTATTAAGTACCTGTGAGTAACTGAAACAATGTGTTTCATTTTTACTGTCTAGAATCATTTCAATGATCTCCCCTTCCTTGACTTTAACATTTTTGGAATAATTTCTTTGACTTGCCTTGCTAAAGGCCAAAGTAAAATTCATTATGATCTACAGCCAGTCAGTAGTTTTGGGCAGAACAAGAGATCAGAGACAGCTGTTTATGCAGAAATTCACATTCCTCAAAAGATGTGCATGGGTGTACACAAGCTACTAGAACTTAGCAAACTTATTCTCAAACAGCCACTGTTGGGTTAGTTCACAATAAATACCTTGTCATTCTAGCTACAAATTTGTGCCTGAGACCACTGGGCTGCTGATTTTGCCTGAAAGTACGAAGCAGATTGTACTGACAGAGCTCTAGCAGCAGCATTGGACCTACTTTTGTGCAATGTGTGTGTCTATCTAGACAGAGCACACAGCAGTTCAGCTGTGCACATGTACTGAGCTGGAAACACTGCCTCAGCACTGCTACAGTGTCTGATTTTAGTCTCAATACAAGACTTTTTTGGGAAAGATTAAAAGCATCTCACTGAAGATCAAGAACTACCCTCTGTTATCCTCTGTCATTCCCACACAAATAGTTTTCTGCTCTCTTGCCTATTAGAACAAAAAATAAAAAAGATAAGTAAAGATTATGTACTTCTGAAATATTACCACTGCTAAACATTTGACTTGATGACAGAAATTAAATACATGCCAGTTCAAGTATTATAAACAGGGTGCCAAACACGTTTGACCCAGCCTGTGCTGTTAATAGACTTGACGCAGGTTTTGTGTTATTTAAAGCATGATATACGACTGTGAGATATAAAACTGTAAGAGCTTTATCTCTTATTGTTACAAATGAAATCCAGGATGACTGAAAGGGAAAGTGATTAGAGAAAGTGTTTATTTTTTCAGCTTATTTACTCAGTACACTTGACAATCCTTTCTGTACAGTCAGATTCTTCACGCTGGAAAAGATGAGCTTGTACAGATGCACAATCATTATGATAAAGCTTCAGCCAACACAGCTCGGGCTCTGTGTATAACTCCTGCTCTCTTTTTATCTGCCTCCAACCCCTTTTAAGGACATGATACCAAGTAGCCTGTATTCACAATAACTTGGTCATGCTCTAGTCCTGAACACTGAACTGGGGGAATTTGTGCAGATTTACTACATGGACAAGGTTAAAATATGACAGCTGTAACTAGATGTCCATTAAGTAATTTCACTCCACTTTAAAGTCATGGCTGAATAGGGCACCTCAAGCCAAAAGCTTGTCTGTAAGAGCCTTTGGACAGCCAGAAAGAAAAAAGCACAACTTCACCTCATCACACAAATGACTCCAGAAGCACTTACCACAGAAACCACGTGTCTCCGGGCAGATCACATTGCTCTCATTTGGGGAGTTCTCCTGATTTTGGGAGTTCTCCTGATGTGACCAGTCAGATCAATGGCTTTTCACAGGCTGCCCCACTCCCCTCTGGGTGGCCAGAAACCCCTCTGTGCTCTGCCACTGCCTTCATTTCTAGCTCCACTCTCTGCATGCAGGTGCCACAAAGCAACTTGCTCTGACTCCAGACCCAGAGCTCTCTTGCTGCACTCACACCTGCCACCTTGCTAACCCACTTTGATTCGCTGTACTTAGCTCATGGGTTTAAAAAGTAGCTTTCTGGTAACAAAGAACTGTTGGTCCACCTATCCAGCCTAAATTCAGTTCACGAACAATTTAGGTGAAAACTTGTTCCCATTTCATATTAATTTGCCTTGAAATCTGTATTATGCCACTTTGATTCCTGGCAATATACCAAGAAAGATGCCCAGGGACTAAAGGGAGCCAAGGAGCTTTTTTTTGAAACCACAAGCTTTTTCTCAGTAACATGACAACCCACAGTTGCTCATCTAATAAAAATCTCATTAACTGTCAGCTCTGACAGTTAAATTATCAATAGGTCTGAGCAGATTTATCTGCAATAAAGGGTTTGAATTTTTTCCATTTGAATCAAAATACTAAGACTTAGAACCATAGGAAGGGAAAAATACAGAATTCAAATAATTACGTTTAAGACGTACGGGCAAGAAAGAGAACTAGTTCTTGAGTTTTTAACTAAAATCTAACAAATACTAGAGGTGTTTCTGTTACCTGACCTCATGGAGGATAAGACCCTTAAGAATTTGCCATTTCGAATCTCCCAGGATTCAGTCTGTTTTTAAGAAAAATACAATTAAATTATTATATGTGAATTCATTAATGTCACTATACTTTTATGAAAATGTGTTCCATTAGCCAAAAGGGCTAAATCACTGTCTTACATCAATTTTAAGGAAGTTATTTTACTACTCTGCTACTGTTGTATTCATTCACCTTTTCCACCTATTTATATCCATACCTGCAACATTAAACATTATATTCTCCCATGAGAGAAAAAGCACAGTTCACTTTCTTGTGTCATTAATCCCAGGTTTTGCCTAGTTACTCTCTTCAAAAAGACAGAATTTATGTTAGTTTAAAGTAATTAATGGCTGATGACTCCTACTGCAATACTTAATAGCAGATGACCCTGGTTTCTCTTCACAAACATAAATCCTGACTGTAGAAGGAATAATGAAAATCACAAAAGTCACTACTTACAAGCAAGAAACTTCTCTGAGTAAAATACTTTACCCCACATGAACTAAGAAATGAAGCATGGAAAAATCATATGATTATGATAGAACATTGCCTCAGTTGCTTCATAATCACTAAGAGAGAACATTTAAGAAAAACATTGTTAATAAACCCCCAAAAAACAACTAGAAATGTTCATTACACCACTAGAAAAAAATGTTTCACTTTTGGAACTTCTAATTGCTCTTGTTAAACCTGGTAGAAGAGGATGGGAGAAAGCTGTGTCGCTTTCCCATTCAAAAGCTTCAGAGGTTGCAATGGTGTTTGTGATTATGTGTTTTACTAATATTAGGTATGACCAGATACCTAGGAGTTTTTACAGATGCACCTCTACTGGGAAGAAAAAAATCTTCTGTTAGTTTTCAAAGCACAATCAATAAGCCTATCAACTCTAATGCAATCCATGAGGGTATTTAAATTCACAGCAGCTACTTACACAGTGGCTCTGGAAGATTGCATGGTGATACCACAGTGATCTAAACAACTGCTCACCTGCCACATTGCCAATAGTTCAACTGCCCGCGCATTTTGATTCTGTAATTCTATAATGTTTCCTAAAAACAGTCTGTGGCCAAATTTTTCAGCTTTGGTATCATTAAAAATGTCTGAATCGCCACTAGATACTGAAAGTACCTACTTACGTGCAAGAGTTTAAGATTTGGCACCAGGATTTTCTAGGAAGGTACTCAGGTTTTAAACCTGTGCTGTTTGGCTGAAGTCCGGTGTTATGCTTGGTTACATCAGCTGGGAATCTAACCAGCTTTAATCAGTACCCACACTTTTAGTTAGAATTGTTATGCCATAGTGATTGGACCTTCATTATAAGTCCCGATTTGATGTTTGCTAGACTTAAAAAGGAAAGGAATCTGATGAGCCAGTGCTGGCCTTGTGATGAGAGTTCTGCTATCACTCACTGCTGATGATTTCATCAAGAAAGCAAATTCTTCAGAAATAGTTTTCCCATTCTACCTACCATTTTGGTACATTGCTGAAAATATTTTCATCAGCATTCTCTGTGGAAGCCTCACTTCTATCTGAACTTGCTCATGGCAAAACCAAGGTTTGCTTTCTGGTCTTTTACAGGGGGAGTTCAGTACAAATGCAGGGGAAAGGATGACAAACAGCACTGGGTAGCCAAAACCCAAAGAACAGGATCAGACAGACCACTGACTCTTAGTGCCCACATAAACACAGTAAGAATACAAAGAGACTCATCAACAAATCAAAGGCTAAAATAGCTGCACATACTTTACTGTGTATGCACCTTAAACTGGTGGTTACTCTTAGACCACCTGAGAACAAGCACACTGTAGATTTCTGGAAAAGACTTTACTCACAATTTTGTTCTGTTCATTTATATATGGAAATCTCAGGCTAGGATGTTTTCTTTGCCTCCTTACTTAGCAATTTGCCTTGGCGTTAATGGCTGCTGCTTTTTTAAAAATGCAAATTCACATAAAAAAATTGTCTGTGTTCATAGGTAAAAAATAGTACACTTAACAAATATATACATCCAAAAGATTTAATCAGATAAATCGGAGCAGCAATATGTTTCTTTCACCTCTTCACATTATGTTAAGGGAAAGGGCAATTTAAGCAACTTGTGATATTGATATAGTTTAGATTTAGACATAATACTCTTAATATTCTACTGAACAAGTTACTTTATTAACACTTTAGACACCAGTCAGTTATCGAGTGAATATATGCTGTACCACTTGAATGTATGACTTTATATTACTGGTGTCACTCTTCACTCAGTAGAAATCTTCCTACAGCTTTGGGCTGCCTGATTCAGGCCTTCCTTGCTCCCCTTAGAATTTTTTTTTCAGTTCTCCCAAAATGAAAGGCTTAGTATTAGATACAGACAATGACAACTGCAGTGAAAATGTTAGTAAGTCACCAACTACCTTACCCTCTCTCTCCAAAATAGCAGATCTCTATGTTTTGAAAAACTATTTATTACTTAAAAGGTGAGCTATTATTTCATTGCATTAGTCATTGGACACAGGGTAGGATGCAGGAATGTGGCACCTCTGGATGAGAAGGTATTTAGAAACCTAAAGAGATTTCTCCATTTTTTTGTAATGACCCAGTTTTTCTACAAAAGTAGAGCATACAGATTTAGTATTAGTGAGGACTGAGCAACATGATCAACTTAAGCAAAGTGTTTGATCTTGACACAATACGTGCATATTTTGAAAAGAAAAGAAGTTAGCTTAAATATTCAAAGTGATTCATGTATAACTGTTGGAATTTAAGCTTTCAAGACGGCATTGTCAGAAATAAGGTGTCACAATGATATCCGTTTCCAGCACTAACTCACTTTTTGTACTTGGTTCTTAAAATGTTTTGCCTATATTTAGGTCCATTGTTTTCCATCTGCTTCAGGTTTGTTTCCTAGGGAACAAATCAGTGGACCTGGCACACAAGTTGTCCACATGATTAGATAACATTTCTACACATTTTACTATGGAAAAAACCTCATAGAAATTGTAATAGCAGAAATGGACACCATAATATTAGTCAACCTATCTTCTGGCCCAGAGGGAGAATTGTCATCCCTAAAATTAGTCATAGAATCACAGAAGTTCCTGAGTTGGAAGGGACTCATTAACATCATCAAAGCCCTGCACAGGAAAGCCCCTAGAATCACACTATGTGCCTATTCCTTGAGTCTGTTTTTAAACAAACCTCCCAGACTGAAATGCCATAATGTCACCATTGCCCATCCAATATCAGTGTTAGAGTACTTTTCTTACATTTTCTAATGACTTGCTTAAGTCTGCTTGCTATCATTTAAGTCCATTACTACTTGCCCTAATTGCAGCACGTGGCAGGGAATTTCATTCTGTTTATTACACTGTTTGATGTAACTGAAGACTTTGATCTCCTCAGTATTCTCATCACCAAATTTGAAGTTACTGTTCTCTCACCACTCTGGATCCTGACATTTGATGTACATCCCTCCTGATCTGCAGAATTCAGTGCTAAAAAGAGTTGGAGACTCCTATTTAAAGACTCTGTTTTTGATGATGCATCCATTCTGGTGTGTGTCACTCCAGCAGTATGACACATTGAGTCATATTTAGTTTGCAATCCTCCATAATGCTTAAATCCTTTCCTGCAATTCTGCTGTCCAGGCAGTCTTGTCCCTATGAAGTTGGCATTCATTTCAAATGAACTGTTAGGTAATTCCTCAAGAGTCTGATAACATGATCATGTCTTCCAATGTGTTTACAGCCTTTTGAATAAATACCTTCTGCATCGGAAAAATGTTATTCCCTCATCGAGATCACTGATGGAAGTAACGAATAGTACTAGACTCAAAAAAGGTCTTTGAATCATGTTTGATATGCTTTTTTTTGCCTTTGGATTTGACATTAAAGCACTAATTTTCTATTCTAGAGCAGATTTTTCTTGCCAATTCTACATTTCCTGATAGTCTCACCTACTACATATTTTCCTAGTTCTTTGATGCAGTGAAGAAGCATAAAAATCTGTACAAGTCAAATTATTTGACTCCTATTGCTTCTCCCTTATTCACTCTGTCAGAGAAGAAAATTAAATCAGTTTGACACAACTTGTTCCTGGTACATCCATGCTGGTTGTTACTCATCTCCTTATCATTTTCCAGGCCCCTACAGATTGCTTTTTTTGAGTATATCCTGGTATTTTTTTCAGTTTCAATGACATCTGTATAATTCTTTGGCAGTTATTTTTTGCTGTCTTAGCACAAGTACCACCACAGCAGTGCTGGCCAGCACTGCACTGGGCTCCCTCAATCACCAGAGACGCAGGCTGGAAGTGATGGCTGTCACAGGGCAGGCTGGTGTGAGAGGGAACGGTGCCTCCAAAACGGGGCTGAGGGGAGAGGCTCTTGGGAGAGGTGAGCGAGAGGAACCAGGGACTACACACTGTGAGGCACAGCCCAGCTCAGGCAAAGCTCAGCTACAGAACAGTTGATCCTGATGGATATTAGTCCTGGTCTTGAGGGCAGAACTTTTCCCATTTCATCCCCCTTCGTGAGAGCTAGCAGATAGATTCTCAGACTTACAGAACTCAGTGTTGCAACAATTAAGGTGCGATTAAGCAGATGAAGGAGCAGCTCTGGAGAAAATAATCAATTCTCTATTTCACCTTTCTCTGAGGCAGATAAGCTTCTGTGGTAAGAAAGTAATTAGTATGCAGGTAACCATGTCCATCCTCTTAGACTTTACTATTGCCTTCCTAGAAGCCACATTTACCATATTCATATTTATTCATGTTGACAACAACTCATTTACCTGCATTTTTCTGGCAGAAGACAAATATAAGAATTCAACTTAGTGAGATGCTGCAGCAGAAGATTCTATCACAGATGCATAGACAAACTTTACAGATAACAAACATCATCTTTCACTGACTCGTCCAACTTTGTTATTTATTTAGCAAGTCCTGAAATGCCAAATCCAAATTTCATAACACCCTGTCTTTCCACATCTGCAAAGACAGAATCAACTTCTCTTTATTATTTACTACAAAAATTTGTTGTTACCCTCTGCCTTGAAGCAACTGGTCTCAAAACCAACAAAATATCTTACTTCACACAAAGTTCAATCCTACTGCAAAGATCTTGTCAAGCTATTTGCATTTTTATTAGCATGTTGTGTAACACAGAAATGAGGCAGAAACATATATCATCTCTGACTTACCTTCCTAATTGTGGTTGGGTTCCAAACAACAACAAATCTGGACTGTTCCAAACATCTGACAGTTATGCTGAAACTGTTTGATGGGGCAACAGTCACTGTGTATCTCTAGCAACGAATGTAAAATTGGAATTTTAAATGTTATTCCAGACATCAAAAGACAACATTATGTCATCTGCTCCATCAAAGCTTTAAAAGCTCTGCTGGAGAAATTAAGGGATACATCCTATTTAATTTAGTACCTCCTATGATCACACAGCTGTGTGATATGATACCACCAAAATAACTTCTCAAGCAATGAAAACACTCCACATGTTAGAACTCGGCAGTAATAAATCTTAATGATTCAACTTGCTACATATGTTGGATATTACAGCAACACAGACCACAGCTATGCATAGTGTAAGAAAAAGAGGACGTGTGACAAAAATGCAATTTGTAGCTTTCTAAACAGTTCTGATTAATTTTTTTTAGAAGGTGAAAAAGCTACATCTGACAGTAGACTTGTGTTCTATTTAATCCTAAATTTTCTCTCTAGTAAGATCCCCCCAGATCTTTTTCCAGATCATGCTTCAGGCTGCAATAAACCTGATTGCTATTGCAAATCAAGCAAATAATTTGCAGGGTGCACTTCAATTTGGCTACCATAATCTGTCCCCTTTCATCTTTGTCACATCAGGTACTAGCCACTACTGCAAGTGGAATACAGGTCTTTAGACACAATGAACCGTGAGAGATCCTTTGTTTAGGATTATCCCTCAAAACTGATCTGAGCAACCAGACAATACAACTGCATTCTTGTCACAGAACATATGCTTACCAACAGCTAGTGATGCCTCCTCTGCATCATCCTTCTGCATTTAGGAAGTGTGGTGCTAGATTTGTATTTAAAGGAAACAAAGGTGTCAGGCAAGGAGAAAGAATTAGTGTAAACAAAAAATGGATTGATGGTTGAGTGCCAACTGAACCATCTGAAGGAGAATATTGTCCTTACATTAAGGTAATTACGTGTTTATAAGCTATTAGGTATCAACGCACAAGAAAGCTCTGTTTCTCATCTTGAAAGAACGTGGTTATGTCTACTTATGTCAAATAGCATAATATTTCCTAAAGCCATTTTAATCACTGTTTCAGGAGTTAAGAGTTAAAATCAAAGGTGGTCAAATTATGAAAATTCAGGCCAAGGTGGTGAACAAAAAGAAGGCAGCGAAAAAGAAGAGTTTAAGAGGCCAGATACATAACTTAGTGTTTTTAAAATATATTAATAGCAAAAGGCAGACCAGAAAAAACATTGGCCTTTTACTTGATGAGGATGCTCATCTCACAAACAGGGACACAGAGCAGAGATATCCAATCCTTTCTTTGCCTCAGTCATCAATACTGATGACAGGCTCAGGGGGTCCTCAAGCAGCAGGACCATGACTGCAAGAACAATAAACATCCAGTCAACTCTGAACTTGTGGGAGTTGCTGCTCCAGCTGGATCTCTGTGAGTCTACGGGGCCTGATTCGATACATCCCAGGGTACTCAAAGACCTGGCTGAGTCATTGCAAGACCCCTCTCAATGCCTTTGAACAGTTTTGGGAATCTGGAAATGTCCCAGTTGACTGGAAGCTGGTGAATATTGTCACAGTTTTCAAGAAGGGCAAGAAAGTTGAGCCTAGTAACTGCAGGCCTGTCAGTCTCACTTCAGTGCCTTGTAAAATCATGGAGAAGATTATTTTGGGAGGTACTGAAAAATACCTGGAAGGTAACACCGTCATTGGTCAAAGTAAGCACACAGTGTGATTCTTGAGGCTGTCCTGTGCAAGGCCAAAAGATGGATCTGATGATCCTTGTGGGTCCCTTCTGACTCAGGACATTCCATAATTCTGTGATTCATCAGATAAAGCTCTATCCAGAATGGGAGTGTTGCCTAAGGACCTGATATTCTGCAGATCTCTGTATATATCTGGATAAATGAGGACAGACATTTCTTGGAACTGATATAAAATATACACAGATTTAGACATGCTGATATTTGTATAACTTCCTGTAAACCTCGGGAATGTGTTGCTCTGCTGCTGAAATACCTCTCCTCTGCTGTGCTTCTCTTTTCTCCTGTCTCCTATTTTTGCCTCACCCAGTCTTAGTGTGCACTCTGCTCTCTTTCTGCAAGAGGCACTGACCAGAAGGCTGGGTGGACATAGGTACATTTAAGAAGCTTCAGTTAAGTATACAAAACTGTTTTCTATTGAATGAAAGAAGGTGTATCTATAATCTGGATATGCAGCCATAACGGATTGTCTTAATATAGGTCATGCATGTTATGCATAATAGATTATTCATAGTATGGATTATACATATCTATTTATTACGTGATACATTATGCACTATATAGAGTATGCATGTTCTGCTTTGTTACTGAAGGCCAAATGTAGAACACTCAGTTAATGTTTTACAGCCAATTAAGCAACAAATCACTTGACAACAGCTTTAAATGATGCACATATTTTCAATCCTAATTTCTTGGAAATCAATGTAATCTTTCCAGATTTCTATTTAAAAACTTTAACGAATTTGATTTTTTATTACTGGATAGTTCAATCTTTTTGTATTTGTATTTGTGTCTGTGAAATATGCCAATCATGGCATATGACAAACGGATTGTTCACATTGCTACAGAAAACACACAGGAGCATGTATTTAAAACCACTTCTCCTGTTCACTCTCGTCTATACCCCCTTAAAAGCATTAAGTTTTATGTGAACACAGAATTAAGTAACCTATGTCCAACTATGGTAGGACAGAAGAGAATTTGTCCAGATGAAAAAAGTTCAGTCTCAGAACCCCTTCACAGTCAGGGTTTCAGCCCTTTATCGAAAACACAGTAAAACCATCCAGCCATCACAATAAACACCCCAAAGAGCATCTGGAAACCTCTCTGCAAGATACAAGACTGATCAAAACAAAACTGACCGTGCACGTACCACTGAATGTTGCCAATATGAAGAAATACAGCCAGAAAGAATAAAGGCACCGAGGAGTTAGTCACTATAACATCTTATGTCCAGGCTCATAATTAATAGAGTGGGGTTCGCAAGCTGTATTAGATGCCTAGGCCAACACATGATACCCAATGGCAAGCTGCTGTCTCACCCTGGGATTTCATACACACATCATGCCGAGCAAATTGTCATCTGGATACCAGGAAATCTACAGGTTACAGGAAATACAGATTTTGCAACCACTCTAGCATATCCTAATGTTCAACAACAGTGCTGGAAGATTGTGTCTGCTTGTTTAACAGTAAGTAAACACAGCTGAAGTATGGGATGCTGACAGGGAAAACCTGGCCACTATTCAGCCTGCTCCCACCATACTCCCAACACTCTGAGGGCACATCACTGCCTGTGGTTCTACAGAACCAGCAGCGTCAGCATCACCTCCTGGAGCTGTAACTGCCAGTTTTGAGCTCAGCATCCCACATGCACAGATTATTTTTTCTCTAGAGGCACTTCACTTTAACAGAGTAATCTATATTGATGACTGTGTGCCTTATTTTTATTTTTATTCCCTCACTTAGACCTGTGAGGTCCTTTTGGAGTTGCCTGCCTTTAGTACAGAATTTAACTACCCAAAGGAGGCAAAAGACTCATTAACTAGAGACAAAGTTTTAGGCAGCGTAACAGAAAAATGTTGATGCTTAGCAGTTAGGACACGTACTAGGGTAAGACCTGGTTTCTGTCTGGAATTTGTTTAAAGTCCTTTGGTATCTGGCTGAATGCAGCCTGTTTCAATTTCAACAGAATTTGTAATAAAAATGTAGTCCCATTATCAGTGCACTGAGCCATTTACTTACTCCCACACACAAGTCAGATGCATGGCAAATCAGTTTACAGAGATCATTTAATCACTCATGAGTGCACCTTGGGCAGTATATCCTAATTCTCATAAATTATCTACAGTTTCTAGTGTTTATTCAGAAGAGAAGCATTTCAGAAGGTCAGAAAGGATCATTCATCCAAGGCTTAGAAATTGCTCCTCTGTCAGTTTTACATCCAGTAAAGGAATACACAGTAATTTTCAGACTTGCATCAGGTTTTATTATTTTTCTGATAATGGGTGGGTTTTTTTCCACAGAAAGAATAAATCCCCATTTACAGGATTTCTGATCTATTATTTTCTTTCATATTTAATCCAGTACTGAACATCATTTTATGCAATCATCCTAGGACTGTGAATAAGAATAATTTTTACTTATCTCGACACTCAAAATTTGATTGCTTTTGCATGGCTACATTTTATTGCAATGTACATAATGTGCCTCCCCCTAAACATGAGAAAGAAAACAAAGCCACATTACATTCGGGACACTCATGAAGAATCACACTATTACCCTGAATATAAAGAGAACCTAATTTTCAGCATTTTACTACAGAAAATTTAGAACGGTTCTATTTACAAGGATAGAGATATTTCCACATGAATGAGAAAAGTGAGGGAGAGCTCCTTCCCTTGCCTCTCCATCTAGGTATGCCATGCATGATGGAAAAGCATGTTCTCACACGGTGTGTTGGGGAGCAGCCCCACGACTTGGGGCCCATTGGCACAGGGCATCCAGTCACTCCAGTGAAGGTAGATGAGGAGCAGCACCACAGCCACAGGGAAACCCTTGAGACCCTGCCCCTCTACGACCTCCTCCTTCTCCTTCCACTTCCCTGCTACAGCTCTGCAAAGCCCCAGGGAACACATGAAGCTCCCGCTGCCAGACAGAGAAGGAAGTGGGGGAGGTAGGTGCTGCGGCTGCCCCAGCACAGTCTGCAGGAGAAAATTAGACTGCTACAGCTGACACCTTCCAGAGGGCAAGGTCTGCCCAAAGACTGCCTTTGAATAACTGGGAGGCATTGATTTTAGTGTCATGACTCACTTATTGTGTCTCTCTCTATAACTAAAAGATGCAATAATAATGATTGCAGTCCATTCAGCAGCCAAATTCATAGATGTGGTGTTCTGAAAGGCTGTCACAGATAAAGACTCTTCGGCTTGGAATGTTTCTAATCTCCCCATCTCCCAGGAAACATTTATGACCTGCTTAACATACACTAGTGCAACTGCAAGTCTTTCTAAAGTCAAAATTATAGATACAGATAGGGTATAACTTACTATATCTCTACTTTCCTACAAATAGATTGAAAAATGACTGCAGTTAAAATCTTCCTTGCTTAGTTAAAAAAATTATCCTGAAGCCCAAGATAAACATGAATGTGAGCATTAACTATTGAGATTCTTGGCATTTCAGTGGCTGATAACCGAAAAAAACAAACCGTGAAATATGAACTCCTGACAATAAAAAAGTATCTGGAAAAGAGACAATGAAGATAATAAAAATTGAAATAGGAGCACCAAAACCAGGACATAAGCCATTGTGGCTCTTCCCAACCACAGCACAAACAACTGTGAGGGCAACCTGAATATCTGCACAGCTCCATAATTCTGTGCCATGTGGAAAGCCTGTGAAAGGTCCAAGAAGCTGCCTGCTCAGTGAATTGCTTGTCAGTGCTGATCAGTACTGCTGAATGCATATCTGCAGGTGCCAGGCATATCAAATGACCTGAACCTGAGAGCAAGGGGCTCTAATCTGCAGATAAATTTAAAGACCCCAATTCCCTGCTGACTTAAAAGGGGATTCAAGAATCTCTCCAGCTCCATACATTCACTAGTAAAAAACATCAAGGCAGAAAAATTAGGGAATATTCCTCACAACAAGCACAAGCTCACTGTTACCTTCTATCAGTCTGAAGATCCTGGTAGCCTTAAAAACCCTGCAGTAAATAGACAGACAGCTTTGTGGTAAAATGGGCATTTGCATTTGAACGAAATATACTCAGCTAGACCCCATCATCTCAGTTTCTGATTTATTCTTCTCCTCTTCAAATCACCCTAATAATAGATACTATTTTCAAGGGTGAAAAAATTTAAAGTTGCCCTCTAGAAAGAGCCTCCCCATTTTTTCATATTCTTACTCCCTTCTCTAGACTCACGATCTTTATGATTTCTACTACTGCAGTTTGAACAGCTTTCTACAAAATTAATGACTGTACTCCAAGCCTTTAATCTTGTCTTTTTTTGACTGATTAAAAACAAATAGAGCATGAGCTACAAAGGAAGAACTTTTCTTCTTCAGCTGACAGAAGGCAAGTTACTCTCAAACTCCCAAATATGAACCTGCTGGTTTATAAATAACTTTCAGACAGTCAGTCAGTCACATCTAAGCCTCCCTAAAAGAGAACTGAAGGGAAAAGACATGTTTGGACAAAATTCCTGTTCTGGATAATTTAATCATTAAACTGAACCAGGAATACAATTATTTGGCTACACTGCATAGAAATACTTGGGCAATATTTTTCTATCAGAAAACTGGGCACAATTATCCCTCTTGCATTTTTCTAATCACAGAATTGCAGAATGGCTTGTGTTGGGAGGGACCTTAAAAATCATCTAGTTCCACCCCCCACACCCTTACCTGGGACGCCAACCACTAGATCAGATTGCTCAGGGCCCCATCCAACCTGATCTCGAACACTTCCAGGGATGGGGCATCCCCTGGAATTGCCTCCAGTTCACCTAGATTGAAAATACTTTCAGTATTTTACTTGCATACTCCTGGTGCCTTTGATACCAAACAAGCAGCATAACAGGTAGGAAGGTGTCAGGAACAGACCTTTGTGCCCTTGCAGGGCGACATCACGTACCCGCCTGTGCTGCACTGAGAATTGAGACTTGCATTAATTTAGCTTCCTGCTGCTTTAACACAGAAAATGCGAGCACCAAGAAGTTGTTGTGCAGCCATACTCAAAGAGGTACATGTTATTTCATGCTAAGCATCAGGACCAGCGACCTCACCAGCCTGTAGCTGTGCTCGGCAGGAGGGTGATGGGCAGGGAAGATGGTGACAAAGTCAAGAACAACATGAATATAGCTGACTGAAGATGCTGGCAGAGACTGGCAGAAAATTTACTCAAACTGCTCTAAATGAAAAGCATGACTTAAATCGGCACCTTTAACATCAGAAAGGAATGTGCTAAGACGCTGAGTCTTAGAGATTTGCACCTGAAAACCAGCCTGCTCAGTTTTGTGCCACTAAGTAACTCCAGTAACATATGGGGCAGGAGGGAGAGGGGCACCTCGAAAAGTGCAGATTCTCAGTGTGGATCCCCAGGCCTGCACAGCACCATTTCTAATCTTGCTCCCATACCAAAGTGTCTTTACCTGCAGGAGCCACACAGCAGAAAATGCCCATACAGTTAAGACTGACGTGATTACACATTCAAAGATCGGTGTGCAGCTTCCAAGTGGCTTTGAAGAGCTGAAGGAAAAAGGAGAGCAGACATGCTTTGTTTCCACAGGGCTCTGCTCAGGCCTCTTCACTGATGCAGCCAGAACTTACCCCTCAATATGTAGGTCCATTTTAGAACTCAGGTCCAGGGCTCATCTCCAGCAAAGATCTTGAGGCTTCCCATTTCCTCACAGGATACCCCTGTTTTGTAAGGTACACACCAGAGTAAAAAAAAAATCACTTCAAAAGAGGACACTGTCTCTTGGGCTATGTTTTACGAAATACTTTACGCAGATGCACATAACTTCCCCAACTGTGAAAATTTTCTAACCTTTCTGATATTGAAGATTTCTATTAAACAATACTTCAACGAGTGAGAATCTATTTTCAAGTGGCAGTGCCAGTTTCCAGGGTGCCATGTTTTAATTTAACAGTGCCAAGTACTAGCTTGAATTTTAAAAACATGCTTTTGGCAGTTTGAACTGCATTTTCCACAAGACTCTTTCACCACAGATGCTCTGAGTTTGCTGTTACACAGTTGAAGAGCCATGCTTTTGAGAACATTTAAACATCACAATCAAATCACGACTGCCTGACATCATCACAGTTGCTGCACCATGTCTAGCAAAAACAGATTATGGAATGCCATACGATTAGCAAAATAATCTTACAATAATACTGTTTCTGGAGAGCAGACATAAACATGCAGAGCCACTATCTACAGCTCCTCCAGCAGGCATAAGCAAGCCAAATTTTCCCCAAGACTTTTTGTTGTTGAGTGCATAACTCCAACTTTTTCTAAGCTGTGTTTAGTCCCCTTTCTGTCACCTTTTGATTACAGTAATGTTTTTACCTTAAATTTTTCTCCATGCTTTTGTTTAGGTGCTAGAATTCAGCTTTTCTCTTACTTGCTCTGTATTTTCATTTAATTAAATCTTCCATTGTTGCTACATATTTATTTTTAACTTTTGTATTTCCATGGCAAGTAGTCCCTCTGGCAAGGCTTACTGCAAGAGTTACTGCACCATATTCCTTTCCTAGCACTGGCCAGGTATTTACCATGGATTGTCTGTCCCTTTCCCATCTGTGTGCTTCCTTTTTTGAAATATAGGAATTACACTGAAAGTACACTGAATAAATCATAAATACTAACAACAACAGTAATAATAATGATTATATTTATTCAGGGGGAATCTGAGTCTCATTGCCTTTCTGCAATAATATATAAACAATCACTTCCCCTCAGGGAAACCTATGTAGAAATACAAGGCTGTTGCTAATTACAATGGCCAAATACATAGCCCTAATGCTGACAAAATGTCCAGAAGAAAAGAATACAAATGGGAGTGGATAGAAAGGACTTGTGACTTCCACTTCATTCTTTTCATTGGTGCTGCCCATCCCACTCCTTCGTAGCCTCCCTTGTTAGCCTCCATTTCTCATTCCCTGTGTGCAGCACTGGTATCACCCACTCTCCCCTGGGCATTACCCATTCAGATTTCCTCCTCTCCCAGTGCCTCCCACACCACTCACATCAGGCAACATCCCTGTGCCCCAAGCCAGCAATCAACACCCAGAAGCAGACAGCCCAGAGGCAAGTCAGGAGTGATCAGGATCCTCACCACAAAACTCCAAGCGCAAGGAGTAGAACTCAGGGTTAGAGTGCACCTGAAAATACAGTTGAAAAGCTCCTGTTATTCTTCAGTTCCCACAGCTGGGATACTGCTGCCACAGTTTCCCCATCTTCTGAATTTTCTTTCTAGCAACACCCTCCTCCCCAAGTTCCTGCTCCTCCTTTACATACGTGAATCTTTCAGTTACCACTGAATTCACACGACCCCATAAAGCACATCTGGGTGATCTCACCTATCTGTGCTGCTGCCAGGCCGTGAGGGTCCCGCGGGAGAGGCAGCTGGCAGAGCACGTGTGGGCTTGGCCGGAGGGATTCGCTGGGGTGATGCTGAGCATCAGCGTGCCAGCTGCCTCACCAGGCCTTCTCAGCAGCTTCAGACCTCCCAAGTGCTGCTCTGTAAATCACACATAGGCCTGGCTGACAACCCCTCCCTCCCCCTTAGAGAAGCACTTTTCAACCAGCTTTGTGCTTGCCAGCATTTTAGCAAGGATTCAGGGCACATTAATACAAGAGATGAGTTATATTACACCACAAGCCTGTTAGGGGCAGGAGTCAGCATTTTGGACACACATCTAGAATATTTTCAGAGCTGTAATAAAAGATCTGTCTCTAGTTTCCCTACTGTTTTCAGCAAGTTTCTTCACTGTAAGGCTACAGCAATACCTATTTTTTCAACAAATCAATGTAAAGCATGAATGAAGAAAAATAAGCAGTTCCTGATGCCCTATACAAACTCAGTGGCAAATGTATGTGTGCACTTGTGCTCAAGGGAGTTTAGGTTTCCAAGGTCTACCCATACCAAAGCTCCTTTGCTAAAACATTCCTGCCAACCTCTCTGTGTGTTACTGCTGTCAAGAACGAGAGCTGAATATGAGTGAGCAGCGTGTCCCTGTGGGATCATGCCAGTAAAAGGAGACCCTCAGGGCAAAGAGCGATTCTCTGCTCACCAGGTACAGACGAGGCTGAGTGGGATCCCTCCTGGCTGCTCTCCAGGGGAGTGGCAATGCACCATCTGTGTCCAGTTGTTGCTTCTGCCATTGAACGCAGCCTCCTTCATCAGCTGGCAAAGCGAATCTCAGCTGAAAATCAGCTTCCCAAGGGCAGTGAAGGGAGGAGAGCAGCATTTATCCCAGGCTGTAAGGCAACAAAAATAGCACATTTCCAAAGCTTTCTCACTTAGAAAAGTAAACTAAGCTATTTCGAGAGTTTCAGTTAAAACAGACATTGTCTACCCATAATTGAATATGGGATTTGGGTTTACTGAGCTGCCCAAAGTGCTTTGTTCCTCGCTGGCTGAGCACCAGCCGGCAGCTGCACTTAGCCCTGTTTGAGCAGTCGCCTGGGAGAGCTGCCAGCCCTATCTGCCCTGTCAGCCCTGGTCCCTGGTCATGCAAGGTTTTGTGTAATGGACCACATGCCATTCAAATGAAATATTTATCATAATCATACTTACAAGAGGCTTGGCTCCCAGGAGGGACTGAAGGCCTGAACACCACATCAGAAGCGAAATAACATGTAGTGTAGTTTGTTGGGGCTTTTTTTTTTTTTAAATTGTATTCAAAAAGTTTGGATCCAGACATAAAAACTGGTTTGTTGGGGTCAGTGGCCACAAGAAATACTCAAACATGTCTGATGGGAGTCAGGAAAAAAAAATAACTGGGCAGAAGTAACGCTTATCAGCAGAAAGCCTCTCTGCTTGCAGCAGGCTCCACGAAGCCCTGTGCCACCTCTCCCTGCTGCCATACTGTTTGCTCCATCCCCATCCATCCCAGAGGTACAGTCACACCCACAGGTGCAGCAGGGCACAGTTATAAATGTGTAATGAATGCTTTTAAGGCTCCCCAGCAGGTGCGTGGCCTGCGACTCCGTGCTGTGATCTTATGTGGCTGGTAGGCTATGGGAGAGACAAAAGGGCCGTGCAGGGTGGGAGGGGGGACATGTAGGGAGCAGGGCCAGGCAGGAGCACAGCTGGTGGCACAGCAGTGGCAGGGCTTCCAGCAGCCTGAGCTCCAAAAGCGGACGGCTGAAAGTTCCTACTCCATCTGGAAATTAAAGGCTACAGAACAGGTGAAAAGGTAATGTTTTTTGCTAAAGTTTTTGCCCAGGTGCAGCACTGGAGGCAGGTTGGGTGCCGGTCATGGGAGGCACCCTGATGTCCATCCTACAATTGTGGTAAGGGATTGTGCTTGTCGGCTTCATGAATCAGTGTCTGTAAAAGGAGGTGTGTTCTCGTGTTTAGGTAGAGGGGAAGTTCAGGCTATGATTTCTTGGCTGCCTCTTCCCCTAAAAACTTTAATACATGCTTTACTCCGACACAGAGTCAGATGGTTCAACAGCCTCCTCTAATTATGTCCAGGTACTTTCTATTTCTCGACTTTCCCCTCAAGTCTCAGTGTGTGTCTGTCTAGCCAGCCATGCTGGTAACACTCCATCGCAATGATCGGTTTTTGGGTTTTCTGTACTTTCCCTGTTTGAGGTTTGTCTCCACACTTCCATGAAGACTCCCATGAGCTGGTGCTGTCAGCCATAGTAGAGCACGACACTCTGTCACCATCATCTAGCCTGGTCGACCTGCAGCACACTAAGTGCCAATGTGCAGGCACTGAATTTTCTCCTAAACATGGGCGATAGAGGCTACTGGCAACAACACCAGAATCTGGGGCTTAGAGCATCTTTCAAGCCACACTGGGATGGTTGCTGAGCTTTGTTCCATGCCTGTATGTAGCTCTTCAATGTATTGCACTATAATTATCTGAAATATAAGTTCAGATTCCCATTCTCCTCAACAACCAATGAGTATGGGTGATGGACAGGATGGGGTTGATACAGTCTAATGTGGCAGAAGCTGAAGCCTTTATGAGGACCTTTGCACAGCTAAAACTTTGTAAGAAAAACAGCAACATCTGCAGGGGACCATACAGATGTGGGACTTAAGAAAGTGTGTTTTCGGACCTCTGATTCAGTGGTGACTCAGGGCTGAGAAGCCACATTTGCCTAACACAGAGGATCAAGTCTAACCTCTTCCCACGAGTCATTGGGAGGATCTCTTTAATGATTACCCTGTCACACTATGTGCTCTAATTTATTCCAGGTATGGCTGGACCCGAACACAAGTGAAATCTCTGGGAAGTTCAGATGCTTAGTCCCTGAAAAATCTTACTTTGTTTTACAGAGCTAGAGTTCAGGATTCATAAGGCAAGATAGATCTGTCTTTCAGCTGCTAAGATTTTAAGTGTGGCCAAAACAACAACTCTTGCTTTTTCCCTTAAATATTCTTCTTCATATTCCAGTGCAATCTAGGCCTCATACGAAAGCCACAAGTATGTGTGTCCTCATTCTTAGCTGCCAATTTTGCTAAAGATGAGTATGACTCACTTATTACCCATTGAGTGTTTTATTGTGGCAACAGCTTATTCATTTTTTAAAGGAATTATATATTTAAACTGATGAAAGCAGAGCCTTGCCAGCCATGACTATAACACAGCCTGCTCATAGTAAATCCTGCTCTGGCATGTGTGGGCACAAGCTTGTTCAGGGCATTTTCCCAAACATTGTCAGGTCAGACAAGGGACATTCCTCCTCTATCAAAGACTGAAATCTGCACAAAACCCCACTGGCCAGTCTCATCCTTGCTCTGTTTTACCCATCAGTGGCGAGACAGTGCAAGACCTTGGGATGTCAGTGCAGCCCTGTAGCATGGCCCCACAAACCTGATGTTTTTTTGGCCCAAACCTGAGGGCAAAGGTGTGCAGAAAACAGCAGCTGAGAACCAGGTCCAGTGGCATCCAGTGCAGAGGCTCTGAGAATAGGCTGCAGGCTAGCAGACTTCACTTCCTTCCCTTGTTGGCAGTACTTTTGAGAGGTACAGTCTTGCTAGTTTAATTTTATTAAGCGACTTATGTTTTGCACCATTCCCATTTTATAATTGTACTTCTATACGCAGCTCAGACTGAGAGCAAGAATTTTATATAGATGAAAAAACTCTCCCTAGTCTTTCTCTTACGAGTGCTCCAACTGGTGCACAGGAGTATTGAAAACAATATCTGTGTGAGAAACTGTGAAAGTGAATCACAAAGAGAAGAGTGTAAAGGATATTTGAGTTGCAAATCAGTAGGAGGTCTTTCTGAAATGCTTAATGTGCACTTGCTATGCTGAGTCTTCAGCCATTAATCCTGTTTGTTTCCTCCTGTAATTGTCCTGATTTATTTGCACATAACCTCTCTTTCTAGTGATACTTCATGATCCAAAACCTTGAAAATTTGGTTCATTATCAAGAGCCCTTGCTTTGGATAGGTTAAAAATGCATAGCCATTTGCAAAGAATATTTCTCCAATGCAGCATTCCTACATTTTATTGATTCACATGAGGAATAGAAACTTTAAACAGAATGTCAATTTCGTTGCAGTGAAATTTAACAGCTTGATGCACTACCATCTGTTTAAGGGAAAATAAGAATCAAGCTGATGTTAGGGTTTAATGCTATAATAATTCTTTAAACTGTACAGCAATACTGACTGCAGATTCACTCTTTGAGCAGACTGATCTCTTTTGGAGGTGCTGTATGACTGCAAGAATGGACAGAATTATGTGGTCTCTTAAGCAGGAAAGACAGGAAATTTGGTACATGAGAAGAAAGGAAGCCAGAGAGAGGATGATTCACCACATAGTCAGCAGAAGAGTCAAAGGGGAGATCAGCATTGGCTTTCCTGCTGAAGGCAAGATAGCAAGCAAGGACAGTAGCTGCTGGACTGTGAAACCAAACTGCCAGGAGCTGTTGATACAATTCTACCACGGCTGCTGTTCAGCAAGTGATACTGCCTTCCTCATTCTCCTTGTGCTTTTGACTAAATCTCTTTGCATGTTTTCTGGGATGGGGAGCCTTCTGCGGCAAGTCATCTCTACATTTTGTTTGTGCAGCATCCAGCACCGCGTTCATAACCACTGATGTTTCTACAAGTGACAAATTTAATTATGACAGTACCATTTGCTTTTATTTTCTCACTGCTATTCATTTTGCTTGCTGATCTTTTGCAACATAATCTTTCTGGCTCCCATTTCAACCAAGAACACAGACCAGCAGTTAAGCTCAGCGCTAAATCACTTCTGCATATCCTCGTTATACTTCAGTATTAAAACTGCTAAGAAGCATAGAGGAATTCAGCGTAGCTAAGAAAGTTTTTTCCCAAAGTGTCATTTATTTGTGATGATACTCCAGATGTGTCTTCAAGAAAGTGAAATAGATAGAGGACAGCTAAAATATTTTCCCTTTCTTGAAATTTTTTTTTCCTGTTGTTTTTCCTTAACTGTTCGGTTAGAAAGCAGCATACGGGAATGGGTGCTCAGTGCATTACAGCACGTTAAAAGGTAGAAAGAAAAATAAAAGTTACCCAGGGTATTATTGTTAATACTGATGCTCCACCTGAACATTACAACAGTTAAGTGCTGAAAGGTGCTGATGCCTGTAAACAATGGAATCCTCCTATCACTTGCTATCATCAAGCACGAGACAGCCTCGTTTATATTAATGAACAAGAATATATATTCACTTCGTATTTCTATTAATGAAAAATGATTAACATATAATGGGAGTTCTTGCTGCTTCCTTAAATGAAAAATTATATGAAAAAAACTTTCAATTGTTCTAGTCTGAAGCTATCCAGAAATAAAAGCATCACAGAGAAAGAGCATTCATAAAGGAAATAGTAGTAAAAGAGAAAAATATCTTGCAGTACTAAGGGCTTTTAGTAGAAATTTTCCTCTGAGTGTAGGCGCTAAAATTATGTGCCATGTTGAAAACAGCTCAACTGCCTGAATCTGCTAACAAGAGCAGACTTCTTGATGCCCCGGGCTGAAACAATCAGGTAAGACTTTTGCAATGACTTTATTATCCATTAGGGAAAAATCTAACTAATAAATGTTATTAAAATCTTAGAAATTGTTCTTTAAAAGACAGCAGGTCAGTAGAAATCTGAAGGTGGAAGTGCTGATGCCCTAAGAGGTGCTTGGAACTCAACCTTAGCTAATGGATGGTTACAGGGATGACCTAGCCTGGGTTGTGAAAGCTGATGACCACCTGGCTGCCATGAGTCTGAGAATGTGAAACTTTTAATCATGTAAGAAGCAGCAAAGGAAATAGAACCACAACCTTGGCCTTGAGGAGGGAAGACGATGGCTTGTTCAGGGATCTGTTTGGCAGGATCTCACAGGAGGCTGCCCTGGGAAGCAAAGGGACCCAGGAGTGTTAGCTGACCTTCACTGACATCCTCATCAAAGCACAAGAAAAGTCCAGTCTGACACGTGGGTAGTCAAGCAAGTGTGGCAGACAGCCCGTGTGCAGGAACGGGCTCGCCTGCCAGAGTTCAGAGAGTGCAAGCACAGAGATGGTGGAGAGCACTTGCACCATGGAGCAAAATAGAGACATTACTTGAGTGAACATGGAAGCATTTACAAAAGCAAAGCTCAGAGAGAGTTAAAGCTCATACGGACCTCAAAGGGCAACAAAAGGTGCTTCTGGAAGTACACAGGCAGTAGACTGGAAGAAAAATGTGATCCTGCTCCTCAGGGGCCAGGTGACTTAGTGACACACGACATGGAAAAAGCTGAGGTGCTTAAAGTCCTTTTTTGCCTTTTTTTTACTGATGAGGTCTAACCTCAGACACTGAAGCACTGAAGAGAAAGACAGAACAGGGGAGCACTTCAGTTATGTGGACATAACTAAATCCATGAAGCCAAGCAGGGTGTTTCCGAGGAAGCAGAAGGGGGTGGTGGGAACCTTTAAGGTCAACAAAGGCAAAATCCTGCATCTAGGGCCAAATTACCTCATGCCAACAGTACAGCCTGAGCCCCAGTGGTCAGAAAGCAGCTTTGCAGGAAAGGACCTAGGGATGCCAAAGGAGAAGCAGCAGAGCGTAAGCCAGCCATAGGCTCTCACAGCAAGGAATGCCAATGGCATATCAGTGGGCTATATCAGTAGGAGTGTGCTCAGCAAGCTGATGGAAGGGATTATTCCCCTCTGTTTGGCATGTGTGAGACTGCAGCTGGGAGTGAGACAGCATCTGGAGCATCATGTTCAGTTTTGGGTTCCCCAGTGCAAGAAAGATATGGCCAAACTGGAGCAAGTCCAGGTTTGATGCGCAGCCAAGGCTGCCATCAGCGTTCACAGCCCAGAAAAGTTTATCTCTGTTAGTTTGAGTCACGTAACTCAGTTAAACACATAATTAACCAAGTGAAACACATCAGTCCATGATATACAAACTAGGCAAGATGGTCTCATATTTTGTGGATATAAAAGAAGACACAATGGAAAACAGCATACAATTTTTCTTACCCAGAATGAGAGACTTGGAACAGATAATCCTTTATCATGAGCCTGCGCCTTTAGTGAACCAATGCAGCAACTTAATGCCTAAACTAAATACTTTGGAGAAAAATTAGAGATACTAATCCTCTTCTAGGTTATGGCTGGGAGACTACATTCCTTAAATGAATGTTTCCATTGATGTGTCAGCAAGCAAGAGTGTCGGGGAGCTGGCAGAGATAGCTGGAGTGCTGTAGAAGCTCGACTTCAGTGGGATACAGCTCCCTATTTACCTGTCATGTTAACAGTGATGAAAGAATGGCTTGTGCTTAGAGACACTGCCTAGTTAATTTCCATGTATTAAAGCTTTAAAAAATATTTGTATCCTAAGATCTGATGAAAACACTGAGGCTATTATACTAAAATATACTTTATTAAATACAAAATATTTTCCCTCTGTCATCAATAAACACATAAATAGGATCTATACATATACATGTGTATTCTCATACATTAACGTACATGTTTTTATTTCTCAGCTCTAATTCTTCTATAACATTTGCGTCATGCTGTAACATGCTCAAGTTTTTACAATGTAACATTAGATAAAGCTTCCCAAATTTTATTACAAAAGTTAAACATGTCAAATGTTTTCCCTTGTCTAGACTTCAGCATCTTTTCCTAATTGAGAAGTTGTGAATTTGTCAGTTACTCCTCATTCCTCTGAAAGATGTCACCAACATCCTCTCACTTCTGTCTTCTGTCAAAACCTTCTACCCAGTTATATAAAGGCTTAAAGTCAGTAAGGATGCAGTGTTCAGTCCAGAAACAGGCACCTGACAAACTCTTTTCTACCTCTGCCACTAATTCTACCACACTTTTCATTTGCAGCCCTCAAGTACAGCCTGTCATCATAAGGACCTTCCTTACTTTCTCTAGCTGGACACTGCAAAAATAAAGATCCAGACAATCCCTTTCTCACAGGCTGCCGTGTTTCAGACATTCCAGGTCTGTTGTACAGTAAACTCTGGTGCCTGCTCCAAATTTCACCCTCCCGTGATACTGTAGTTGGAGTTTCTTAACAGACTAAACACAAATTCAAGGCTTCAAGTGCTAAAAGCCCAGAGCACCAACAATGCACACCACTGCCCCAATCTAAAGACCTGGAGTAATTCAGTATGTCCCTCATAAAGTCCGGGTGTGCCACTTTTGAATTGGCAATTCTGTTGCATTCTGCTGCTGCTGCAGGTCCCCATCTCTCCTGCTGCTGTCCGTAATTTTCCTCTACCTCTTACGTGGGCCACTGAAGCTGCTCTGGCTGGGCATCTTTTCAGCTTCTTGAAAGTTTCCGTTGGCAGTATTCTTTCTCTCTGGATGCCAATACTGCCACTGTGATGCCACTACTGCTGGAAAAAATGTCTGGCCTGCCATGAGGGAACAGCCACAGCCAGACATAGAGCTTATGAAAGCCCTGTATTCACTTATGCAGTATCTGTTCTACAGACTGGCTTATTCCAGATAAAAATATGGATTTACTGGATCTTTGCAAAAAAATAATGGGCGGAATCCCTTACCTGGGAACATCTATGGTAATGCAATGCACTGCAACATTGCAGTGCAGGAAGCTCTGTGTGATGGGTGCTGCTATAGAGTCTGCCCCAAAAAACCACAAAGGGCCTAGGAACACAACCAGACTCCAGAGACTCTGCAAGAGCAGACTGCAGGCCTCAGGGTGCTTCTGAAAGTTCCAGTCCCTCTCCTGCCCTCTCCTCCTTCTTGACCAATGTCCTCCTCCTCCCAAACGACAGAAGATGAGCTTAGCAAAAACCTGTAGGAATGCTGCCCTACCCAGAAGTTCACCACTCGAGAGGCGGCTCTTATTACAACCATGAGTCTCACAGACGTGGCAAAAAGGTCACTATTGTCATTAGGGTCCACTGGAAGAGATCAAGGGTGCATTACCTGCAGACTGTGCATAATCAAAGGATGGGTGTCATTAAAGTCCCTGGCTTCTCTTCAGACTCTTCAGTGGAAAACACAGTTCCACCCACATATTTATGGAGAGGCAGTGACAGAAGGCTAGAAACAAATAAAAGACTAAAATCCAGGTCCAGTACAATCATCCTTTGAGGAAGAAACAGAACTAAAAGGAAGACGCAGGACTGGCAGAGACCTGCTAAAAAAACCCAATATGTACCAGGGCTACCATGAGCAAGATGCATGAAAGGCAACTGGAAGCTAAGCCATGCAAGGTAAAGTACCAGGCAATATACTCAAACCTGACCGTGTGAAAAAATTACTTCATCACCTAGAAGCTGTTTTAGATCTGCAAAGACTCATCACAATGGATCAAATCTGACCTGTCTGATGATTTGGCTGTACACAAATCCAGCACAACTACTGGTGAAATCTCACCATTGTTCTCAAGTTAGCAAATAGTTCTTGACACTGCCAGCAGACCACATGCAACAGAAATACTGTACATTTTGCAAGCCTCCCTCCACTTTTGTTTATTGATAAGAATTAGGTGAATGACAATAACTATCCCACTACCTACTGTTCTAACAAATATATCTTAGCTTTTTGCTTTCTAGCATCTGCTTCTGCCTGTCATAAACTTTGCAAAAGGTCTGAATTGGAAATTCACAGAACTAGAGTTTATACCAACAATAATGAACAGAATCATATTTAACACTGAGACAGAATAGATTCCATTCTGGTTTCCCTTGCACATACATACCAGCAACAAATTTCACCTGAACAGCACTCTGGTAATAGAAACCATTATGGCCAAAACAAATGCCTCTAAATCCTCAGTGGCTTTCACTAAAATGCAAAAAAACAAGCAAGAAACATCAGGAAACTAGAGAAATTCATCTGTTTGCCTGTCTTGTGCTTTTCTCTTCTGAGGAGATGCCCTAGTGCTATATGAAATTAGAATTAAGGACTTTCTCAGAGATTTATGAACAGGACAGAATTCTAGTGAAAAAGACAAGTCCACTTCTCAAATGCTCCTTTTACTTCCGAAGGAGGCTGCCAGTCTAAACAGGAGCAAGATGCTAATTTAAGAAAATATATCTATAAATTAAAGACTAGGGTTTTTGTTTTTTTTTTTTTTTACTTCTTGGTTGGTGATATTGGTGCTGCTTTCTTTTGTTGAAAAGAACAAACATTTGAGGAGCACATCTGAGCTGAAGTGATTATTAAAATTCAAGTAAGAAAACAAAACCACAAAAACAGTTTTAGTTTAGAAAACAGGCATACAAGAGATCTGGAGATCTCTAAAAACACATACTCTTGCCATTGCTTCCAAAAAAGTGAGGCAAATAGCCAAAAAAAAAAAAGGAAAAAAAAAAGAAGACATTTTAGTAATTTACTACAGCAGCTAGATCATTAGCAATGATGAAAATGTATTTGGGGAGGATTTACTTGATCATAAAAAGCAACCACAGAAGTTGGTTTAATGAAGTTTAAATGAAGTCCTGAAAAAATAATTTTCTGTCTTTAAGGCTGCTGTATAAGCATGCCACTGTTCTGTCCTTGCAGTTCTTATGTAGTATTTTCTGTGCCTCTAAAACTGCTGTTTCCTGTATTCTTATAATAGCAGGAAATCTACGGAACGTATATGAAGACCTGAAATGGAATTAACAGCTACATTCTTGCTTAGTCCTGGACCATTTTACATTATATGGATTCCAGTTTAATTCTTCTGTACCATCACATGGTTGACTGTTTTTCGCCCCACGAAATCTTGCTTATGCTAGATGCAGTTTTAATTTAAGTGACATATTTATATTTCATAATGTAACATGATCTTAAGATTATTTTCTCTGTATCTTGTATCTTAATGTACAAAAACAACATTCTCCTTCCACACTCCTTAGCCTTTTGTCTTCTACCACCACAAGAGAGCCAACATCTCCTTGCCCACCATCCCCACCCCACTGCCTCCTCAAATAATTTCTTCAAGACTTAACTCCTCAAGAGTGTGGTCTAGTAACTTAAAAATAACCATTCTGCTACTCATTGGGTGAAAAAAATGCCAGAGTCTAGCCTTATGTATCCTGGATGTCCATTTTCACCAAAAAGGTATGAAATAACATGGAATTTAGCAAAACTAAGTTAAATACGGAATTAGAAAAATTAGTACATTTTCTAAAGCAATGTAAATGAACAACAGGTTTATTTAAACTGCAGAGATAAAATAACCTAAAAAGAATGTAACACCTATAATAGATTCAGTGAAAATCAACTGGTAACAAAAGAGTGACTGGCTATTGACAGAATTTTGTAGACTATCTATTCTTCTGGAAGGCAATAAACTGCTCAGTAATTACTAGAATATGTGACTTTGCCAGGTGGCCTCCAGGGAGGACTCATTTCATTTCCATGGACAGCCTGCAACTTCTTTTGGATCTTCTCAAGCTGTTCTCTCCTCAATTTGTTTTCCTGAGAATAAAAAAGATGTGTCAAAAAGAGCCCAAACCAAAAGCACAAAACGCCCACCCCCCACAAACAACATGTCCACTAACAGAAAAGTTACAATTATTGTCATGCCTTTCTTGTGTAAAGTGAAATTGTAAACATGCAATGGAAATTTGCCTTTTGGAGCTCGGTGCATCCCTTTTAGAAGTTCAGTCACAGACATCGCACAATGCAACACAACAGGCTGCACATTGGGTGTCATTTACAATTACAGTGACTGTCTCAAGGATGGAAGGGCTTGTGCACTGTCTAAACAAAAAGCCCAGCAGAAAGCCTAGTGGATTAGGCACTGTATTGGTCTTGTACGTAATTAGTCTCATATTAATTACTTCTTGTCTTTAGGAGGATACCTAAATCACAATGCAAAATATGTTTTTCCCATATAATGAGAACACTAGTGCATCATTGTAACTTTGTACTTATTAAATCACACTTGCCATGTACTAGAACAAACTGGTAATTAAACAATTTAATTTTAAACAAAGCTTATATTATAAGCACTGCAAGGTTCTAATTCTGTTTTCTACTGTTTCAAACAGTAATGGGACAATCAGGATGATGAGGGATAAGCAAGATACTTGCAACACTTGTTTTGTGTCTCATTAACTAATGATTTTCAAGAGAACTGTCATTCAAAAATAAAGCTGCAATTATTTATAATTATTTTTGAATTTCTAATTAGCTCTATTCTATGTAAAACAAGCATTCTTCTTTCAAAAGATGACTGCCATTTCACCCTCAGGCAGAAAAACATCTAAAGGTGCATCTGCATTAGCAATTTAGTACACTGGTGAGCTCTCTATGGGTGCAAACTTTCCTTGTAATCACACTTCCAGGTTCGTGGTGCATACTCGTGAACATTTCTTACTGACTTAAAAGTAGTTTTTCTCTTGGTGCACACAAGGTTGACATTACAGACCAGAGTATAATTTACTGTTACTCTCATATAACCCACGATCCTATCCCTCTGGTGGACACTGTATATCCACAAATTCCCAACATGCTGGCAGTGTTTGCCTGCTACTCATATGTGAGCAGAGAAATAGTGAGGTAACTGTGGCTGAGGGAATAGACTGCAAAATGGGTGTGGAAGCATTACTGTAAAAAAAGGGAGTTTGAGTGGAAGTTTTCTCCTGTTTTACACATACGCAGCAGTCAAACTACTAATGTGTCCAAAACCTTTAAAAAGCAAAGCAACACACTGAAATATCAACCCTATCAATATGATTGTAATCTCTGCCCTTTAGCTCACTGTTAACATAAATCTGAAGATCCAATTCAGTTAGGAATCTGGTCTGGCTAAACAAACACACAATAATTTCATGTTGTTACTAGTAAGGCTGATTAAAAGCAAAGCAAGGTTTGCATGGAGAAGGAATGCCCTTTGCTAAAATAAGCAATACAAAAGTTCATCACCGTTAGTCTAATAAAAAATATTATCTCTCTGTACAAACTGTCTCTTTCTGGATCACATGGAGTAATTGAGACAAACTAGGCTTCCAGCACGGTGACATTCTGCTTCTTCCCATCCTTCACTTTTGCCTTCTTTCTCCTTCCACAGAGGTCTTCCTCAGATGAACACAACTAGTGGCTTTGGGTCTTTAGAACAAATTCAAGATATTCTAAAATTCCTGAAGGGAACTGCTCACTACCCTAAGAGGAAAGCAGTCTGCATTATCAGTGATATTTTTCAAAAAAGACAGCAAGATATGTCAAGCAGAACAGATGAGCTTGGGAAGAATATGCTCTAATGGAATACATCTATGATACATCCTCCTGTATCTGTAATCATAGAATTATATTGTACAAGGATATGAATACCATCAGCACAGGTAAGTGAAAACTCATTAAAAATAAGACTTATTACAGAAGCATTGGCAGGTATTACAGAAATTGCATGCTACAAAGAAACATGCATATTTTATGTTTATCGAGCATGCTCTACTGAATACATGTTGCTCAACAGACTCATGTATGGAAAACCCAAACCAAAAATAAAGCATACACCCACCCAGGAAGGGAACGAAAGTTGCTTTGGATTTTTTTAACTGTGCTTCAGGTTTTGAATGTTTGGGTTTGAAGATCCAATTTTCATTAATGAATCCCAGTGACAAGGAAAGAGTCTTCAGTTAATTTAACTGTTTTTTAAAAGATTAAATTTGAAGTGAAGACCTACTGGTCTCCTCCCTGTCTCAACACACACAAGGTTTTTATGTTCTAGTCCTAACTACAGTGCAAATTCTCACAAGACATAACTGATATAAATATTCCATAGAATAAACAAGATGTTATTTGCATTAACTGAAGAAGAGTAACAGAAACAATGGAAGATTAAACCAATAACTATAGCTTGTCTTACACTAGATCAACTCAACTGCATGGGTTGATTTCTGTGGAAATTTCCTACTCAGTAGCCTAGTAAGATGAACACATTTTTCACTTACAAAATTCTGGGAAGAGCACATTCTTTCGCAGTATGACTGCCACACAGAGACTGAAGTTTAGATATTGCAGAAGACTTACAACATTTAAGAGGAGTAACAATAGCAGCCTTATTTCTAAAATATTGCAATGACAGGACATGAAAATTCTAATACAGAAAGTATTTTCAGAGAGATCTTATTAAACTACATGAAACTTAATAACCCACATCAGCTATTTCTAACCCAGAAAAGCAACAAATCCATGGGACTTATCCAGCACATCCCTTCTTGATGTTTTTAAACAGCTTTAGAATGCCAAAAATAGAGGTTGCACATGCTGAAATTCAAGGTAAATAAAATTTCCAACTTCTTCTAGGGCTTTCAACATTACTATGCTGGTCTGCCGAGAACTGTTTGAGAGCAGCCTTACCTCTCATCGGCTCATGGTAGGTTGATGTTTCCCACAGAAAATGGACAACATAACTTATCTGGGATATTCACTTCTACCCACAGTAAACAGGTATCAAGATTAATATCTCAGAAATAATGGAAACTAAACTAATCTGTCATTATAAAATTTCTATGTGATTTTTCTCCCCATTCCACTCCTCAAGGTGCATGTCAATGGCAAGTGTCAGACACTGGTATTATGTAGTAAGTAAAAAAATGACCATTTATCAAGCTAGATTGGCTTCAAGAGTTCTTGGTGAGCAGCAAGAAGCAAATGATAGGAAAGAAACAAAATAATCAGAAGCTTGAATTTCCAGGCAACACTAAAGCATCTCACCTCAAGATTATCCTTTTTATGTTAGTATTTTACAAGTGTTAATAGCCTTTTCCAGAGCATTTATTTTCAGGCTTAAAAATTAATCTTCTCTATGCACTTATGTTATCAAACACTCACACAATGACCTCTAAAGGCAGAAGTAACAGAATTTTCATTAACATAAAAGCAGAATGTTTCTTCCACTTCAGAAGAACTCCAATGAGATTTTTATGTCTGTTTTACCCATGCATTATGGTCAACACCTGGTTCAGGAAAGCTGAGGATGAATTTACACATTTATTTCTGTTGAATGTTAATGAAAACATATTAGAATACTTTTCACTATATTACTCCTATTTTATTTCCCTTCAAAAAAAAAAAAATCCTGTTAGTTGAAAAAATACTCTTAAAAGGCTTCCAAATTCTGCCCTCAGATCTGATGCCTATCTACGTCCAGGCAGATGTCATCTTAGTTCCCTTGGTAATACAATGACAACTTTACAGTGTTTCCTGCACTGGTCTGTATTTTTTCTGTAACTGTACAAAGTGAGTCAATATTCTGGCCAAAAATGATGGCAGAGCCATTTCCCAATATGCTTTCTCAAATAAAGGTGTGTAAGCTGCAAAAAGACAGCACAAATTCTGAAAGTAAAAATGTGAAGACTGGGCACGAGACACATCAGTGAACACTTGCACACAGACACTGAAAATGAGATAATTTTAGAGGTACCTCTGCCAACCAGTTCAGTATCTACCCCATCCTACACTTGTTTATTTCTCATGTAGGCACATGTAAATCCAGTTAGTTCTGGTCATTCCTCCAACTACTAAAATTTATACTAATAATCCCACTGAAGTGATGACCTCAGGAATTTACACACGATTTGAACAGGGGAGCCTGTGCTAGGCAGCATCTTTCACTCCCAAAAAATAGGGACTTTATCATATAGAGTCCAGGACGGCAAGGAAGTCAAATGTACAATGAGAAACAACATTCATACTTAGGTACAACTAAGCTGATTAGGATAGCTGCAGTAAGCAAAGCATACCAGGGCAGTGCATTAGTTACTGCTCAAAGCATAGTACTCCCTACCATGGCAACCAGGAATATTGACAAGCAAGAATTAACCTAAGATCAGACATTAATCATTTGCTAAACTGAGCTGAAAATCACTTGACAATGGGGACCAGAGAAAACAGCTCTTACCATCGATTACAGAAATGAGAGGTATGCCAACAGGGCACCAGGTCAAACATCTCGAAAGATCTAAACCTAAAACAGTTTGGAAAGAGAGAAGGGAAAACATGCAGGCTCTTGCTGTTTTGTGCAACTGCGTATTTCTGAGTTAGCCAAGTAAAGGATGATTGTCCTTTGTAAACCTGTCCCACACCTGTACAGCTGCCAGACTCAGTTCTCACCTATCTGCCTCTCCCTCCCACAAAAAAAAAAAAAAAGAAAAAAAAAAAATTTTTTTTAAGCTATTGACAGTAAAAAAAAATTCCTGTAAGGACCTTAATCCACCTGATTTGCAAGATCCCATTTTTATAAATGGCAAAAGAGACCATATGTACAAGACGTGCCAGAAATCACAAGGAAGAGAGACAGCAGAAGAAACAGTTTCTAACTAAAAAAACCTTGACAATCAGTATGAAGAAAGACTGTGTCACAAGGTGGGGAATTAAAACAGGTTCTTTAAGTGGCAAGTCACATACCTTTAAGAAAACAACACGTGCTAAGAATACTAGTGATCTTCTTACTAGTTTGTTCTTCGGCAGCAAGGGAAAAAACCCTGCCTTGCTGTTGGGACTAGAGTACTGGATTAATTTATTGCTTACAACTGGGACACTGCTATGAGAAAAATATAACTGGGAGCATCAGAGTTCCACCCTTTCTCGCAAATGGAAATCATCTTGAGCCTCATTACAAGTGCTTTTATCAGTTGTGAGGTATCCAAGTCTCCCTTTTCAATGCTTCCTTGAATGCACATCCACTGACTGTTGCAGCTGGTGATGCTGTTTGGCTTTGTAGGTTTTGTGCTCTGGCTAACTGGCCCTTCAGAGATGGTTGCTCCTGACATGGAATGGCAAAAAATGAAAACTAGCTGAAACGGAAAACTCTACGGTATGTAGGTAGAGACAATATATTTTCCATGTATGCCAGTTATCAAGCGCACCGTATTTTAGCAATATTTTGCTCTCAGATTCTGGGGGACAAGCGATGTAATGTTGCCACCGTCTGGCCTCTCTCATAACAGCACAACACCCCACCAGTATTACAATACTCAAGTGCTCACACTCATTACTACATTAAACTTTTTGGTTTCGAAAAAATGCAAAAAAAAAAAAAAACCCAGCCAAACATACCAGCCATCTTTCATATTCCTCCATAGCCTTTTCACTTTTTTCTTCGTTCTCTGCCTGTTTCATTTGTTGCTTTCTTCTCTCCAGGAATTTTTCTACTTTCTTCTTTTTTATATATGCTTCCTTCTTTTCATTCCTGCATAGTGAGAGGGAAGAACAAGGGGTCATCCTGTAACAGACTAAATACTGCATCTGTGACCAATTAAGTAAATTGAGTCCAAAAATGCATTTTACGCTCTTAATAAAAGATTGAGGAATATGTATTTAAAATCTTCCATGTCCATTTTTATATCTTACCAAGGTATAAATGAATCTTCTACTCTATCTGTTATGGCATCACCTTTTCTGTACTTCTTTCTCCCTTATTTAGTATCATAAAAAAAATCTGAACCTCTGTAGGTAACTGTAAGTTGCACATTGTCTGCAAAAACCCTTGGCTTGTAAAACTAATACAGAATTTCTCCAGCAGATACATATCATTTCCTTCTTCCTACATCTGCATTCATACATTGTATTCCACAAAACTTTAAAGATTTACCCTCCTTCCTATGGCTTAATAATGAAGCATGAGAATAACCACATAAGACACAATACCACTCAATGAATTTTCTCAGCTGCAGTATCTCTGCCTGGGATAAGCTAGGGTCCTTTTGGAGAGGAAAGCAACTAAATAAATAAACTGAAGGGAGCTGCACAGCTTGTTTTCACTGTTATACTTGTTTTTTATTGGGAATGAAGAGTCTGATCCCAAGCATTCCATTGTCTTCCAATTACAAGCACATCAAGCATCCACAGAAGACCAATTACATTTATAAGCAAGGATTTTGGAACCTCTGACATAGCAAACACAGTGGAGTAGTACCATTTTTCAACAGCTGATACACTGACTCTCCTCTTCTCTGCAACTAGGTCCTCTTCTATCTTCTTCTTCATTCTTTCAGACTGTTTTTCCTTCCTGCTTTGCTCTCTTAAAAATTCCACTTTTCTTTCTTTCCATTTGCTGAATGCCTAAAGACAACCACAGATCCATGAGAAATCTTACCCCTCACCTTTTTGTCAATATTCCACTAGTCTATTCTACATTATTATTTCTTTTATAATTTCTACACATTCTAATTTTGGAATATTTGTTCGTAGCATTGCTCAGAAGTGGGTATCACTATACCTAAAAAGAATGTTATTTTTCCAGTCGGTAATGGTTAATTGCTAGTGTATTTATATGGAGTTTATTTTATGCACAGCTAATAGGCTCCAAATACAGAAGCCTGTTTGTCTGCAAAGGTAAACATTACATATTTCTGACAGAACAGAACCTAATAAGAGCTTCCTTCAAAATCCATCTCTTTCTGGATTAATCAAAATTAATTTTTCACCATCTCCTGAACCACATTCGAATACACATTTATGTACATATTTCACATCACCGCTTGTGCTGCTTCTGTTTTTTCCTTATTCAGTTCTGCTGGTGTCTTTTCCTCAAGTTCCTCAAGCTTCTTTTTTTCACTTAACTTCTTTGCTTCTTTCTCTTTCTTTTTTTTCCAGGCTTCAAAACATGCAATTGATTCTTCTCTTTTAAGCGCTTCTTTCTAGATTGGAAATAAATTAATTTCAGTATAAAATTCTAAGTGAAGTAGTGTTCTTTAAACTTACTGCTAAATGGAGTAATAAAGAAATAAGACATTGATTTGCTGACAACATTGCAAGTATTATAATTAAATTTTAAAAATATATAGTGGTTTTTTTCTATGCCCATTTTTAACTTAATTCAATGAGACAAAAACACTCCTGCAAAATATGTGTAGAAGGATATGAAATACATGTTAAGTGCTTAGAAGTGAAACATATTAAATTCTTAAAAGCCAAATCAAAGAAGGAGCATGATACTATTCAAAATACAGTCCTCTGCAGGTAAGCATCTCTTGAGGCAGTGAGTAAATGCCTCATGTTCTCACGCACAAAACAAAACTTAGCACCTTAAGAGTTGAGCATTCCAAGGTCTTTGCAAACTAACTTGAAAATTAATCTAGGAAGCACATTTCTAACACACCTTATGCAAATGTGTAGGGAAGCACTGGACATACACTGTTTACCACAACCATAACAAGCAGGACATGCCATTTACTGTTTCACATCACCTCGTGCTATTTGGAGAAAACCAGATACCTTACAACAGCAGAGTGATGCACTCAGGCAGGAAGCACACTTCAAAGAACCATAGTTTGTCAACTTCTTTTTAAAAGACAATGTAAACAAACCTTTTCAGTATTGTTCCTTAGAATTTCAGCTTTCTCCTTTTCAGTTCTCTTCAATTCCTGTAGAAGGAGCTTTTTCTTTTCCAACCAGTTCTGTAAGAATCGTTACAGTATTTTTAAAGTCCTTTTAAGATGTAAGTAAAGAGCAGCACCACTATAATGACCACCAAAATTGCTCTTAGTTCGTCCATGTGCTAGTTAAATAAGCATCCCATGTGGAAGACTAAGCTGTCATCACATGAACACTGTGATCAAAAAAATCTAAGGTTCTAAAATCATAGCTACAAAACCTAAAAAAGCTTAAAGATCTTTTAAAAAGCATCTTCCTAGAATCACCAATGAAAATGTAAGCATTAATAGAAATTAAAGAGAAGAATGGAATAAAGATTCTTATCACTCGGTATATAGGAATACTATTTAAATTTGTTGTCTCTCTTGAAAATACCTATAATTAAAGAGAATAAAATCCTACTGGGAAAAGTGAGACTTCAGGCAGCCATAAAAGGTTATGAGCCATCTGCAGAATCAGGCCTAAATTTTCAAGAATTAACTGTGTATTTGGCATGCAGCTCAAAGATAGAAGTCCTAAATGAAGACTATTTTACTTTTAAAAACTATACAGACAATATAAATATGGATTTGAGAGTCTAAAATTTGTTCCAGGACCATAACAAGTACTAAAAATACATACCAATATGAACAGTGTCTGTTAATGAGAATTGCTCTCAAAAAGATTAGCAAAAATCTACTGCAACCCAGAAAATAATTGTTGTGAAATTCTACAAGGAATTTACATAGAGTATTCTTCTGGAAAGAGTACAGGATTTGTTATCACTTTTTCTGAATGCCATTTGAATAGAACATATCAGGAAAAAACCCCAACTTAAAGTACACGCTTACTTACTTCAAGGATAAAGTAGAAATAACGGAAAATGTGTGCCTGAAAATAGTCCTACACAATAAATTCTGAACCACATAAAAACATGATGTCCCTTTCATTGAGCTTTTTGTTCATAATACGAGGAAAAGGCACAGCCAACAGAAAGAAACGACTACTAAACCTCTAAGCCAATGAAAGGAATATAGTTAAAAATATTGATTTCAAGAAAATATGAGACGTTGACCCTGTATCAGGACCTTTATATGCACAATTTTGTTTGTTGGTTTGTTCATTTTTAAAATCTACCTGAAAAACAGCTGCCCTTAAATTATCTACTTGGTTGAATTCTGGACTTTTCTTCGGCATGCATTTATCCTCCAACACCTTTACTGATCCCAGATACTGAGATGAAACAAGTGAAGTTGATGGAACAGCTTTCCCCTTTTTCTTTAAATGCACAAAAGATGTAGACCTAGGAAAGTACCAGAACACAAACACATTAATGACCTTCCCATTTATTGTAGCTGATACCAAGTAGTGTTCCTCTTATTTCAGTGCATACCAGAGGTTACCGTGATTCTTTTTTTAGATGTGCTTGGCTGGGGACTGGGGAAAAGAAAAGGAGAAAGAACTTACCTCTTGTAAGTCTATGAATTACTTACACTTCCATCTAAAAAACAGCTTAGAGCCTTTAAAGGCTCCAGTAACACTCACCACAGACACTGGCAAAAGGCTTGGGAGTCTGATCTGACATAAACCTGAGCAAGGGTCATAAGAACATGCCACATGGACTAAACTGCTCTCCACAGATGGTCAGAGGCTGTCAGCAGCTAAGACAAGGCTGACAGAAAATGGGAGTGGAGCAGCATTGGTGGGGTGCTTACAGGCATCTTAAACAGCTCAGACCAATACCGGGCATCCTCCTCTTACCTGTCAGATAAAGAAGCCTTTGGGTTTTGTAGAACTCTCTCCTTTGTTTCACTTAGTTTCTAAGAAACACAGAGGAAAAGTGAAGTTATAGAGTCTCTCAAGCAATAGATCAGGATGAAACAGGTTTTTACAAGCTAACAAGGACACTGAGAATTGGACTCAGCCATTATGGGTCCCTTCCAAGTCAAGATCTTCCATGATCTCACGATGTTATAAAAACAGGCAAGAAATACACCCTAATTAAGAGAGGGTATAGTACAGGGTAAGAAAGTACGGAGAGGAAAAAACCAAACCAAACCAATCCAAAAAAGCCCCAACCAACCAACCTTTCAGAATGCCTGTATCATTTTGGAATGGCACCTAGGAATGTTTATTTGTATTACGTAAAAATACAGTCAATAGTTTAGAAATAAATATAACTAAAAAGAACCCATCGGGATTATTCTATAAACACTATTTTAAGTCTTTTGAATACTTAGCTTTAATAATTACGTGTATCTACATATTTTCTTTTCAGAATAAAGCATAGAGTGCTTTGCATCTTATCCCTTATTCAGGTCAGACATGGATTCCATCCTCTGCCAACACACATTGCTCACTGCTATTCAGCTATTCTCACAACAGATCTGACATTTTCACTTTGAGAAGGGTACTTTCTTAAGGCTCCAAAACACATTTCAATACCTTTATCTGATTTAAATAATTTTTGGAAAAGGTATTCCTTAAATTTTTTGTAAAGCTATATATAATTCATAAGAACCTCAGCTCTAGAAACCAGATATAAATTGTCAGCTTTACAGGCTGCGTTCTACACACTTAAGGTACCAACAATAACTTTACAAAACTTTCCATTGTGCTTCTAGGACATTGTTCCAAACACTGGCAAACTGTGTATGAGCAATACCTTGACAGAGTTCTTTGACATGTTCTTTGCCTCCCCATGCTCAGATTGATCATTCACTGATACCTCCTGCATTGTATCAGTTATTTGCCCTTCTGCTATTTTCACAATTCCACCTGAACTGTCAGCTGCTGGCTGCTCCAATTCCTCTGTTTTCTCATAGACTGTGGTCCTCATTTGTTCTGTCACAGAAGGGGATTTCCTACCACTGCCCGCCAGTTTCAAGTCACTGGTGCTGACAGCCTTCTGATCTCGATCTAAAAGGAGAAAAAAAGATTGAGAGGACACATTAACAAAAACTTCATTGTTTCTGAGTATTGTTATTTCTGTACAAAATGTATTTCTAGAAAAACCATCAGTCTGTGAAAGTTGTCACTAAATTTTAAATAGTATAATGTATTTTCAGTATGTCTCCTTCTAAGAACCATATACTAATAAGAACAGTATGCACTTGTATTTGCATGTAAGACTGGAGTAGCAACTGCAGCTTTAACTAATGTTAGAGAATGTGAGAGTAAGACAAAGGCAAAACTTTCCACTGCCTTACGTGGCTCTAGTGCAGAAAGCAAAAGCAAGAGTCACTCTAATCACAGCAAGAGCTCTTCTGACATCCAGGAAACTTCTAATGAAGTCTGCAAGTTACCACTTTGGGTAACAAACACTGCTTTCATTGTGTGGTGCTCTTCAGGGGTGTGGGACACGAGGGAACAACTGAAAAATTCTGCGGTGCGGATTTAAAGAAAAAAACACCTCAATCTGAATGTGTGCCTAAGTGGTGAAATTGTTATTTATGAAACACATTATTAATAAAACTTAAGAAACATTTTTACCAGATTTCAACTGCCAGTAATGCAGAGATCTAAATTTGTAAACCAATTCAGACACAAGCCAAAAAAATGCCCCAGTAAAACCAAATTAGAAGTCTTCCACAAATTTCCAAAGGAATTCTTCAGAAAACCAGAATTTTTGGACGACAAATTAACTCCAAATTACCTGAAGAAAGGAACATTAATGCCCATAATCTAAGAAATTTAACCTGGATTTACAGTGGTGAAGGTAAATTGAAGGTGACAAGAATTCTGAATTTATAACCGATATTGCAGTCTATCACTGCACTACTTTGATTCACATGAAAAAAAGGAGTAGTTCAACTCCTGTTCTGCCAGTCTAAAACTACACAGGCACACCAGCTGGGAAAGAGAGGTGTCTGCACATTCAAGTACCTAGCACTTTGGTGCCATCATGTGGAAAGGAAAAACGAAGCTGATACCTTTAATCATGCTCCACCAATTTCAAAGTTGTAACATTCCATCACAGGTAATGACCAGCCATAAACTTATCTCAACATCAAACAGGAAAAATTCATCTCATATTAGGAATTAGACAAAAAATATGAAGTCTTTTGGCACAAACAGTCAATGAGCAGAATTCCAGATTCTGCTTTGCATATTAAAAGTTAATTAACTATTCTTATAATGAAACATTCAAATTTGGAGGGTTTATGTGTTTGACTATACATCCAAAGCGTGTCAGTGTCTTCAAAGTAAAAGAACATTTGAAGTTTAACTTTGAAATAATGAGACATCTACCACTCACAAATGTTTTGGCTACAGCTGATTTTCTGACATGCTGTTACAATGCAGCTCCACCTGGTCATTGAAAAGGAGTTTAATGACCTTTCCATTAAAGGGTGCACGGATGCTGCGGACACAACGTGAACACAGCTTTCTCTGCCATGCACACACTGAGGAGGCACCTTGGCAGCCCTCTCACACCTTCCATGCACATGCGGTGATGGAGAGCTGGACTTTAGGGACCTGAACAGCTGGCTGTCATCTTCTGAAAGAAAAAGGCAAACAGGGACCTCCTGCTCTTGGCCCGCACTGGTTCAGTTTACCCCCTGGCAGACAGTTTGTGTATTTTTAGAAGCAGATGATCGTTAACACAGAAAATAACCCAAATTAAAACACTTTAAAATACTGTAACATGGCTAAGCAGCAACAACATTCAAATACTTTCTTTTCACCTGATGCTGAAGTCTTTCCTTTTTTGTGCATCTGAGGCTTTGCTTTTCGTTGGTTTTCCTCTTGATTTCCTTTTTTACGTAGTTCATTAATAGGCAAGTAATCACTTTCACTATTATCACGCAATACTTCTTCAGCAGCTGAATGCTCTTCATTATTTTTTCTGTTATTATCCTCATTTTGACCTTTCAAACATCCTTCTTCACCATCTTTTCTGTCATTCTGTATGTTTTCACCTTCTAAAACCATTGTTTGCTGAAGCTTCTTTCCATGAAAGGATAAATTCAAGTCATCGGCAGCTTCATCTTCCAAATCTTCTGCATTTTGTGAAGCATTATCATTCAAGAGAGGACTCCCAGCAATAGATTTCTCAGTGCTTGTAGAACCTGAATCACTTTCAGCAAGTTCTCTCCTAATACCTGCAAAGAGCACATTACCAACTTGCATTTGATACAAGTGGAAAAAAAATGGGACACAGAAGCTGTATCTTCTACAACCTAACACTATTTTTTATATAATGCCCTCCTGACTTTAGTTTCTGAGCATTTCTCTTTCTATGCCTCTGATCTCTGCAAAGCCACCAAACTATGGCCTTATTCTACTTCCTTTCCTGTCACCTGTTTTCATGGACCCAATCCAAAGAAAAATATTCACTCATTAATTCTTTTCTGCCACACAAATTAAAGCCCTTCTAAAAAACAATGTCTCAATGCTACAGGAAGTGGAAGCAAGTCAACAAAAACAAAGTTGGGCATGTTTGGTATTAGGATCCATCCTCCCTTCCCTTCACTTCTGCCCCATTTAAACTCTACTAGAAGATACTCCAAGGGGGTATCTTCTACAATGCTAACATTCACATGTTTAAAAATATTTATCTTCCTGTAGCCTGTTATTGCTAATTGACCTAATTTCAGAGTTCAAATGTTTGAGGAAGGTGACAAAAGAATGTCATGATAGTAGAGTAATCCATTTACTGCTGGAGAGCTTTTTTTTCCTAAATCTTGTCAACAAAGGGAAATCAAAGCATCCCACAAACTGTTAAAAGATGTTTCAGGTGTGAATGAAAAAAATACATGATCATATTGAACATTCCTATTTTCCTCAGCATTTAGTGCTATACCAGAAGGAAGAAGTCATTTGACCAATCTTGTAATTTGGCCACACATAAACATTAGCAAGCATCAAAATGCATCCTGCTCCAAGAAAAACAGCCAGATCAAACCTATTCCTGGTTTACACACACTGCCGGGCAAGCACGCTCTGCAGCATGTCCTGCAGCCCTTATTCACCGATTGTCCAGACTGGGAAACCAGTACGAAAAAGCCACTGGCTTTCTCTCTGCCCACATCCACTTTCATTTACAGTACTGTGCACTACTGTCTCATCCCGGTGTCAAGTAAACAAGATGGCTAAGGAGGAGAACTGGGCACCACAATGGTAGGAACCAGTACAGACCGTCTGTGGTCTAGCAGCTTGGCACCTCCACCGATTTCATTGGGAATTCTGCTGCTAACTTGGCAGAGGAAGACTCAGTGATTTAGAAGTTGTTAAAATATGAAATCTTGGAACACTAACTCATATTGACACATAAAGTTTCTTTAGGATCTAGTAATGAGTTAAGAAAGGGAAGAACACAAGGAAAAATATTTAATTTTGTTTTACCATTTAACATGCCATCTTCATCACTTTCAAAGTCGTCTGAATATTCATCTGTTTCCTTGCTTGTTGCATAATCCAAAATTGCTTCCTGTAGCTCATCCTGAAATGGCTTCACAAATAACTTTTACTTAAAAAGGAAGATTCATTTGTTCAAGTTCAGCACTAATTCTCCCCTCCCACACATAAGTAAGTAAAACTAAGCAACAGAGCTAAGCCCATTTAATTGACAATCATTGTGAAGCATACTGCTTCCATTCTATCTCCATTCCCCTAACATATCAGCATCAAAAAAAGTTCCCAAATCTCCATGTATTTATTTATATTTTTTCTTCATAAGAAACACGCCTTGCAAATCCTTTTCCATTTTTTGGCACTCATGATGTATCATCATGCGACACTTCTTTTTTTTATATTTTGATCGGCAGGAGCACAAAGGTCTGTGAGAGCAGGTGAGCATGGACGAGCTCTCCACTGCCGCAGGACAGGAGCCTGAAGCAGGTGGCAGGTCCAAACCAGTGAGGAACTTCACATATTTTGGACTCTGCTGCAGGACATCACGGACACACCACATTAACATGATGCTGAAGGGCACTGGGCTTACTTACAGATTGAAAATACATTTAAGAAATGCACCGGTACCTCCAGATTCCAGATCCCGACCCACAAACCGCGAGGAGCAGTGGTTTGTCACGGGCCTTGGGCGCTTCCCGAGGCATCTGCTGGTGGGCAGGCTGCTCCTTCCGCCCGGCTGTCAGGAACGGGGCAGCCGGGCTGCTCCCAGCCTGTGCTCCCAGGAGAGCAGCTCCTGGTGTCCTCTCGGAGGGCAGCCTGCTTGCCCGCTTTCATTTTGAAAGCAACGCGGATTTTTGTGGGTGTGTTGCCCGAAACAGCGAATTAGCGTATTCCCAGTGGCAGCGAAACCTGCTCGCAGGCCCTGTTCACCAGCGTCGGCTTTACCCTGCCCCTGCCCGTCCCTGCCCTGCCCGGGCCGCCGCCGCTCACCTGCAGCCCGCAGTCGGCGGCGCCTCCCCGCGACATGGCGGAGGTGTCTCGCTGCGGCCACGCACCGCCCTCGGCCGCCGCCGAGCCTCGGGAGAGAGCCTCGGGAGAGAGCCTCGAGAGAGAGCCCCGGCAGAGAGCGCCGGGAAAGAGCCCCGGGCCGGGCCCGGCCGCGCCGCCCGCCCGGTCCCGCCCGTCGCCCGGCAACGGCCGCGCCGCCGCTGGCCTTCATTAGCCGGGAATCGCCTCGTGTCGCCGCAGCGCCCCCTGCTCAGCCGGGCCAAAGCCGCGCTGCCAGGATTTATTGTCGATGCCCTGTCAGGATTTATTATCGATGCAATATATCCTGCAAATAACCCTCTTCCCACAAGGAGCACATCCATACATTTATGACACTCCTACCAGGGCTAACATATGCTCGTCCACCCCACTCTTGCAGTTAGGTCAGCGTCCAAAACCTTCCCACTTGGGATGTGAGCACTTCCATAAGAAACATACTCATTTCAGTGCTTTCTGGAATAGAGATCTCATAGCACCTGGGTGTTAATTTAAATTACATTTGAGACATGAAGAAATTACAGTGGCATCGAAGTAAATCGCCTGGTGCTTGAACCTCTTAATGCTCCAATATTTATTTCCCCAGGGGGTGGTTGTGCAATCCACCTGGCGAGCACCAGCCCCGCGGCGACCAGACGCTTTGCCAAGCAGCACACGGCCCTGCAGAGCTGGCTGACCTAGAGGTCATCTGTCCACTGTATGGGCCACAGTGAAGGCACCTGAATCCCGGGGTGCTCTGGGAATAGCAGCCTCCTGCATCAAAGGAAAGCTGTCCAGGACCATTTACAGATACAGACATTTCTATTCTTCCTCCAGTTTAAATGCTTCTGATCACTCCTTTTCTAAAATAAGACTAGTGCTCCAGTTGTCTTAGTGATAACAAAGAACTTCTGACATGTTCTCTATACTGGTGTTATATTTATATATATTAATCTTCCCCAAAATGCATTGCATTTTTGTAAGTTGTGCAGAAGAAAATCTCTCTGACAGAAACAGGGAGAGAATATGTAGGACAGAGCCCAGAGCCTTAGGACTTGTTTTCCTCTTGTTTATTTATGTAGAGTTATATTTTAAGAGCAGTGCAGCTATGCAAAGGCCACAACACACCTGAAGGGAAAGAGGCCCTGAGTTCTAACAAGTAACCTTGGATTTAAACTAGCAGTTATGTGCCAGTGATTAATTGATATTTAGGTATCATCTGTAAGCAGCTTCTTGCTTTGTTTACCTATATTTATTTATGGCCAAATAATGCTTGATCTGCTGACTAATCACGGCATTTGGTAAGAGTTATGCTTGATGTGCAAATTTTTTCCTATATTTTATTCACATGTGAAAGCCTTAAATTTGAATCTGTGCTATTCCATCTCTGTGTGAAAGGTGAAACTGGACATACTTGTTAGGGATTTTAAAAGGAAGAAAGAAGAAATGCATATATTCTTTCTGTAATAATGTTAGCGATTGCGGTTGAGGGCTAAATTATATCCCTCTTACAAACCACTGAGATGCACATTTTATTCCAAAAGGTGGCAGCAAAATATTCTAAAATTGAACAGTTGGTTCTTTTTTCCAAATGTCTGCATTATTCTGGTTTCTTTTATACTACTGCCAATGTTTATGGGATTTTTTTAAGAGACATTGCATTCATTTAGCCTTGCATACACTGTAGAGAAGGAAGACTCGGTTTAAATTATTGTGTTATTTACATGAGTCAGACAACGGGTCCTCATATCACCTGTGTTATTAAATATTCAATGCACTGAGTTGGTTGGATGCAGGGAAAAAAATATCAATACTGTCAGCACTGAAGAACTCAAAATGTGTGAAGGTGTTTTTGTCAAAACGCATGAACATCAGGTCTGCATCTTCTAGTCTTACCTGAGGCAAAAATCCCATCGAGAGCCACTGAGGTGGATGGGACTTAAGCCTAAATGTGAATCTAGTGCTCTGGGTATAAGAGACTTACTTAAAAAAAAAAAAAAGCCCTAACCAACCAAGAAACCCCCCAAAAACAAAACCCCAAACATGGAGGTTTATTGAGGGCAAAAAGCAGAAGATTTTATGGTATGAAAGTGAACATTAACATCTGCTTTTTATTTAGTAACTGATTAATATATTACAAGTGTAAATTGTACAAGGAAATGTATGTTTGAAGGTGAAGTTGCTCTTTCTCTCTTGAGTAGACATGGAGCATTGAGAACAAGGCTATAAATGATCCCAGCAATTATATTAATTTCGATAAAATAAACTTAGAGGTAACATTTAATTCTGCTGACCAAATGTGTGTGAGTCTCTACCATGCCCAGAACCTTTAAAAAAGCACTTTTTAAAACAAGCATCACGATGCAGTGTGATTACCATCTGCAGCAATGATGTTATATTCAGAAAGCAGTCAAGTATGATGAGATTTTTGGATGGCTAGCTTATATGCATGTAAACAACTTCCATAAGTGGTTTATTTTATCAATCTGTCTCGAGTTTGTGAGACAGGGTTTGGGATTCCTTCTGAACAAATGACACATAGATTAAAAATTCTGAAATCACATCTAAGTCACCTTAATTCGTAATATATAAAAACCCTTACTGGAGGAAAATGTAGTTCTGCTTGCTTTGGAACTCCTTCCCAAAGTCAAAAGATACGTTTGAAGGGAGATTTAATGCCATGACAAAATCTCTGAGTTGGTGTGCATTCCTGTAGAAAGTGATTTTTGTGTTGGTTACCAGGGTCTCGGCTCATAAATGACTATTCCTGTTCTGGACATCAGTGGGAATTAGACATCCAGCCACAAGTGCATCTGGCTCTTGGACCTTGGACAAATATTGGTTTAACAGAGTAACAAGTAGCTTCAATTCTAAACAACAGTGAGCTCTTCTATCTAGGGGTCACCATCACAAACATTCTTAAGCACAAACATAAAAAATTATTATTCTCACATTTTCCTCCCAGTTCATATGGAATAGTCTGTTGCAATGTACCATGTTTTGCAGGGTTGTACCTGTCCTGCCAAAATATACTGTTCTTCTTATGCTTGTCTTGAAATAAAACCAGAAATACAATCAACTTTCAGCATCAGATGGAAATCCCCGTTGTCATCAAATTCAACCTCTCACTTTTACATCTTGATCTGATTTGTAAGCAGTTAGAGAAGATGCTGTCAGGGTAAGAAGGTATGCAAACTTCACTTAATAGATTGTTCTTCTCAGGCATGTTACCAGGAAAGTTGAATTTGATAAAATTAATACATACAAAACCATAGATATTGAAGGAACAGACTGCAAAACTGCAGCAAAAGAAAGAAGAAACTAGGGTGAATAAATTCACAACTACATCACTTACATGGCAGTTTAGGAATACATGTGTTCTTGACTGGTTAATTTATTCCTGTGCATTAGACTTAGAAGTAGNAAAAAGTATCCTTGACTTTTTAAAGTTATTTTAGGCTTTATTTTTTTTAACCTGCCTTTTTTTGTAGATAGTACTTGGTGTGATTTTAAGGAAAAGCATTGGAACAAAGAGGAATGAGACACAGCTGTCTCGATGTTGTGCTTGGTCATAGTAACAAGCAATGAACTTTTCAAACAGACAAAGCTTGTTTGTGTTGGTGGCAGCAGATTAGACTTCCTGTAAGGGGAGTCAGAAAATGCAAACCTTTTCACGTCAAGTGGAGTCATTTTTTGTGCATATGACTCAAGCTACTGCTGTCGCTTGTATATGGATACATTCTTTTTAAGTCTTGCAGCTGTGAGCTGGTTAAATAAACACCTTTGAGAGAAACCTTGCAGATCTGCAGTTGCTTAAAATTATCTCTCACTCTCGAAATATCTCTGTATCTAATGTTGTATTAATGCTGTCAGGGAAAGCCAACAGCTGTTAAGTGCTGAGTAGTAACTCACTTAAATGCTGTGGCACAGTTCACAGAGAGAGGAGCCACGCTTGTCAGATTATCACCTGCATATTTGAGATGTGTCAGGGCTCCAAGCTGCTTGCACCTGAAGGATCACCAGAGAGCCAGACACAGGGCCTTGGGTTAAAGACTTGAACAATGTCCCGCAAACTTCTAGCCCCATGGGACAAGAAGGCTGACATCATAAAAATTAATCAGAGAAAATGGATGCAGTAAAAGGCCAAATTAAATTGCTTTGTGGTTAGAAAGACTGACTGGCTAATTCTCACTGACAATAATAATGTCTCCTCCTGCTCTTTACATCTATATTCCTCCCTTGTCTCCTTTTAATTTTTAGTGCTATTCTAGTTACCCTATGGCAGGAAGATTTAAAGGAGAATAGAGCTGCCAGGTCTGATTTTGCTACTGTTATCCTTACGAAGATAAAACTTTACAGTGCAAGAAGCTTCAGCAAGTAAAGATGATTGATTACATTACTCTAGTGTTGCAAAACAAAGGCCCATTGGAAGCACACTGAATGTATCACTTAATCTTTTAGATTTATAACTGACCATGTAAGATAGTATCTTTTTATATCTTTTGAATGTATGGATTTGTCTATCAGTATACCTATAAAAACCTTCCATATCCTAGCACTTCCTAGTCTTTAAGGGAGTTACCAGCTTTCCTGCTAGACTGCTGAGAGAGAATTATTATTCCCATTTTGTGTATTAGAGAGAAGACTCAGGAGCTGTGCTAGTGACTCAAAGGCATGCAAAAATTCTATGGTGGTGTAACTGTGGAGGATTTCTATCATGCCTGTTTTGCACTAACTTATACCCTTAACCAGTGGAGAAAATTCAGACATTATATGGGAGCTTGTACCCATTAGAGACAGTGATGCAGAAGAAGCAGAAGAATCTGAAGAACATCTGCGGTATTTCAGTGCTTGATAAAAGGTTTAAGCATTTGCTAACAGCTGCCCTTTTTGGTTCTCTTTTTTTAGTAAAAGAGCTGTTGGAGAGCAATTTTTTTCAGCTTACACTAGAGGCGAGGTATGATTCTAAAGAAAACAGCAGAAAAAGCTTTACCATCAACACGCTCCTGAACAAATATATAGACAAGTGTAGCATCTAGTTGGGCATTTTCTATTTTTTCTTTAGCTCGTAAATGGGTAGGTCACTATTATCTCATAGATTGGAGCCCTGTTTTCTCTAGCTTCAGATGCACTGGACTCAGCTGTCCTTTAAAGAGAGAGGTGTTAAGGGAGCACACTTACATAACCTTTTCCCCTTTCTAGGCCGTCCAACACATCCACTGCGTAGGGCCAGGGCTGCAGGTTGAGCTCTGCACTGGTAACACCAGAGAAACCTGCAAAATACAAGCTCCAGATTTTGTGCAGTTCCTATGGAGACCATGATACATTACGATATTTTTATTGTGGATTAAAGATTATATTGACTTCGCCATTATTAATATTTCTGTGTACTTTTATATCATCTCTGCAAGGGCTATGGAAAGAACATTTCATTCAGACTTGCTAATGGAAAGGGTTGATTAATCCCAGCACTTGGAAACAAATAATCCAAGTTAGTAATCTGGAACATTAAATCAAACTCTGTATTTGCAAAGGAAGCTTAACAGTTCATCTTTTCTTGTTCTCCATGTTTCCTTCCTTCCGTCTTGTGACTTACTTTATAGCCCCTGCAACTAATTTGAAGTTTTGCAGCTGCTAAGATGACTTGGCTTCAGTTTAACAACAAATGTCATCAGCCCAAATCCGGGCTTCGAGTGATCTTTCTTTCCATTTCCTATTTCTTTTCAAATTGATTAGTTGCCAGTTTAGGGGATAATCTAAAGCTACCCTAAGATTGGTTCTCTGTGCCAGGGCTCTTCAGCCTGTTTTGTCAGAGGAAAATCCTGAACAGAAGCTAATGGGCGTGCCAGAAACATGTGAAGGGTAGGAGAGGGTCTGAGTGTCAAAACTCTGTTGAGAGGGGCTCTTGTGTAGTGCAGGAGGGAGTCAGAGAGAAAGAGGCATCATCTCGGTGCAGAAAGCAGCTGGGCTGGACATGGTGGGGAGGAGACGGTGCAGTGGGGTGAAAAGGGATAACTGAGCTTTTTGTATCAGAGTATTTTTGACTGTGTACTCTTCAGAAATGGTTCCTCCTCTAAGTACATTTTGTGCACACATAGTGTGAAATTGCATTTTCAGTTACATAGGTCCACCCAGGCTGTTTGGGGAGGTGGGAAGGAGAGCTGTTCGGTTTCAGGACTGCAGGATCATGCTAACAGCTGTGCTGTTTCCATTCCCAAACTAAACTCAGCCATAGTGCTGATATCCCTTGTCACGAATACCTCATGCTGTGAAGATATGTTCTAAATGCCTGAGGTGCATGCAAACCCAACACACTGAAGCACTGCAGTCAAAGATTAATACTTGAAAATTTTGTTGTAAAAACGATTCTGGAAGACCATTTGTAACATGAACTTTCATCACCTATTTTAATTTCTTTCTTAGTTTCAATGCGTGAACCTTTAAAGGGACAGTGGCTGATGCTGAATCATAGACTCATGGAATGGTTTGGGTTGGAAGGGACCTTAAAGATCATCTTGTTCCAATGCCCTGTCTGTGGGCAAGGACATCTTCCACTAGACCAGGTAACTCAGAGCCCCATCCAACCCAGCCTTGAACACTTCTGGGGATGGGGCATCCACAACTTCTCTGGGCAACCCTCTCCTGAAGTTAAAATTTACTATTTAAATCAAGGTGTTTAAAAACTACTCGCAGCCTCTCAAGCAGCCCATACCTATGTGCGCACATGTTTATGCTACAATATCTGCCTAAGCACCTGAGGGCCTACCTATCTTCTTAGTCGCTGACTGTGTTGAAGACAGGAATACTTCATGAGAGGAACCAGCATGATCCTTTTCATCTATTGCCTATGAATTATCCATAGTACAGCAACTGCACTTCCCATCAATGGCATTTTTTGAAGCTTTATAGTTCTATAACATTGGCAAGCTTTAGATGCAAAATTAACAGGCAGCATCAACAAAGCAGAATGTATTTACCCAGCTGTTGAGAATCTTTTCCTGATAATAGAGCTGTGAGCTATGAAAGGCATTTCATGACAAAATACAGCTGGGAACTGCATTTTGTCTTGTATCAAAACATTTTTTTGTGTGTAGATGAATAATGGAAGGCAGATAAGAGAGTGATCACATGCTGATCTTTTTATGCAGTGTTTCAAAGTTGAAATGTTTCATAAAAACTCTTTTTGCTAATGATGTGAGAGACCCATTTACATTACAGCAAATTGATAAATGGATTGTGCAGTGCTTTTCTTAGACATGATTGTTGCCTCTTTTTCTCTTATTCTGTTTGGTTGGAGTTTTTTTTCAAATACACAGCTATTTACCTCATTATTCATGTAAAATATGCCAACGGTATGTCCAGATCATCTAGGGAAACACCATGCAACTCAGCCACTGCTAATAAGAAGCACAGTTCACACTGACAGATGCTGGTGGCTTACTGCACAGGTGTACCTAGTATAGATCTAGTGGGATTTTCTCTAGGATTACCTATTTAGTTTTGTTTCTCATTTTCTCTTTAAAATCACAAAGGCATCCTTGGAAATCAGTGGGAATCTACCAAAACCAATCTATATTCTTCTTGTTCTAATTTGTGTAACCTGCTGCTGAAAGAATGCCCATATAAAAGTCATGTTTTTTTCATCTTTCTGATGCAATCCAGTCAGTGTCCAGCTCACTGAAGAAGAAAAAAAAAAAAAAAAGGGAACAATCTCCAGCAATACAGTGTCCATTGTACATGCTTAAGCAAACTGGATTCAGTGCCGTAGCAGGCAGTGGCTTTCATATATGCTAATCCATGCACTCAAGATATTCAGTGGATATTCACACAGTGTGATATTCACTCGAGATGTTCACTGGTGGCCTTATTCTGCGCTACTTGTATTAGCAGCAGGACTTTAATGATCTGTGAAGGGGCAATGCTGAGGCTTTTTCTAGCTCTTTACTGCTGCATTATCTCAGTGAGAACACTCTTCAGGTGTTGCGCTCCTGTCTTTTATCTGTGCCTTAGTGCTGTGTAAAGAATGGCTTTAGCCAGGTCTGGATTTAGCACATCGAAGTTGTTAAGTGAGCTCAGAAAGGTGCTTAGGGAGCCTCCACGAGGGAGTCAAACGGTGCCCTTGCACAATTCAGCACCTCCTCTGCGTGTTATCGTAGCTGGCTTTAATCTTACCTAATACGGATAAAAACACTGATGGAATCTGGGCTGCAGAGACTTCCCTGCGTGTTGTACAAATCCTGTTGATAACACTGCATATGTATTTACAGCTGACCTCTGCTAAACAAGAAGCTGACTGTCTAGAGAAAGCTACTCTGTGCTGTAGTCAAATGAGACACGTAGGAAAAAAAATCCAGAAAGATACTTAAACCTCTAAATCAATGGAGTAAAGCACCTGAGTATGATTGCAAGTGGGGAAATGGGGTGGTTGTGTTTTGTTCTTTTGAACTGGGACTAAATGCATTAGTTAGAATAAAGCTGGAGTAATCCTGCGATGCCTTGTAATGAGAATCCTTCCTCCAAGTTACGATGCCACCCTACTTACTCTGGAGAGATAATAGCCAAGGAGAGAGAAACAAAGCTAAACAACAAAACAGAGTTAAAATTAGATGTGAGCTCCCAGTCTTCAAAGCGGAGAAAGGAAAACTCGTCCTGATTTTACTTTCAGGTGGTGCCTTCCTCTCCCCATAATAATAGTGCTGTCATTATAGAGGATTTCACTTGTTCAAAGTGTTGCCATTAATGAATGATTCTTACAAACTGCAAGTGAAGTAACAACAAGAAAATAATACCTGCCTTTTAAATAAGGGAAAATGAGACCTGCAGCACAGTCCTGGGTGAACATTTAAGTATAAACTGTCTAGTACAGTACTTAGCCTCAAAAACACTCTCCACACAGATTTGGATGTTTCTTTTCTGTTGTATTGTTTTTTTAATTTCTGCCTGAAAATGCTTGCTGCTGGCCAACAGAAAAAAAATGAGTTTGACACCCATTTTTCCAAGTAGATGAACCATACAAGCCTAGTGATCATTGTGATTGTTTAAACTAATCTTTCAGTGTGAATGATCAATCAGCCTGGCTTGCACATATGGAAGTGACTGAACCACTTCTATGCTACAGGTTCTTGGATGTTCAGTGGGGATATAGGCTTTTGTAATCTGTTCATGGAAATTTTAGTGTTATCTTCTGGAGAAGTTTCTCTTTGGAAGATTATTTGCATGTTTTGCCCTCTGTTTCTCTCTCTTATAAACACACACACATAAATAATCATGTGTATAGTTATATATTATTTTTTTGTATGATTCTTATGTCTATAGGTTACCAAATGCCCATTATATTACACATATAAGATACAGGATACAGTGCATACACCAGCTGCTGTAATAGACATTGTACTTGCAGCACTGCAATGCTGCTGTATCATGCTGTACATGCTGGTTTTGCACAGATACCATGAGTGGGCTTTTGCAGTATTATGTATTGAGCTAATGCTCTCATTCTAATACACACTTCTGTGGGTGGTGATTTAGCCCCATGGCTATGAATTCTTGTGAAATGGACATTTGTTTTGGATTACATCTTCTTATCCTAAGATAAACAACTATTACATTTGGTATCGTTTTGTAACAGAAGAGTCTGCACTAACAGACCCATAGCTGTTAATTTGCAGATGTGAGAATTCAGCAGTGCAAAGCTTGATTTATTTGCTTGCCCAGTGCTATGTTCTATAATTAACTCTGGCTTCCTTTTGCATGGGACAAAAAACATAACATGTTCCATGGGGGAATCATCCAAGTGTGTTGAATTCAGATGTAATACTTAAGTCCCTTTATTTTAATTTTTTTTCCTACACCCATTATTACTTAGCTTCTCTCACTTATTTAGAAAGACTTGCCAAGGTAGAACATATTTTTGAAGGATAGAGATGCGTGCTTAGAAACCAAGTTTCAGATATCCAAATTCTTTCTCCTTTCTTCTCATGGAGTGAGAAAAGAAATAATGATGTGCTAAAGGTTCTTGTGATGTCCGCAGTCTCTAAAGTTATATGGAGGCGATTATGAAATGTACAGCCTAATAAGGATGACTGGTGGATATACATGCAGTTCAAAGATTGCAGGTTCTGGCAGATATAAGTGCTGTCTTAGGCTCAGGATAGTCAAGTCTAAATTATGTGGACCTTGCTGTCCTTAATTTTTTAACAAATGCCTAGGTAAACATTCTGTCAGAATCTGGGACGAAGGCTTTGAACAAAGTATAATACTTTTCTAGGTTAGAGATGGTAATCAGATTGAGAAAGGAACTAAATTGTAAAATCTTGGTCCTGCACATGAAAGGGACCACGTAGGTTTACACAATTGCTATAAAAACATACCCAGTGTCTAAGCAAACATTCCTGTCTTCATTAACCGTGACAACAGAGTGTTTCCCAAGCTACCCCCAGAAAGCAGAGATCCCAGTTACTAGAGGAACCCTCTAGGTACTGAACTTTTTAAAGTAATTTTTCTGTGAGATTTAGAAAAGGCTTTCTTAAAAAAACATAAAGTTTTGCAGGTGGTTAGCACTTGAAACAAAATTGAGGGGTTATTTAATTAATTTCTCAAATAACCTGTAATTAAAGGAATATTCTGACAAGTACATCCTCTCTGCTGACTATCACATTACTGGTAATTGGCTGTGGTCCACAGAGAAACCAAGTTTATGCAAGTTATAATCGCTTCAGTGTTTTTTGTTCTGAACTGAAATGATGAACCAGAACTGCTGTCCTTCCAGAAGACAAGGTGCAGCTGATGCACCAGAACTTTACCTGTATTAAATAATAACACTGTTTTTACTAATCAGCAAAGTCCAAAAATATGTTATCTTGGCAAGTTTAGGTATCTGCCTAAACTGACACCACGGGATGTCGGAGCGTATGACTGAGATCATGTGAACCTAAGAACAGATCACTTACCTTTACAGATAGGTGTTTCCACTTTTACCTTTTTCTTCCATGCAGGGTTTTAGGTCTTTCAGCCAGCAACGTCCTTCCTTTTTTTCTTATTAAGCTTTGCTTTTCTCCCAGGAACTGAGAGATTAAAGAGGTCATGCCTTTTTAGAATTAATCAGACACGTTTGATTAGATGATGCTGCCTTTCCAAATTCATGACAAGTTTTTAACTTGTATTTTGTTTTCAAAATCAAGTCCCTCAACACACAACTCTTCCATTAATGAAGCACACACACACAGACACACAGACACACAGACACACACACAATAACCCTTCTCAAATATTAAAGGTGAATTTTTGGTAATTGACTTTCTGTCCACCTGTCACATGAGATTTCTGTTCAGTATATTCATAACTTTTATTTCTTTGCAGAATGGCCTTCTTTAGAAATACACACTGGGATTGGAAGGAAGGAATACATCCTTCTTTAAAAAGATCCTCAGAGGCAAAACAACTTTCTGGATTTAGTGTGAGAAATGGAGCCACTTATTCTGTCTCTTTAACAATAAAAGTTTTGTTTAATTCCATTCTATTTATACTGGCAAAACTGAGTATTGGATCTTGGCCTGATTATCCATTTTGGTCTTTACAGTGGACTCATGTGGGTGACAGGGGACTACAGACATAAATTGTGATTCAGGTACTCCTATTAATTTTAGTATTTCACTAGTTGCCCACTTTTCACCGCTGTCCATGTCATTTTATGCAGTTGAGGTAATAAAATGTTATGGTTATCTATTTATATATCAAAGGTGCATCTACTTCAACATCCCATGTCAGTCACTGGTAGCACCAAAAGAACATGGCAAGCCTATAGTAGTATATCCACAGACAGTTTTCTCACCCTCTGGCTGTGTGTTACTCAGAAGGTTCCTGAGTTATGAGTAATAGCTTTCTATTTATGTTTAATAGCCCTCAGTGGATTCCTGTGCTAATGATCTGTGTGACTCTTGGCACTGCACCTCCACGCCCATCTTCTGGATGTTGCTGTATACACCGAGTCCACTTCCACTAGGAAGGGAGCAAGTTGTGCTGGAAGATTAGGAGAACAGAAACACTTCTTGCTGGACAGTTTAGTCCTTAAAATTATTATTAAATGCACTGTGATTTAAGCACATCTCCCATTAATTCTCTGCTACCTCTGGAAGTTCATTTTACTATTTTAATGCTAAAAATGCATAGTTGAATTTCAGCAGCTCTCTAGCAAACTAGTTGCAAACTAGAAGGAAAAGATCCCACACAGAACTGAAAACTCAGGACACAAAAATCAATGCCTTTCTTTTTCAAATCCTTTTGAATTTTTTCCTATAAAGAGTTTTTATTTCAGTGTGACCACAAACAGAACTGAAATGGGAGACATACATGAACATGAGAAACAGAAATGGGTTTTTTTCCAGATATAAATTCCTCTACTTACTCCGCATATAGACAATTCCATATTTATTTTCCTCTGTTGTGATCTGTCCTTCCACATTTTGCTTTAATCCAAGAATTATAGCATCTAAACCTTCTCACATGGAATGCAGGGAGACAAAGCTGTAATGGCTATGAGATCCTTACTGAGCATTTCTGATCCCTGATCAGATGCAAATCACTAGATCACCCTGGTGACAAATGCTGATATTTTATTTTCAGCCACTGGAAACTCTTGTACTTTTAGTTTGTGGGGTTTGTTTTGGTTTTGGTTTTTTTGTGGTTTGGCTTTTTGTGGGGTTTTTTTTGGTTTTTTTTTTTTTTTTTTTTTGTTTGTTTGGTTTATTTTTGCACGTTGTAAACTTGCAAACATTTTGTCTACTCAGAACACTAAAGAGTTAAAGATGCATACCTCAGCTTTGCTATCTCATTCATTCTGGTGAAACAACCTTTGAAACTTCACATGAAGGAGACGCTTGTCATCCTGCCCTAAGTCCTCTTTTAAGAGCTAAATGCTGTCACTTCCAGACACTGGTCACCCACATCGTTATTCATCAATTTGCAATTTAGCAATAGCAACCAGTAAGGTGTTGCTGTCCCAGCCTGAGAGCAGCTAGGGAAGACTATCCCTGCCTTCCAGCTGCTTCAGGAAAGCCCACTTGCTGTGCTGTACCTCTCCCAGGAGTTATCACCCTATCTCAGAGGCACTGCAGGGAGGAAAATGCTATGTTGCACTCAGTCTCAAACTCTGTCGCCTCCTCTTGTCCATCTGTGCCGGAGATCTGCAGCAAACCTGCAGAGCCCTTTTCCTCGATGTGCAGCAAACAATCACATAAATGGCTGATAAGGCAGGAATCCCTTTGTGGCCTAATCTGTTAATTAGAATCATTAATTGCAGGGCTACTGATTAATTAATTGGGAGTGATCTAGCCCAGCAGAATTCAGTCTCCAGATAAGATATTATGACAGAGATTCTGATGGATGAAATCAAAATAGCCTTTCTCACAATTCATAAAGCATCAGTCCTCTCAATTTAATAAAATACATGTAAGCTGAGAGTATCACTGCAAATATAAAGCAGTGGCTGTATTATCATCTTAAAAATGTTGTATTAGAAAGTTTTTCATGTTAGCTGTTTCACCAACAATTGTCCGGGGTCATTTATACTAATGTCATCACCACTTCTTTAGTAGCTGATGTGTTTTACTGTATTTCCCTAATTTCTAGAGTTCGATCTTTCTTGTAAACTATTCACAAAATACAGTTCCCATCAACACCGGTATCAGGATGCTACTACTTTTATGATGTTACATTTGCACAGGAAAGATCTCCATTTGTTTTTATTTTCATCCTACTCCCAGATTTTAGTTTCATTTTACTCCTGAAATGCGTACAAGTCTCTAGGATTTTTCAAGAACATGGAGCCTGAAAGCTCAGTACTGAGAGTCCTAGACATTGCTCATGTGTTTACACAAAGATTTTAAGCCTTGTCTTGTATTAGTCAATGCTTTTCTTGAGCTGCTTGGCTTTGTCCATACTGAAGCCCTCTTGAACACATTCAGCAGTCAAACTTTGGGAGTTTTTAAGTGTTAAAGGTTGGGAACTAATATTAAATATAATCTCTCCTCTATGAGAAGGGACAATGGTTAATTGATCTTGACAAAGGCGATAAAAGCTAGCTGAAAAACTTATATTCATTCAAGTAAACTCTCTTGTGTGCTTTAAAAGGTATTTGGAAGAGTGTTTAGTAATTGATATAACCTAAAGTATAAAAGGACAATCACCACTGTGGTCTATTTTCTATTTTAACCTGGTCTAACAGCAGCTTGGCCTAACTTGGATGCTGGATCCTTTTTTGAGCAGCTGTTTGAACTTCCCTCCTGGAAGTCCCTTCTAATCTTAATTATTGCATTATACTACCCATTTTGGTTTTGCATGAATACGATGACATTAATTGCATGAAGCCTATTTGTGATGCAGGGTAGTCTGAGCTCAAAGTTGAAGACAGAAGCAAGTATTATTGCTACAACAAAAGATGACTCCTTTTTCTTCACTGACTCTTTTGTTCTGCTAAAAAACAGGGCCATTTCTGTTATCTGTTCACTTTGAAGGTGATCCCATGAATGCGAGCAGAAAATCTGTGGAAGAAATGAACACTGACATGAACAAGGATGACAGGGCAATCTGGCCTGACAGCTTTTTGAAGTTGTAGTTCTTTTTTTGTGGATAAGTATGTGCAAACCAACTCTTTTTTCTACATGTGTGGCCATTTATAAGTACTTGATTAATTTTTTTTCAGAAAAAAATCAGATTGTAGATGGTTAGCAAAAGATTAATCACTGTTTATAGCATGTGAGTGGTCAGTCAGATAAGAGGGGGCAGATTCTGCTCCCCAGAAGGATGCATCTGTATTTTCTCTGTACTGCTAGTGGTGGAACTTACATATTGACAAGTAACTAAATACTTCCAGAATTAACATTATTCTGATAATACATGTAAAATCAAAATGAGTGTGCAACATTTCCAGAACTATTTCATAAATTGACAACAAATAATAGCATTCTCCAAAATAATGACCAACTGATCTCTTTGTTTGCATTTACTGAGTATTTCCTGATTACTTTTTGATTTATTTAACCAGCTCTTTAGGCATTATTAAAAACATTTTCCAGGAAATATTATCAACACTTCTTTGTGCGTTTAGGCTCAGCCCCGCGAGCTCAACATCTGCAGTTCTTTATAGTAAAAGTCTTTAATACCATTGTCCTCCAAAAAGATACACAGTTTATGTCATGTCTGCTATGGATGTCTGTACTTTAAACTTCTTGTTGGGTTTATGGTTCACATAGAATAAGTAATGGACAAATATAAGCATGTCAGACAAGAACAGTTTATGAGAAACACTAAACCTTTAAGAGCATCGCACTCACTTGAGAGAACACCATAAATTAAAAAAACCCTAGTCTATAGAATACTGTTAATAGAATTACAAACAGAAATGTTTAAAGCACATTTAAGTGCCAGTTTCCAAGATCTGTTTATATCAACATTACCCATGCCTTTTTATGTCTGGTATTTCACTTGAATCTTCTTTACAGATTTTGCTATTTCCTGCAGATTCCACTAAGAAGCCAATAAGGGTCCGAGTTTAAAAACTTTCTCAGCTGCTTTTCTCTCCTCCTAATATTTTGCATGTAATATGATTGGCAAGTTTGATGTTGCCTTTGTACTTGAACATGAAATACCCCATTTTTTTTTTCCCAAGGCCCTTATTTTCAGAGCCCTGCTATGGTTTTATTTCTTTTTTTTTGTCCAGGTTGCTATTTATGATTCTCCTTTCAATGAAGAAAATATAAGAGTAGAGAGGTGGCTTTCTGAGTATAGAAGTAATATGGAATCACTCCTCCAAATGTTAAGGAGTTTATATGATTAAAATTCTCAAAATGTGAGTCAGTGAGTCTAGGAGCCTTTGTAGGTTTTGGAGGGGAAGAAGAAAATTTCAGGGAGGGGACCAGGGCTGGAGATGGTAACAGGACTTTTTTTCTCATGACAAAATAAGAGTGCAGAAGGGATACATGCTCAGTTGTACAAGCACCGAAATACTCTTTGCTCCCACACTCTATGTATGAAAGAAACCTATTGAAAGCTCAGATCTGCACCTCAATGGACAAATAACTTGCTATGATATTTACTTTTTGAATGCTCAGCTGCATTCATGGATATGCTTGTTAATATTTTTGAGAGGGTATCTCAGAGCCATGTGTGCAGAATACAATCCAAGGAAACACAAAATCATTTTTGGCAAGGCACATTGCAGTCTGATGTATGCTCTAATATTAAATCTACTTAGTTACTTTCATTAATAAATAGACTATGTGCTTGATTTTTAAAAGTTGCATGATAAATTAAATAGCATTATCTGATTTGGAATAGCTCCTGATCTGTGACAGGTGGCATTGGTGTACAGGTGCTTGGGCTTTTTTTATATTGGGTTTTTGTCCTGAAATGTTGCTACAGACATTTTGGGGAAAAAAATAGAGAATAGAGGAGAAGAAAATCGATTCATTTTCAATAAAAAATTGGGAACACAGGTGTGTAATGACTGGTTTAATGGCAAAAGGATCTGTTTCAGAACATCTGTACCAACTTAAGGGAAAATGGACCAGCTGGAAAAAATTAAATCAGCATGAATCATACATCCAAAAGGTCACTGATCTAAAAATATACATCCCAAGAAAAAGATAAAAAAGTGTGTATGCAATGTAAAATTGCCAAGTAAAAATTAAAATCCTTCTAAACATTCTAAACTTAGGACATTAATTAATTTGAATGTAATGTGGGAAGAGGCAAAAAGCCACCCTGTGATGTCACTTTCATTATGTGGAACGCAGCTAAGGAGATAAAAGAAGATCATGCAGAGCCCGGGAGAAGATTAAGCCTCTTTATCTCCCTGTGGGATTGGGGAGAGCATAAATCCAGGTAGTATTTCATGTTCAGAGAAGATGCAGGAGCTCTGAATGACTGAGTTTTAATGTGCACTTCTGTCGCTGAAGTGCGCTGAAGCGTAACAGATGCCCACAGGTGCTGAGGATCATTAAGTCACCCCAGTTAGTCAAAATTATAAAGCTAACAAGTAAAACTGAGTCCCTCTACTTAATGAAGTTCCAAATATAAATTTTGGAAGAAGGAGAAACAAAACGAAGTTCTGTTGGATGCTGTACCTTCTTGCCAAAGCTTGACAACGAGGAAAAAATAAAGCGTAAGTATATGGTAGGAAAGAAAATTCTGTGCGTGTACTTTTGAAATCAGAGCCTTGTTAGCAAAGCCTAGAGATGTTCCAAAAGCAGGTTGTACAACATTTTGTCAAAAGTGGCTTGTATTTATGTGCATACCAGAAATGTCAAACGGACACTAATTAGCCTTTTTTTTTTTCCTGTAGTAAACTCTCATTACAACATCAAACACTGGCAGAAGCAAAGACTGACATGCCACTTGCTGGCCAAACAAAGGTTTGCACAGGGCTCACGGGGAAATGACACATGCATTGTCCCATAGGACTTTTCCTAGAAAATATGGCTCTTGTTTAATTTTATCAATAAACAACCCCGTATTCTTTTCTTAGCCATCCAATTACAGCGAAAGGGGTAGATGGGCTCACACTAAGCCCATTGTCAATAATATGCCATTAAATTCAAGGCAATATGACTGACTTGCAAAAATACCTCTAGCAGGCCCAGAATATTTACAGAAAGGTTTGACAATTTTTCTGCTTTCTGCCAGTTGCCTTGGTTCTGTTTTAAAATCTCACGTACATGCATCTCCCTCTCTCTACCTCTCCTTTCTTTGCATCTCATAATATCACATTGTGGGGGTGCCTTCTGTGTAATACCACTTCTTAATTGCAAAGGTCCTTAATGGGTTTACTGAGTTTCTCTTTTTTCTTGGGGTGTCCATTTCTGCTTGATGTCAGGGGATATCCTTCTTCTTCTGGTAAGTTTATTGACTTCATTGTTTTGCTTGTATTTATATTTAGTTTTTTTCAAAGAGAGGTAGGAGGGCACATAGAAGGAGGAGCTATTGCCATAAAAACTCTTTGGGGTGATAGAGATTAAGGGACTTTGCACCACTTTCTAAAGATGGATAAATTCCAAGTTTATCTAATTTCCCTTGGCAGTCCTTTTCACTGCCTCATCTCCTTGACTGTGGGCTATCAACACAGTTGTAAATCCGAGATTAGACCGGGTGGTGAATCACTGCACTAACAAGCAGGAAGCAAAATAGAAGCAGAAGGTCAAGCAGAGGACAGTTGCTTTACAAAGAGGGAGGATGGTGATGGAGTACACCAGAAAACTGAATGGAAGAGCTATAGAAGGGAAGTTGAAAATAACATTATTTTGAGATTACCAAAGGCTCAATTTAGCAGCTCCTTCAGTGAGGTTGTGGTAGACATTTGCATATTTGGTGAAGACTGAGAAGATACATTCGGATTTATGAGGGTTGAGTAATAATTATATGTAATGGGTGTTTACCCTGTCAGTTAATCCATAAGAATGAAACAGTGTTTTAAGAAATAAAGCAAATTATCCTAATTATGTACAAGCATATGTGTTATTGTTTCTGTTTGTTGATACAACTATCATTGGCAGGATTCCTCTCTCAAGTGACTTTCTGAATGACATTCCCAAACTGGCACATTTTGTTGTGGGCATTATCATGTAAAACAAATAAAAATGTTGATTTTGTAATTATTTAGAGTATTTACTGCAAAGTTTCTAAAGCATGGAAGACCAGTGTGATGTGATTGTTCTTACCATCCGCTCTACTCTTTTTAACAGGCATTTGAGAGTTATGAAAAATCCAAAGCCAAGACAATTATGCAAACAACTAGACAAAAGCAGCATGCTGTGCAATTATGACTGATGGTTAAAGGGATGTTTACAGACTTGTTGAGCTCTTTTAGTTGTGCAAGGTATTCAGATCAGCAGTCCTTTACTGCCAGGAATCAGGCCCAGCCAGCATGGGTTTATGAAAGGCAGGTCCTGCTTGACCAGCCTGATCTCCTGCTATGGCAAGGTGACCCATTTGGTGGATGAGGGGAAAGCTGTGGGTGTGATCTACCCAGATTTTAGTAAAGCCTTTGACACAGCTTCCCAAAGCATTCTTCTGGAGAATCTGGCTGCTCACGGCTGGGACGGGTGCACTGTTCTCTGGGTAAAAAACTGGCAGGATGGCTGGGCCCAGAGAGTGGTGCTGAATGGAGTTACATCCAGTCACAGGTGGTGTCCCCCAGGACACAGTGTTGGGGCCAGCCCTGTTTGATGTATTTATCCACGATCTGGACAAGGGGGTCAAGTGCACCCTCAGTCAGTTCACAGATGACACCAAGTTGGGTGGGAGTGTTGATTTGATGGAGGGCTGGAAGGGTCCACAGAGGGATCTGGACAGGCTGGATCATGGGCCAAGGCCAATTGTATGAGTTTCAACACGGCGAAGTTCTGGGTCCTGCACTTGGGTCACAACAACCCCATACAGCACTACAGGCTTGGGCAGAGTGGCTGCAGGGCTGCCCAATGGAAAAGACCTCTGAGTCTGCTGGTCAGCAGCAGCTGAACATGAGCCAGCGTGTGCCCAGGTGGCCAAGAAGGCCAATGGCATCCTGGCCTGTATCAGCAGTGGTGTGGCCAGGAGGACTGTCCCCCTGTGCTCGGCACTGGTGAGGCCACACCTCAAATCCTGTGTTCAGTTCTGGGCGCCTCACTACAAGAAAGTCATTGAGGTGCTGGAGTGTGTCCAGAGAAGGGCAACAGAGCCAGTGAAGGGTCTGGAGCACAAGTCCTCTGAGGAGCGGCTGAGGGAGCTGGGGATGTTTAGTCTGGAGAAAAGGAGGCTCGGGAGAGACCTTATCACTCTCTACAGCTGCCTGAAAGAAGGTTGTACTTGAGGTGAGGGTTGGTCTCTTCCCCCAGGGGACAAGTGACAAGATGAGAGGAAACAGCCTGAAGTGGTGTCAGATGAGGTTTAGATTGGATATTAAGAAACATTTCTTCACCAAAAGGGAAGTCAGAACTGGAACAGGCTGTGCAGGGAAGTGGTGGAATCATCATCTGGAAGTGCTCAAAAGGCCTGTGGATGGGGCACTTGGGGACAAGTGAATGTGGTGGTCCTGTGTTAATGGTTGGCCTTGATGATCTTAGAGGTCTTTAACAACCTAAACAATTCTATGGTTCTAGACAATGAGGTCCCACATGGTCATTAAACAAGAAATAGTGAGAAATTTCTTGCTGTTTCCTTCAGTATAAAATACAATGGACATTTGGTTGAATTATTTAACTCTTCAAAGCAAACTCATTAATTTAGTTCCTTGGAAAATTCCCAAAAATTTGTAGAACTTCTTAGCACAACTTGTGGATGCTGAAATTTTACAGGGTTTCAAAAAGCAACAGCACAAATTACTGGAAAAGCAATTACTCAAAGACAATGAGATACAATGTGACAGCCTCTGGCTTAGGAAGTCCTGAGGCTGGGAGGGTGTTCTGGAGAAGTGCCACCACTTGCCTGCTCTCCTTTTTTACTCTTCTCTCAGCATCTGTTGCTGACCACTGCCAGAAAAGTATGAGGCTGGTTAGACCTTCTGTCTGGGCCAGCATAACTGTTCTTCTGTCCCTATATGCTCAGAGGCACATAGTGGTGAGCTCAGCTGGGTTATGCAACACACTTTTTCCTCTTCCAAAATTATTTCAAAGCTCCCTGTGGTTCCTGTTGCCACAGTCCTGGCACACCTGACTGACAATCTGTTCCCATGCTGGGCTTATCCACCCCAATCTCAGCCTTTGGTAGCTGTCTTGGGCAGACAGAGCCAAAGTTTGGATATGAAAGAAGAGGGAGGCTGTGCCTCCGTATGGCTGTGAGGATACTGTGCTATGCCAGAGCAGATTGAGCCCGTGTAGCAGTGCTGTGGGAGGGTTATATCCACTGTACACTTCCTGGCCTTTCTTGCCCCAGGTGAATCAACATCTGGGCTGAGCGCTGCAAAATGTACAATCTCCATCTGCTGTCACCAGTGTCTCTGTGCCAGAGGGCATTTCAACCTTCATGAAATTTGGGATCACTGGTGATTTTCCTGGATTTGTAGTGCAGTATAAAATGACACATTCTTTAACACTAGCTTCCTGCTGCTCTGTTGTGCTGTGCTGAGCATCAAATGTCTAGGACATCTTGCCCTTTTCATGCACTGCCATCGTCAGCTACTCCACCCTGTGTCCAGCACAGTTCCGCTGGCTACCTTTGGAATAGAGCCTGTGGGAGGTTTTGTATGTGAGCAGGCTCTGGTCTGTGACTTACGTCTCTGGGGCCCTGTTTCTGGTTGAGTGAATGAAAAGAAATATGAAAAGGTATCATGGAAATCTACAACAGAAATGTGAATGTCAAAGAATGGAGAAAACCCGGTGGGCTGGAAAAAAGGGAATTACAAGAATTTGAACCTGAACTCTGTGTTGACATCTCACAATATGCTTCTGGATGGCCCCGAGGAACTGGGGTCAGCAGAGTGGTTAGGGCCAGTAGAAAGTGTGTATGCCATATGTTTTTCCAAAATGGGCTTTTAAATGGAGGACATTTGGCACTGGCAAAGGCAGTTCAGCAAGTATGTATCTGTCTTTCCAGTGCAGTGTGTACAAGTTGTAATCAGCTCAAAGTTCTGCCAGAAGAACTTTCTGGTGTAGACATGACCTCAGTCCTTTACAGCAAGAAACAGAGGGTAATCTTTGTGCAACAGAACTATGTGTGCAAAAACCTCTCCTGCAACCATACAGGCATGTGAGCCTAAATAACCCGTTAGATGGGATCTGACTGTTCATAGAATTCCAAGAACTGTGCATGTACACAAATCATAATCTACTTAGAAAAGTTATAATCATGCTTTCTTGCACATGATGTTCTGAAATTTTTGGAGGAAGCGACATTTACATTTTTATTTCTATCTTACTTTTCCTTCTCGAGAAAGGGGTAGTTTTTCTCTGCCTTCAGTAACACTCTGGCCATTTAATAAAAAATAATCACATGTTCATACTGCTTTTATTATTCATGATAAATGTATGATACTCTTTCATTATGTAGTTTATTACAAAGCTTTCTGGTTTTCCAACAATGTCCTCCTGTGTTCTGCATTCATTCTGTTAAGCAGCAGTTTACCATGAGTTATAGGTACTGCCTCATTCTCATGGTATGAAGTCTTTTTACCTGATTAAAAAAGACTAAAGTGGAAAAACACTTAATCAACATGAGTACTAAATTTAAATGGAGAAAGTACTTTTTGATCAGAATAGATATCATGTCCCTCCCTCCTGTGATTAGAAGAAGTGACATGTCTTTGCCGCTTGCTGACTTGTGTGTGTCACTTGTGTTGCCAGCAGCAATAGTTTCATGTGCTGATTCTAATGAGTCACGACATGTATTGTTAATTTTTCTGACATGAATTTTTCTTTTGGACAGACATTGTACGTAGCATTAATAAAGTACCAGCCAAATACTTCGCTGTATTACTGTTTTCAAAGGAAGTTGTTCCCCAGAAAATATATTGAAAAGCAGCTCCATGTTAGGAATGCAGTTTCAGCTCTATATTAGGATGAGCATGTCATCATAATTATTTTGGGGTAACTTGGGAATGTGCAATAGGGTAATGTACACGGAAATGACACACTGAAAATCCATTTATGAAAACAGAGGACTGATATCAGAGTGATATAAATACATACCAGACAAATGACTTTGGTTTTTATTGCACAAAGCTGCAGATGAAGTCAAAATAATGAAGACATGCATTTGAGAATGTGAGGGAGCAGTTTAAGCAGGCACTAGGAGGCCTTCAGTCTGCTGTTGTATGATCAAACAACTTTAGTCAGCAGCCCATCTCCTTTGGCATGTAGAAATTAAATCCCACTTAAAAGAAAAAACAACCAAAAAAAAACCCCAGAAAAAATACCATCAGCAAGGTTATTTATGGAATTTAATGTAAAATGATAGCTTTTCATTTTCCTACTGAAAGGAACATATTGTGTCTTAAGATCATGTTGAGTCTCACTTTCTAACTACAATCTTTTAGTGGTGCTGGGAGCTGGTTTTCCTGACTGGAATTATTTTCTCTTGAAAGTCAGAAGCCACTGCTTTTATCATGCTTTCAGTATTATTGCTTGAATGTGGCTGCCCTGGATAGCTAAAAGGAGAATGGAAGGCGAGAACATTTTCCTTTTATGTAAGCTATAACATCAGGGAATACCCTCTCCAAGACATACTGTTGCCTCGTGGGTAGGCAGTGTACATCTCTGGAGAAAAATAAATGAATTCAATAGAAAGCAAACTGTAGTCTTTTTTTTAAGCACACACCCTCTGCTTTATCTCTGTAAACCTAGAATTAATTGATCTGAATTTCAGTCTTGGGTTACGTGTGAAAGCACAGAAGAATAGTCTGGATTTATCCAACCACCAATTTTGGTATAATTGCTGCTGTTTTTCATAATTGCTGTATGTTGATTTTTGTACTTCAAAGGGTTTCTCTTGCTGTCCTGTGCAATAACATGTGGAATTACAGCCTCACTGAAAACATTTAGTAAGGAAAGATGCTATGACTATAAATCCTAACATTCAGATTTCTGCACAGATGGATATTTTGCTTTGTATATCTTCTTTAGACCCAGGATCAGCCCTTCCCTGATGCTATTCATGTCATGGAGAGCTAATACCATAAATAATAGATTCAAAAGAAAAGTATAAATAACTCTCCTCCCTAAGCAGACATAAAAATAAACACAAATCCTAGCTGGAATAGGCCTAAATAAAATCTCTTTTCTAAATCCTTTTAGAAATCCTTTAAATGCACCAGTTATTTGCAAGACATGCTTTTCTTAGGGATTCATGAGTTTGTAAGTCAACTGTTAGTATCAGATGGAAACGAAGAGGTACTCCTTTTTTTCTTCTCATTTGCATACTGCAGTTCATGATCTTTAAAGAAACACAATGAATACTGTCAATAGGGAAATTACCATGACACAACTAATCCCAGCAATGCAGGAACATCCTGTTGTTCCCTGTTATACTTGTTGGTGGTTTTATTCTCCCTTAAACATTTTTACATCAAATTAGTGGAAACATCAGTTTATATTTAATCTAGGAGTTTGTTCATGGTATTCGAGGCTATAACTTACAGTTGCAGTCGGATCATTTAGAAAATATCAATTTGATAATGGAAAAAATCTGATTTTTTAAAGTTTTGGGGCCAACTCCTCTTGGAGGCCATGGAGGAAGAGAGGAGAGCCCCAAAGCTGTGCAACCAAGAGATGAGTAGGGCAGTCAGCTGAGAAATGACACAGTGTCAAACTGCTCCTCTGCCTGACACAAATAAATAATCTGAACTTCAAAGAAGTTCATAGGAACATGAACTAAGTCTAAGAACTAGAATATGCTCTTGTCAAAATTTGAACCTGGATGTGAAGAAGTGGATTCACTGTACAAGTGAATTTTTTATCAGACCAGTAGATTTCCATAAAATGCTTTGAGATTTCTGGAACAGGAATTTTGACACAGATTTTTGTCTAGGTTCATTTTTTTCTTTGGTTTGGTTTGATTTGGTTTGGGTTGGGTTGGGTTGGGTTGGGTTTGGTTTTGCTTTGTTTTGTGTGTCTGTTTTTAAAGAAAGTCTTTAGCTCTTTTATAACCTAAGTAATATCTCTTGGCTTGACTTTTGTTTTTGTTGCTATTAGGTTTATAGCATTAGAGAAAATGAATCAGATTATTTCTCACAGCTCTGTACCTCTTTATAAAGGTCAGTGTTTAGGTATTGAAAATGTTGGAAAGAAGATACATGTGGCATTTTGGGCTATTGATCTGTTTATAGTGTATCATAGTGGCCTCCAGTGCTTTAATTTCCTTAATAGCCCACTTTTAGGGCTGCTGTCAAGGTGGGAAAGAATGTTTATATCTTTCCTGAGTTTCTCTCTCCTTACCTTGTGCCTACATTTCAACACCTGACTTTTCAAACATCTTTTTATCTTTGGACTTGGGCTTTCTGTATTCAGTAGTAGTTAGGTGGTCTGTAGCCCTTTTTACTTCATCTCTTGTGCCTCAAAGAATTTAGCACCATATCAACTATGTTGTTATCTGGTAAACACTGTGGAGAGATGAGATGCTGAAAATAATGTAAAAATTAAATATTCAGTGACTTGAAGGTTAATTTGACTTGGAGTGCATGTGTGTAGGAGGAGTATGGTTGCAAGCTCTATAGTAAGTAGGCTTTCAAATTATATAAGTGACAGGCTGATTTCAGAGCTATCATTTCATCTGACCGACAATGGAAATGGGAATGAATATATGAAAAGAAAAAGTTCTTGTGAATATACTCTCTCACTCATGCTAATAGAGAAAATCTGTACAATCCATACAGCAAATCCGTAACAATGGAGTTAATCCATATTAACATATTATAACTGGGCTCAGGGTGAGGGTTCTACTGATTTGGTCCTGAGCACCTAAATTGGTGCTTCTAAACACCTGGGATGAAAGGTTGAATTTTTGGTTGTTTAACTTCCGTGATAAAGCTGAGAGCGCTGGCTGTAAGAAAGCATCCAAAAGTTACTAGTATTGCCTCCCATTTGGAATTCGCTCTGTAGAGTAGAAAGGTGCTTCTGTCGAAAATGTAGAACAATATTCTGAAGATGAATTAAAAATGAAAAACATCTGAGAGTTTTGCAACACATGGAGACTCCAGACACAGGAATGGGAGCGAAAAGCAAAAAGAAATAATCAAAACACAGTACCATGTGTTGGCAGATGGATAAAAAGCATGGCTTCCAAGGCAAAAAAATCTGAAACCCAGAGATCTACAAGGACTAAGTAAGCCTTTAAATCTTGGTCTCAGTTCTGCTGGAGACACTAGCAACATAGAAATTAGGATGGAGTTAGCAGCTTTCCCAGCCTGTTCCTGGGGGCGAGTCATAGTTGTTTTTAATTACATCACTGTTGTTGATCTGAAGAAGTCGGAATTTTTTTTCAGTCCTCTGCACTAGCTTTTAGCATATTTACAAAATGTGGTCAGAAAGAAGATTAAAAATAGATCTTCTGATACTGAAATGTACTTGTTACTTTCAGTTTGGAGCTCCCACTTTTGTTTAGTGTTCTGTCTAGGAGAGAATTTGATTTGTTTTAAAAGAGCATTGCATTTTATGGGCTATGAGATCTTGTGTTCATCTCACAGGCTTGTATTTTCACCACTGACACATCTGACACATAGTTCACTCATCACTGGAAGTAATTGCTTTCTTTAGAATACTGTTTTCCCCAGTATGTGTAAGGTGTTGGCTCCACTTCTCCCCAGAGGTTACCTAAGGCTGCTGAATTCCTTCTCTGTATGTTTCCCAGTTTTGTGATGCTTGGGTTAATTAATGACTGATGTTCTTTCACTAGATAGTTCTCTCATATTTTCCATGTTGAGTGCTCCTATGCATGCATCTGAGGTGCCCTGTAAATAAAAAATCCTAGCAAAAATTCAGCTGCTTGAAAATTATTTCTCACTCATCATATGAGTTTAGTCTTTGTATTGTGTTCTCTCAAAAATAAATATTTGAGTTGACCTTAATAAATTCTCTTCTTAACTTTCTGCCAAATTGTTAACAGAGAAGTTTGCTTCTGCCTTCCTCTCGGGTGTCTGAATCTGTTTTCTTGTATGCAGATGCATACACAAGCCTTTATCTCTGTGTAGTGATTAAACATGCAGGGCATCCTTTCTTTTTTACAAGTGACTCTTCAACAAGAATTTAAGAAGTTAGAAGGAATTAAAATTACAATTAACATAGAGAATTTAAATTAAAATGACAATTAACATGAAGAGCAAATAAGCATCACTTGAACTGGAGAAGGACTCTGCATTCTTCCTTTTGCCTCAGTGGTGTTGCTGTCAGGATATGGTATGACTTCTCCCCATTCCTTTTAGCTCTTCTTTTACTATTCAGTGCAGGAAGGCCCAGTGTTATTTTCAGGACCTAATGTTCCTAGTCTGGAAAAAATATGAAGAAATCTGAGTATAACAGAGAAATAAAGACTATTCTGAAGGGCAAAAGTCAAGACAATAATCAATGTTGAAGGAACTCAGTAACAGGCAAACTAGAGGGTTACAAGGGCATGTAATGATAGGAGAGCGGTGATGGATTTAAACTGAAAGATGGTAGGTTTAGATCAGATTTAAGGAGGAAATTTTTTGCTGTGAGGAGGGTGAGGCACTGGACCAGGTTACCCAGAGAAGCTGTGGTTTCCCCACAAGAAGTGAAGCTGCTGGCACCTGCACCAAGCTCCATGGCAAGGATTGCATGAGCACCAACAACTGCAGTGTCCTGGCACAGCCAGAGGGCAGTTGGTTCTCACTCCTGGGGAAGTCCAAGTTATGTCTAGAGTTAATACACAAACCTGATGGGATACTAGCACATTTATCACTTGCACTTTGAATTCATACTCAAACTAAGTACGGAATATCACACAAAAGTCTTTTAAAAGGGCAAAGGTAATGGAGGAAAAACATCAGTTTTTGCTGCTTTTGAACAGAGGTACAGCAATAGACTGTGAAGAAAGGTTAAAACTGACACAAATAAGGGCAACATAAATGGAAGCTTCTGTATAGTCCAGTGCCTGTTTTCCTTACAAGGAGTATGAATAAGTGAAATGCAGCGATTAAGTGGTGCCCAAGCAAACAAGAGGACCACAGATCATGCTTTAATGTTGGGGGAACAGTGGAGAGAAAATGAGAGATCCTTATGTTTTTAGCATCTGGTACTTCTGTGTTTCATTTGAATTTTCTAATATAACTTTCTCCAGCATCAGAAAATACTATGTATCTGCCTCTTTTTTTTTTTGAATCTTTTAGCCAAACAATTTAAAATGGTACATTACTTCTCTCTATCATTGTGGTTTATTGTGACAGAACCAGTCCATGATAAATCCTCTTGCATTGCTGCAGTATCTGCAGTCTATTGTCTATGTTCCACTAAATGCAGAGGCAAAAAAAAAGTTAGCCTTGTGTCTTCCACTGCCAATTATTTCAATGTCAATCTAAAACAGATTTTTTTGTCTCCATTATAAAACATTATTCTAGAGAAGAACACTGGTAATGCATTGAAAGCTTACAGTTTTTGTTTCTTTCAAAGTGGTAGGATAGAGCAGAGGAATGATCCCTGAGATGGAGATTAGGGACTTAATATTTCTGTTTCCCAGACATACTGACAAGCAGATAAATACATCTGGAGAGACTTTCTTCCTAAATGGTGAACAGTTCATGCTGAGCAAAACCTTTGACATGCATTCAGCACTTTTCCTCAGTAATTTTGTTGCATGCACTTTTTCCTACATAATTTTAGTCTAAATTGCCTGGTTTATCAACAGGGTATATTATATGGAACTGAACAAGAAAGTATTTCCTGTCTTCTATAAAGGGAAATAGTGTAGAATACAGTCTGTGTTGTATATTTGCTTTGATAAGACACCAGAGATGTACATGTGTATTATCAAAGCTAGAAAGATGAACTTTCAAAGTTAGTGTATTCTAAATAGCATTAAAAAGAGGGATGGCTGGAGTGGCCAGTGGAAAGGTTTACAATGAGAAGGAGAGAAAAGAGCTTTTTTTTTGTGTGAATGTGAGAGAAATTCTGTGCGGGTGAGAAGAGGGAAACCTACAGCAGAGATTTTCTCCTGGCAAATCTCTTTTTAAATTTATGGTCTGGAGAAAAAAAATATGCCTTCTAAGAAGTAATTAATATCTTTTATTAACATCATGTCTCAAAATGAGACACTAATTTTGTTTGAAATTCTCTGCCAGTAGCTAAATTAACATGATTGAACTGAGAGAGGTGAAAGCTATAATTTGAATGCTTTATTCAGATAATTATTTAAATTATAGAAAAGTGATAGAGGAGGGACTTACATTTTTCTCTGTCACAGAATAATCATGTGTCAGAAAAGTATGCAAAACTTGAAAAGAAATGCGTGTGAATTAACAATTTGGAGTTCTTTTCCTGTGGATAAAAAATAGTAGATATAATCTGGAAGGTACTACAGACACAGACAAATAAATACAGGCAAAAGATGGTAAAAAATTCCAACCCTTCACATCTTTTTTATTTTCAGTGATGAAGTTGTTTTTAAAAGCCTTTCTGAGCTAAAGTGAATAAAGGAACTTTCAAAGTATCTAAACAAGGGGAAATCTACAAGCTCTGCATTTATTTAAGAATTATTAATTTCTATTTCAATAAGCTGGAAATGAAATTGATTGTGGAATTCCAAAGTTTATGGCTTGCTATACCCGTTAGACTGATTTATTTTTTTTACACTTTTGCTTTGCAGAAATGCTCTTTTTAATATCTTTTTGAAGTGCTTAAAAAAAGAGAATTAAAATGAAAACTAAAATGGCAATTAAAACTAGGAATACGTACGGATGGCAAATTCAGGACATTTTATTGCTGAGGTTTTACAGAGTTGAATTAGTCTGGTTTAGACAAAGACTTTTTCTGTTCAACTCTGCATCATACATAAAATGAGTGAGACTTTACCTAAAGTTTTAAACCCCTGAAGAATTTCATAGGACTATTATGTCTTGTTGATTTTTTTTAAACATTAATGTTTTCTCAGCTCTTGCAATATATAAATAAAACCCCTCAAGCACCTGCAAGAATCAATGTAAGTGAGTTTCCTTGTGGTTAATTTACTTGCTTGTGGTTGTATTAAAAATTCAAATTTAAAGTAGGTTGAACAATATGGTGATATTGTCCTAATTTTATTTGCTCCTCATGGGCAGTGTGAAAATTCTATCCCTGCCACCACACATGAGAAATACCTGATTCCATTACTAGGGAATTCTATAATCTACTGTCACATATATGCCTACTGTTTAGTTGGCTGTGGCATTTTTGTATTTCCATTTGTCCTAAGACTGTTGGCAGTTCTCAGTGACCTGTTTGTACAGATCAGTAAAAAGCTTGGAATTTTCGTGTCTCAAATTTCAAATGTGTTTTCAAAAGCTTCTTCATTATCTCCTAGGCTTTGCCCCAGTCAACACCATGGACATTTTCCCAACTGCTGATAGGTTCCAGTTTAAAATCAGGGAAAGCAGTAAGAAAAATAGTTCAAATATGTAATCCTGTACACTGCTTGAGTGTAGCATCATGGTTGCTGGATTACTTGACTTTAAATTCTTTGTTTTAAAAATACTTTAAAATATTACATGGAAGAATAATATTGAATAGAGAGATAATCTTCATTCTCTCATGTTTTTTAATGTATTCAGCCTTTTGTATAGTAAAAAGTCATGCTGATTCAATAATTTAAGAATGTTAATACTGTCTCTAGATGCTAAATCCACTGAAAATACATTTAAGAATCCAAGCAAGGTAGACCTGGCAAAGTTTGCAGTCCAGGAATCTGGAGAATTCACTGGGTGCTTATGTTTCGTTCTCAAATTCAGACACATACACATCTCCTAATCACAAAATATGATTCAAATCTTCAGATGATGTTAACTGCAATAAGTCTGGCCTCTATGAACTTATGCAAGGCTGAAGATTTATCCTAGGGATGTGTCTACATCCTGCCAGGCTGTGTCATGCAGAGCTGCTCGGCTTGAGAAGCAGCAGTCACACTGCTGGGACTTCTTGCTCCTGCTAACACTCCTTGCAATTTAGCAGAGCTGGTTTGGCTCAGAACCCTGGCTGATGCTCTTCTAACCTCCCAGGGATGGATCTTTTTGGATGGCACTGCAGGATGTTCTATGAACATAATCAGTATTTTCATAACATTCTGTCATGGACAACAAAGAATTTTAGAGCTATATAACAAGACTTGTGCCAAGTCCTTTGCATTACCTGGCTTGCTTTGGTTAAAGATACATAATTTAAGCCATGATTGAATGATATTTTTCTGCTGATCAATTGGTGAAGTAGAAGATGTGGAGCAAATCTTTCACTCAGGAATTTCACTCACTTCTCTGAACTGCATGTAATCAACCAGAGGGATAGCAAAGATTTTATTTTTAATTTGAATGAGTGTTGTCTTCCCTTTATATTTCAGCTTTTCATCCCATCTGCCAGAATATCTTTCATATTGTTTAAATTAACTAGAATGACATGAAATCAATTCAATGTACACAGGGATTTTTTAATTAGGCAAAACCATAGGTTTTCAGTATGTCAATAAATCTGGTCTAATTTTTTTCCAAAAATTCTAAGCCAAACCAAAAGGGAAGGAAACTAATGTCAAGTAAACTCCAACAATGTTTTTGGATGATGTTTCTTTAAAAAATGAATAAACTAACAAGGAGGAATATTATCTAACCCTGGAAGAGAAACAAAAAGAACTAAAGAATAATCAATAACTTTATATATGTGTATTGTGTATGCATATACATGTGTGTGTACATCCAGAATTTTTTTCATGAAATAATTTTTGCATTTTACTGACAAATGCCACCAAGATGATCCATGGTAGCTTTGTCAGAGTGAGTCAACTTGGAGATTAGCACTGTCAAATACAGAGAGTATATCAGTCACAGTTCCTTCCTATGGAAAATGAAGAGGCCAGTTTGATGAAAGGCCAAGCATGTTTTAGCAACTTTCCCCTTTTAACCATCTCAGAACAGAGCTACTAACATGGCCAGCAGCCTCATCAATGAGTTCATTGTTCCTCATTCTGCTGCTGCAAGCTCTGCTGGAATTAACTGGGTGGGCCACAGCGCACAGATTTACCTGGATTTCGACAGCTGTTGTTCTGCTACCAGCGCAGGGAACACGTGTGGGATTTGAAGAGAGCCCACCAGACACCCCGTGGGCTTGTTCATGTAGCTGAAACTGGGTTGCGTGGGCTATGCCTGTGCCGGTGCAGAGCAAGCTGTGCCTGTGTGCTGGCCCCAAGGGCAAGTGTCACAACACAGCCCACGTCTACACAGCCACATTCTCTTCATTTCCCAAAACAGAGAGGCCTGGGCTTTAGTGCCAACTGGGAGCTATCATTGACCTTTGCTGCCCCCAGCCTATTCCCTGGGAGGGCAGTAATTGGCATTGGCTACAAGTGGGCTGGGGGGCATGGCCACAACGAGAGTATACTGGGCAACCACACGCCGGGGCTGGAGGCCATGGACTCATCATGGACATCAAGTGATGTCTGCACACAGGGCCATGCACAGCAGTGCCCAAACGAGCTGAGCTAAAGCTGCCCTAAATGTGCTTCACCCAACCTCTCCTCAGAGCCAGAACCTAGGTACAGCCTAGAGTATGAGCAAGAAACTAGCTGAGGTTAGAATAGTATTCACACTGATCCTGGCTTTAAACAATATAATACCAGTTTTTTCACTTCTCCATCCTGCTGTGTTTATTATAGAGGAAGGGAAAGTCTAAATCGTTTCTCTGTGTTTATGAATTCCCAATGAGCATTAACATTCAGCGCAATAAACTGGAAAATGCCAAGTACTATTTTAAAGCTTGTTTTCCAGAAACATGGGGCTCATATTTGGTCCTTTTCTTTGGAGGCACTATAGTCACAAAAAGAAAAATGAAGACTAAAGGATCAATAATATATTTAATTTTGGATGCAAGTTCCCAGAGAAGTGGAACAAATTCACACACTCTAGTGTTTGCTATGATTAGAGTGGGAAATAGCAGGTTCAGAATGATTAGGATTTGAGGAGCTAGTGGTTACTAATATTGCAGCTTCCCAGGTAGGGGAGGAACATTGCTCCAGCTGAACAGAGAACATGTTGTATCATGACATCAAGGTTCCAGAGGGCTCTAGTTTTATGTCTATATAATATTAAAACTCCAGCGGGAGGGAACGAATTAGTGGCCAAAGCATTGGGCTGGAGTGGATTTGCACACCTCTCCTTATTCCCTGTTGCCCAAGCTATATGCTATCCTGTTTGCTAGTTCCTTTTTATGTCCATTCTGCCAAATTCTCCTGCCATGGTTACACCCAACTGAGCACATTTAGTGCAGTCAATGCAGTTTCTCAGGCTTGACAGCAGGGTAGCTTAGTCAGTCTGAATTATCTCAAAAATAACATGACAGAGTCAAGAGAAAGCAAAAGCTCAGAAATGCTGTTGCTGTTTTCTAGGAGAAGGTGATGGAAAAAATTGAGAAGGAGAGGCAGAAAGAATTTGTTGTTCTTCCGATAACATAGGATAACTTTCTCCACCTGTTCTCTGCTCACTTTACTTCTCCTGTATTATTCAAAGAGCCAAGAACTGGTGTAGAAACAAATAGTGAATTTGAACACTCTCACCCAGTGTGGGTTTTGTCTCATCAGTATGACTTAAAAAGCACTGAAAAGTTTTAATTTCTGTATATTAGCAAGTGCTTTGCAGAATCTGAAGCCTCACACACAGAGGCACCTATACGTATGAAGCACCACTGATGAGCTGGTAGGCTTTTCTCTTTTGAGTTATTGGGAAGGATTACATCCCAAGAACACAAATAGTTGGGAGCTGCAAAGTGTTTCTGAAGCATTAGAGCAATTTTGCATGGTTTCTGCTAATGGCACAACCCAAAACCCACTGAAGGGGGAGTGAGAAGCAGAGATGCTCAGGGCCAAGCCACAGATATGAACACATCATAGTCTGATTGATCATGTTTTGCAAAAACTTTTATTTTCCACATTAGCCACACTGAATAACCAGTAGGCAAGGCCCAGAGAACTATTTACATCACATCTACCACAATTGCTAAAATCATTTGGAAATGTACTGCAGCACTTTTCCTTAATGACAGTAAATCCTTGAGAATAAGTGACCCGGATATCAAAGGTAATTTGAGCATGTCACTCACATACCAGTCCACACAGGTATGCCAGAAGCCAAACAGCTCTGAAGGTTTTCAGTTTAGAGACATTTAAATGTATTCAGTGTAAGTGTTGCCTAAACTACTCTGAAACTAAAAAAACCAGCAAAAGCACCTGGGTAAAAAAGGAGCTTCCTATGAATAAAGGATAGAATTATCTAAAGGACCCAGGTCGATCTAAATTTTAAGTTACAGTTATAATGCTGATTGCTTGCCATTAATAGGGCAGCTGTACCAAGAAAACTACTGATAGAGGATCAAATTTGATATGTGCAATACCCACTTATAAGAGTGTATGTGTAATATGAAGTGATGAGCATTTATGTTTAATAACAAAATTATCCTTGTGAAATTTGCAGGCTGTTAAAACACACTGTACTCCATACACATATGAACAGTGAATAATTTAAAGGACAAAAAGAAAATCATTATCCGTATTCTGAGGCTGAAAAAATATTCCTTCTTAATCCTTTTCTCATAGTCAGAGACACAGCTATTGAAAATGCCCTCTCATTTAAAAAAATAAAAAGAGAGGAAAAAGACCTCAGACATATAAAATATATCTTTTTTTAATCTTTGCCAAGCCCATCAACAGAACTGCCTGTAGATATCATCACTGAAGACTGAGGCATGTATCCCTACCGCAGGAAATTTCTATAAAAATGATTATGAGGATATGTATAGGGTATGTATAGCTGTTCAAACGTTTTAGCTGCCCACTTCACTATGAATCCTGCTTCAGGCACTTCCAAACTGCAAAAACATTACAATATAATCTTGGAAACTTTTTTTTAATGAACCAGCTGGCTTTCTTGAAAACAAACCAAATCCTTATATGCTTATATCTCCTCTTAATATATATATCCCAAATTTCATGGAAGAAAATTATCACTGTGATGGTTTACAGCTGAGTGGTCATTATTACAGACACTGAACTGAGAAAAGTAACCCTGCAAAATGCAACAATTATGCCCATGAACACCAGGAGCACCACATGGAGGGTCAGGGTTTAGTGCTGTGGGACTGGGATGTGACCAAGCCATGAGACAGACTCTACATGGTCCCAAATTTCCAAATTCTTGCCTTCTCAAAAATACCATGACAGCTCCTGAGCTTTGACACCATAATTTGAAATCAGTTTATTCCCACTTCCACTGATGAACCAGTAAGAATGACTTGAAAAGATATGTGCTAGGACCAAACAGTTTTCTGAAGAGATGAATGCCTGTGGGAATGATTTATATTTAAAAAATAAAACGTTTTCCTGACAGCCCTAAGTAGATCAGCAATCCTTTCTGAATTCTGGGAGACTGAAATTTTATCCAGCTCTCTGAACTGGGTGTCTTTTATGAAATGGTATATTTCTGCTCAAGGAAATTATGTTTATTTTACACTGTTCATTCAGCAAGCCCACTAAGAATGGTTTGTACATTTTCAAAGAGGGCCACAGATTTTTAGTGCCGTGTCATAAATACTCTTTTAAGTATAAGAGAATAGAGATAACAAGGGGAGACCAGAGATAACCATTCTCTTTCAGACTGTACGTCATCTTCTCTGCAAGGGCACAAACAGAGGAATTTCAAATGTGCTGAAAGGAGTTCGAAGCATGAGTCCCATTAATATTTTTTATTATGTTGTGGTGAAAGTGTCAGCCCATACTTAGAAGACTTATCCATACTCCTTCAGCGTGAGCATTTCTAAAGAGCAGGCACCATCGAGGTCTGTGGGGAGCCTGAGGCCAAAATCATTGTGCAAGTACTGGTGCCCCTGTGGTAGACTTTAGAAGCGATTTCACAGCACACTGTGACACTGTGTGATAGCACAGGACCAAATTAAGTGCGGAACACTTCATCCATCACTCATCAATTAACTGCAGCTGTTGTTGAAAATGTCAACAAACCAGTAAAAACAATTTGATTTATAGATTGGACTAAAGCAGCTTCCAATTCTGTACACTGTCTGGATTGTGACACGCAGAATTTAGTAAGTGTCTGTTTCAAGAATATGCTTGAATCCTAAATTAATTGTCAGTGTACTTTTCTTATCCATCCTAAAGTAAATAGGAAGCTTTAATGAGTATTGAAAACCAAAAAGCATTCCTAGGAAATCAACAGAAACTAAGTGAGAGGATTTTTTACTGATGGAGTTTAAATAATTATCAGTGGAGCTGTTCTGTGAAACACTTAATAGGATAAACCGCTGTCAAACAATCACACAGTACTCTCAGCACTGAGAAACATAGATGGTATTTGCAGGTAGCTAGTTAGTGTAGGAGAGCAAATGAGCAATAAACCACAGAAGACAGCCAGTTCATCTGCAAGAATACAAGAAGATAAATGGCCTTTATGGGAAAAGGTCACTTGCGAGTCTTTATAGCCTGGCATGTTAAGCATCATTTGCTGTCATCAATAAAAAGCTGCTTTCCAAAGCAGTGATAACTGCTTTAAGCTGTTCTCATTTGTAGTTGAAACGAAGAATTCACAATGGCATTTCAGGCTCTTTTCCCTTCCTTTCCCATGCTACTCTTTTTAAAGTCAGTTTATCTCACGACTTATTCAGGTTTTGTTTTATTTTTGGTTTGGTTTTTAATTAGCTGAAGGTGGTTTTAATTTTGAAAGTGCCGAAGGCCACCAGGAGAAAGTTAAAAAAATAACTACAGTTTTCAGGCTATTAAATAATTCAAAACCATTGGCTTTTTCACTCTGACTTTTGAAGCTTTCCTACAGTTTCCACTGCAAAGAAACTGTGTTTCTGAAACCCAGCTCCTGACTCAGGGTCAGTGTGTGATAAAAGGTCTCTGTGACGGTGGTGGGCTGACCCAGTTATCAGCCAAGCACCCACACAGCCCTTTACTCACTTTCCCCTGCCCAGCAGGATGAAAGAGAAAGGGCAGAGAACAGGGGTGAGAAAACTCAAGGGTCAGAACAAAGACAGGCAACTCCCTAACCAAGTACTGCTGTATGGAAACCAGACTGGATTTGAAGAACTTAATATTTAATTATCATTTTGGTAATGCGAAACAAACAAATGAAAGACAAACATCTAAAACACCTGCCCTTCCTCTTTGCCAGGCTCAGCTTCCGACTGCCCTCCTCACCCCTTGTCACCACTGGAGTTACAGTCAGTCCCTTCAGGGAGGCAATGAGCAGCACAGGGGAAGGTGGTCACTGATGTAGCTGTTTCTTCCTGCAGCTCCTGCCTTTTTATGCTTTTCCTGTGCTCCAGAGTGGATCCTCAGCAGATTTCAGTCCCTTTGGTCGTGTGCCTGCCCTGCCATGGAGCACCTCCTTCTCCTCTAACTGTGGTGTTCTCTTTTTTGTTTATCATTATTTTTGTTCATTCCTCCTTTTGCTGCTCCCTCATTCCCTCCTCTGATGCCTCCCCCATCAGTATTTTCTGGTCTTAAGCATGTTTTTCCAGAAGTGCCACCAGTTTGGTCGAGGGCTCTGCTGTGTCCTGTGGTGGGCCTGCTGCAGACCCATCTGGAACTGGGCAGGCCCTGGCCTCCTTCCACAGAAGGAAGCTCCCCTTCTAATAAAACCTTGCCACCTACACCCAGTGCAGTCAGGAATTTTAATTCAATGCCAAGGTACAGGGAAGAATTTAATTCTCTTCCTCTTAATGACATATTCCCCAACCAGCATTTCTGTAGATGCCACCTCAGCTCAAAACTGCAACACTTTCGACAGGAAATTTTGCTGGATATACCTAGTGGGGTTACCAGGCACTTTTGGCCTCTAAACTCCAGAAGTAAAATATGCAGTTGTGGGTGGAGGTACTCCCAGGTCCAGACAGGCAGCTTTCATCATAGCAAAGCTCCAAGAAGTGAAATAGTTCACAGATAAAAAGTGCTAAATGCTGTGCTCAAGAATGGGTACAATGCAATGCACCTTTCTCTTATCAAAAAGCAAATAACTTAGCCAAGCTCTAACAGGGAACCTATATTTCATATAGGCCCTGATTTGATGGGGGCCTTTCAAGCTCACTCCTTTTGCTGTGTGGCACCAGTCAGGTCAGCTAACCTTGAACTGAAGAGCTGTAAATCTGTTTTCTGTAAATCTGTTTAAATATGGCAGAAGTCCAGAAAACTCTGTAGCACACAAGGGATGCTAGCCAAATTTAGAAGAGAAGAAAAGAGTTGGGGAAACAGGGGTATTACTCCCTCTCATTACTTATCCTTCACTGACTGATTTGAATTGGCTTCCCTTCTGTTTTAGGTAAGCACAAAATCAATTCAGGAGAATGGAATACGCTTCTACAAATATTTTTCGAATTATCAATATTCTTGAAAAAAATATGTTGGCTTAAGGGGATGAAAAGAGCAAGAGAAATCTCAAGAGCATTGCCATGTCCAGCCACTGCTAAAAGTTACATATCTATTGTGTTATAAGAACCTATGATTGCCCTTTTGCATGTAAACCATTTGCAGTTCATAACTAAAGGGATGGCAGTTTTAATAATAATAATGTAATTGCCCTTTGAGTAATTGTGCCTATTATATTAAATTCAAAAGCTTTGACTTTGACTTACAGCAGCATCAGAAAATGTTTTGATTCTACAAAGCACAGTTGAAGACTTTAATCAGCCTACAGCCTTCAGGCGCATAGGTCTCTTTCCAAAAATAGGTTAACTCCTTCTACCAAATGGAGAACACCTAAATCAAAACTCTTCAGTGTATATGTCTGCTATGTATATTGTGTAGCACAGAGAGTACTGTAATTAGTCATCCCTTCCCAGTGGTAATTACTGGAAAAAGTTTAGACTTCAGGAACAGTGTGTCTCTTTTCAAAACCTATCAATCATTTTTAAAATTTGGGGATTATATAAAACATTCTGCATGCTCACAGTCTGTTAATTGTTATATCTAGCCTGAGGACCTCAGTTCACTGGCATTTTAGCAATGCAGGGGGATTTAAAATTTATGTGTGAAGTTGCTAACTTTATTAACAGCTATATTCTTCTTACTGTGTTTTTCTGTTTCCTTTATTTCAGGAGCTGAACATCAGAGTTAAGTGAGTCATTAGCATCCCTGTTAAGTAATATTTGATAAGGCAGACTTCCTCAGGCAAACATTTTGATTTTAAGCTCATTATTTTATGCAGTTCTAAATCTTTAAATAAGTAACTTTTACAGAAGAGATATTACATGGAAAGCTAAACCAGTCGACAAGCTTGCAAAGTTTTATTTCTGAACACATAAACATTTTTGCTGCTGTTCTGCAACTGTTGGCTGTTAATGTATTTGTGTTTGCTTTTGAACAGAACGAAATACTGCTTACCCTCTCAAAGCATAGAAATCATAAATTATAGTGTGGAGTGGTCATGATAGTAAAGGTAGCACTAGCTCCTGGTGACTGCAGTGAATTGGAAAGGATGTGGTGGCAAAAAATCCAAAGATTGTGTTAGCCTTGATGACAGAAGAAGGAAATATTGAAGGTGTAATTCCTCTTTTGAGGGTATGGTTCAAAGCAGCAGGCAAATAACTGTTCATATGAAACTTTCAGCCTCTGTCAATCCATTAATTTACTGTAAGAATACAAGAAAAAGGTGCCTGGAATGAAACAGCCTGAAAACTTCTTTGTTTCTATTTATCTGGGATGTTGAAAGGTCTAATTAATGAACAGTAAACAGACTTGTTACTTATTGATCACAATAGTTGCAATGTGTGTGCATGATGACAAAAACAATATGCACCATAGTGCAAGGTGAAAAAGGGAATTTTCTAAAGAAATTAATATTTAACTTTATGAGAGAAGTTACTGTCAACAATTTATTGGGTTTGGAGTAAGCCCCCATGTATAATGATTAAAGTTTACACATGACATAACACAGGTAAACTAAAACTGTGTGCCACATGAATCATCTGTACAGAATGATGTTGAGATCTCTGAGATTAGCTAGCAGATGTAACAGCACCCTTTTCAATTGTTCTCAGTCATGAGATTGTCAGTCTAGAAAGAACTAGTCTCAGGATATTCCAGTATCAGGACATCACCTCAATACCCTTCAGTTTCCACAAGCATGGCCAGTATTCTGGAGCTGCATTAGATGCACATTGCATGACCTTTGTGGATGCCTGTAGGTAGGGAAAGGGAGGCCTGTGCTGCACAGGACAGGAAATCCCACTGACAACATAAACTAACCATTCTGTTACTTTGTGTCACTGTGCAATGGGTATATAAGAGAAAATGCAGTAAATCGTGTAGTTTTTAGGTGATCTCATTGGATGAGCCATAGGAGCCATGATCACAGGAAGCAGCGGAGCAGCATACTGCACTTTCTTGGTTAGCAGAACTTGCTGCTAGTCTTCATCCTATCCTTTCCAGGCATCTTTCTGAACACTAACTTGTTGTAATGAAGACCTGCACAGACAATTATACCATAGCCACAGCAAGGAGAAATCCTCAGTAGTCATAGACCCAGGTCTTTTCACTGAAGTCTTTCTCATTGCCTTCAAAAAAAAATCCAACAATACGCTTGTAGAGAGGCAGATATGTGCACCCTTCTATCAGTAGGCAGGTTTTAAATATGGCAATGACATTTCCAGCATTTTGCTATGAAAAGCAATAAGCCAGAGTAGAAGTGTCTCAAACCTGGTATTCAGCAACTTGCAATAGACTCAGAATACTTTTATCTTGTATCTTGTATTAGTGAATTATTTCCAGTCTTACTGTAGCTATTGTTGCCATGGTTCCCTATGTTGGAATACATGTTTATCTGCACATTCCCTTCTTCTGAGGTTACCTCATACGACAGCAAAATGAAAGGAAACACATCTTTGAAATCTTCATCCTCCAGAATCAGAAAGTCTACGGTTTGCTGATGTAAAGTACTTCAGAATAATAACCACAAATATACTACCAGGTAGTCTGAAAGAGTGATGTAGGATGTATCTTAGTTTTGCAATGGAATGTCTTGTAAGTGCATTGGTTCAGCTCCGAACAAGCTGGTTCATTTTCATAGCGCAGAAAGTGCATCTCTGTAATAAAACTTGGTGCTGCACAAAGACTTTTCAGCTCAGTCCATGCCAGTTAGCACAGATTCCAGAAACAGCATTGTCTCCTGTTCTGCTTGGGCGGTCTCTTTGTCCTGACTCAAAGTAGCTTTCAGTGCTCTAGTGCGTTCTGAGATACTGGCTTGCATCCTGAAACTACAGAATTGTGTCAGCATGACTCTGCCCCACCACCAGTAAACTCAGCCCCATGCTGCTACTATTGCTTTACTGCTTTCAGCACACAAATCAGTTTATATGGAGTCCCTTGGGTACCTTCATAGTAATCCTTGGAACAGTACTGAATGTGTTCACTGACCATGAGCATGGTCATTTACAAGAGCAAACCAAAGCCTGCATTAGTACAGTCTTTTAATTAAAAAGAGAGCTGCAAAGAACACAACATCAGTCACGTTTAAGGATCCACTCTTCAGTGAATACTTCAGTGAATACTTTCACCGAAAAGGTACTGTTTCTCTCACCTGTGTTCTACATGCTGTAAGAAGAGGTGTACTTGGTACAGAGAAACAAATGCTCGTGGGTTCCATGGGCGCTATCCCCCGGACAAACAGCTCTCCTGAAAGAGGCTAGGATTGCCATGAATACACTTCAGCTGAGCCAGGTTCCCTTGCAAATTTCGAGTAAAGCCAAACNAGAAAGAAAGAAAGAAAGAAATGTATTTATTTAGTTACCGGTGTCTCTCCTCCTCAGTGGCCCAGTTGTACTACTCACTGCTGGGTGAGGCAGGAGGCTGGTCTCCCTCACAGAGCTCCACAAGGACTGACCTTAGCGTTTACTGTTATGCCCATGGTGAATACTGCATAAAGGCCTAGCAAAGCACAAAAAGTACAATAAACCCCAACTCAGCTAGACCTGCAGGAGAGGTATTTTTTGTACTCCTCCTGCCCCCTATAGTCAAGTAAAAGCCAGTCCAAAATTCTCTCTCCTGGCTTTTGCGACATGGGAGAGTCTTCAATTCAATCCTTTCCTCTTCCTTTTCCATGCAGCACTGACCTAGGCATGCTCAGTGCAGCAGAGTCACACAGAGCAAGCAATGTTTTGTTGGGGCAGAATTCAGCCATGTTTATTTATATAGCTAGACTAATCACTGCAACCTTCTGATGGTCACCACGTGTCTGGCAAGCTTCAGCTGCGGTGTTCTGGGAAGCTACAGCCTTGCTTTCTCCCATGCATTCCCCTATGCAGCCCCGAAGGGGAGAGGGAGCACTGGGAGACAATGAAAACCCAGCTTCTATATCTACATGTTAGAACAGCTGAACTTTTGCTCCCTCCTTATTCTTCCTGTCCACATCCTGCAAATCCAGCAACTGCTTGAGACTGTTCTTTGTGCAGAATACATTCTGAGGTGAAACATTCATAAGAGCTAGTGCTGCATGCATTTTCACATGAACTATCGCACTTAGAAACAAATGCTATTTAAAGTGGTTTGTCCCAGGAGTCTCTCTCAGTTAGCACAATGCACTTTCCCAGAAGGGGTTCAATTCCAGGTCTTGAACTTGTCCCACGCTCCCAGACCTCATGGGCCAAAGAGAGTGGCAGAGTCATTAAGCCTGAACCCTAGCTGAGAGCTGGTACTTTGATAGCTCAATTCTGAGCCATTCAAAAACGAAGTTTGTGTATCCAAAGGGGGAGTCAAACTTGGCTTTTGTCAGTCAGAAGCCCTGCTACCTCAAGGAAAGGAAGTGGTGCTCTAACCACTCCTGGAAAAGAAAACAGCTATCCATTGCACTTTTCCCCTTCCCAAAGAAAACCTCTAAGGAGTTCTGTAATTATGAGCAGGGGGAATTTGAAAGAGCAAACTGAAAATGACAAAGATTTTTGTATTCTTAGTAATTTTTGCTGTAAAGCTATCTAGAAACCTGAAGGACTTCAACAGGGACCTGATTTATTTTTTCGTGCTGCTAAAAATATGCCTTTTGTGAAGAGTGTCCAGTTTGGAATGATATAGGCACTGAAGTTGATAGGGAATGTAAGGGATGTACAGGGAAGGGTGCCTTGGAAGAGAAAACCCTTTGTTTTGAATATTCTCCTCTCTCCTCCTGTATTCTAAAATTATCTGGCAAACAATGTAGATGATTTACAGCTGTCTGTTTTCTTTCAAATCAGTGATGCTGCACTGATTGGCACCTCTGGGGAAACCCATGGAGGTAGTGACAATCTAATAACTGCAATCATCTGCTTCAGGCTCAAGAAAATTTCTTATCAAAGGTTTTCAGTCTGGCTTTAGAAAGTATTGTTATGATTTTCAAGAATCAGGAATGAGGGTTGAGAAAGAAGAGCTAAATTTTGGTATTATTATTTGTATTTAACATAAAAGATAGAATCTGTGGGTTCTCAGGAAACACTTCCTTTAATGTTCTGAAGAAAGAGGACAGAATCACCCTATTGCCCTTTCCCTGTTTAAGTGCTACTGAGTTTCCCAAACATCCATTAAAAAGAGCAGAAGCTGGAGTTTTGACTGCTGTCTGGGAATTTCAGAACATGGCCCAGAATAAAACTTGATATCATGCAGCTTCCATGCATTCAAAGATAATTGATACAGAAAAAGGCTATTACCATGCATCCCTGGCAGAATTTCCATTTCATCTGTTCCATTGTTCGTGTATGCACAAGTACCTGTCTGCAGAAAGAAAAGACTTAATTTTGAGATCAGACACAGAAAGGTTCTTGCAAAATCAATTTTAAGACTAGAAGGAGCCTTAATAATCTCAGACTTAATCTGCGTGCAAGAGGTAGGGTTGGCAGATCTGTGTATTTTCTGCTTCTAGCAGATATTCGAGGTTGATACAAGAAGTACTTCAAGAGAATGAGAATCATTAAGAGAGATCTTTTGACAGATAAATGGAATGGTCACTTAACATGTCTCTTTAACAGCTGCCCAATGTTTTTGGCTCTCTGTTGCAGCAGACCATGACTAACTGCAATCAGTTCATGTATTGGTACTCATAGACTGGCAATTTAATTTGGGCAACACACTGATCCTTATCTCAGTGCTTCGGTAGCCAGTCATCTACTTTTGATAAACTGAGGAGGAATTTGTGACTGAATGCCTGGGGTTTATTTTTAAGTTTCAGAGCAATGCTCCCTAATTATACACTCATCTACTAATTCCAAGATTTTTGTACAGTACAAGAGTTTGCAATGTCTTGTTAACAATTTTGGAGCTGAAGTCCAGGATCTGTTCTCAGATGGAAGGCCTTGTATATCTCCTCTGGTAAAAGAGGACGGCCGAGAGATCCTGGGTAATAGCCCTGATACTGAGGGCAGCAGAATTGCCTGAGTGTGATGACTCTGCTGGGCTGTTTAGCTTCAATGATAGAGAGGGTAAACTGATGTGCTTCAAGCTCAAGCATTATATTGCTTCAGGGCATTTCTTTGTGGGAAAACAGTCATAAGCAAACACATTTGATACTTAATCAATGATCTTTTCATTTTGACACCTCCCCACCTCCTTAAGGAGACAGCCCTCAGGGCATAGAGAATGAAATGGGGTCACTGAACTATGGTTTAAAACCTTTCAGCAGATTGAAAATAGTTTTCCAATATTAACAATTAATTTAATCTCTGCCTACAGAGGTTTTCTGGGCTAGTACTCAGACAAAACCTCTATTGGTATGAGAAGATAAGAGAACATACGAGAAAGATTGTTCCACGGTTAAGCCTTTTGAAAGATTAGCAGTATCAACAGTGATTTATGCTCTTGCAATTTCCATTTGCAGCCTTTAGTTTAACCTCTTCAAATCTCTGATATAACACTAGAGGTGCTTATAAACCTGATAGAGTGGATTTTTAGAATATGGAGCTAGATAGGAGTTAAACTGGGCTCTAGGTACAAAGAATTTGTTTATTATTCTTATTTCAGTGAGACATAAATTTCAGGAGATATATTTCAGAGTGTATATTCCAGGATTCAATTCATCCCTTGGGTCTCAAAAATGCTCTGATTTACACTCCACATAATCCCACTAAATCAGTGCTCCTACTCCACTCCCTATCTCTAGCTACCACTTAATGCTGTGCTTATTCTTATATCATGACTCTCCCTCAAGGCTGTGTAAACCCTCTTGTTAGTCAGAATAGAGATGGTGTATGTTCCTGATGGGCAGAAAAATGGAAGAAATGAATACCAGTACTGACACCAAGACCTTACTGACAATGTGCAGCCCCATTTTTGCACACAGCTGCTGACAGTGCATATATGTGCTGAAGGGCACAACACAACTCTCGCTACACAAAGGCGAGCAGGAGACTTCGTGTGCAGTAATTATGCTTTCCACTGTCATCTCCCTTGTGATCTCTCCCTTTCTAAAATATCCATGTAAGACATTCTGTGAAAATTTGTTCACCTTCCCTCAGAGAAGTAACACCATACCTGCACTTTGATGCCTGAAAGAAGCCGCCTGCCCTTTTAGCGAAGCAGAGGGATTGGAATGGCAAGCAAACCACTTCTCCTGCTGAAGTAATTTTACTTTTCCTGTGTTACTAAGAGACACAGCAGAGAGTGAATGGTGTTTCTTCTGTTTCAGAAAAACCTTGATTTGTGTCCATGTATTTAAACAAAAATAAAACTGCTTGGTATATGTGCCAGCATGTGACACTATTACTTGCTGTAGAGTCATGAAAAATTCATGCAGTATGTATTGGTTAAGAATATCTTTCTTTCCTAAGATCCAAAAGGAAATACTTCACTGAAACATTGATTCAAAATAAAAATGTCACAGAGAGCTTGTCCCTGGCGTGGTACATTGCACAGCCGTTTAAAATGAAGAAAGAAAAAAAGGCCACATTAAAGGGAATGCAAGTTATATTTAATTTGGTTAAACAGATAAATTCTCCAGGGCAGGAACTGTCTCCTTACATGTCGGTGTAGTGCCTTGCACAGCACAGCTATTACCCAGTGGAGCCTTCAGACCCTTGAATAACACCAAGACTCAGGATTTTGGGAGTTAAGGGAAAGGCTGAGGCCCCTAATTGATTTTCATTGGCATATCTTATTTCCTGTGACTTTTGTTTATACCCTTTGCATCTCACTGTACTTAAAATATGAGCAAACCCTACTGCAAGTTACATTAGAGACACTATGCTATTAAGGAATAGCATTTTCTAATATTTGTTAGGAGGATTGTTGTGGCATACAGGCCTTTCAGTCATGTCCATGGAGAAACGTAAGAGAGGACTAGAACAGAAAAACAATTGCATGTGATATTTTAATGAAAAATCTCCAAAAAGGCCCCGTTTGCAATATAATTTGAACTACTGAATTTCAAAATAGAAAATTATCTGCCTAATAAAAATATCACTGGTTTCAGTTCTTACATGAGTAGCCACTTACTGCCTTTTATTCTGTTAACCATATCTACCCGAAAAGCTGTGTATCTCTGTAGGTACAGCTGAAATATTCATTTCATAATTATAACATTTATGGTCTTTAAGCAGTGACTTCACGCAAACCAAAACAAGCCTACATAGGATTTGTGCAGTTGTCTGTGCTGCCCAGCCAAGTGGCAGTCTTGCTGCACACAGTGCCTGCCCTGATACAGTATGGGAGTAGACTGGCTTTGAGCTATATAAGCAATAAAGGGGGAGCCATTGGCAAGATTTAGGGATAGAACTAAAATCTTTAGACCAGCTAACAGAATTGAAAAGGAGCACCAATGTTTTCTGTCAGAAGACCTGTTCGAGAGTTTTTATAGCTCTTCACTCTGAGAGTCCATCTATTTTTTTCCCAGTGCATTACTTGAGTCTGCTGAGTGACCCACTTGTGAGCTTACCATCTAAATCTTGCCTTCTTTCATATTCAATTGTTTTCGTACACACTTCTCTAGCCAGCCAGTTCAAAAACATGCAGTAGTAACCCTCCTTCCCCATTTCAACTACTGCTTCCCTGCTGTGGGTATTTAGGCATTGGAACAGATGAATGCTAAAATTTATCGTTATCTCCTAGCAAAATTTCTACAATTGCTTACTTTCCCCTCTCCCACAAACTGAATGTATGCTTAAATGCATCCTGACTACCATCATCTGAATGTTTTACTTTATTTTAATGAGGGACAAGCTGTGCACTAAGTAGCAGAGGGTTGATCTCAGGACCTTTTTATGGCTCAAGTGATCTCATCTTAAAAGTACATGAGTTATAAAAGACAATAATTAAACATTAAACAGTTATGAATGTAGAGGATGGTGCCCTTGTATAACAAGAGTACAGAATTAGTTTGATAGCTCTTATCTTGAGCATTTGCAGTATTTTCTGTGATAATAAGGTTGCCTGTCCAATGAGAAAGTTTATCCATATTCTAGTAATTTGTTTCTCATTACCTTGAAATTAAAAGAGTCACTTGATAAATGCTAAATTGTGCACTTACATGGTAATGTTCTCATTTTATTGTTCTGCTAAATTTGCATTTCAAACAGTAAGTATCTTTTAGTGCTGCCTAAGTTAGCCTCAGACAAGTGTTTTTTTTCTACCAGGAATGGCAGCTTTGCATTTGACAGTTGGCACTGTCATTTTTTTCATTATTGGATCAAACCTGATTTAAATCACATAGATTCCATCTGTCAGGGGTTTTTTTTGTTTTTTTTGGTTTTTTTTTTATAATTGAATAGCTTACTATTTGTCATCCATTATTAGCATGTTAGGGAGACCATGGAACTCTTTTCAGTGTAAATTATGCACAGCTCCCACAAACACCTTGCCCTTCTTGTCCTTTTCTAAAGAAAAGTCACCTCAATCATTTGGGAATACTATTTTTCTGCATTTGATGCATAAACACTTCCCTGAATACTGAATTTAGTTAATCTTCGGTAACGACAATAAAAAGGAAATATTTCAATCAGAAAGTTTTCTAAAAGCTACAAAGAAGCTTTTTTACTGACTGTGATGTCCTGTGTGGTCAGGTTGGTGATAGGTCTAAATGGGCATTACACAGTGAATCCTTTTGAACTGCTCTTCACAGGGAGAAATTCTTTGACTGGAAGTGATTATTATATCCATCCTACAACACACTTACTGTGAGGTTTCTGTTTGGGGATGAAGTATTAAAACAGGTACAGATCTACGCTTGCTATAATTTAAACTTGGTGATGCTTACAGCAGCCTATCCTTCCCATTAAAATTTCTGCCCTGTGCTATCCAAAAATACAGTCTCTTTCCCTTTCTTGATGGTGTTTGTTTGGCTAAACAGAGGAAGAAAAAACCCCAACTTATAAGAAAAATCTTAACTCAGGTTTCTCCAGCTCTCTTTCACATCTCACTATTGAGTTCAGAGACAAAGAACACCTCAGAAAATACTGTGTATTTCCTAGTCCAAATTTCACATGACACAGTGGCTTAATATTTGATCCTTAACAACAGTTTGCCTGCTCCTTTGTTATCCAGAATGCATGTGAAAAGAACAAAGAAATACAGAGATAACATTAGCCTGTTAATATTAACTTCTCTCACAGAGCAGTAATTCAGGAATTGCTTGATTGATATGGGTCTCACTAATAAAGACTTTGTGTTAGTAAGATAAGAAAATGACCTATCTATCCAAATTGCCCTCCTTGCCTTTAATAGGCTGTATAAGGTATGCAATACAAAATTCCCTGCAGAATCCTTATGTGATTATGTGTACAGAAGCATGATTTCAGATGCATTTCTTTCTCACAAACTTCAAATAGATTTGATCATAACGGTGAGAAATGTGAAAGACCTGTAAGGAGACTGTGTCAATAAAGGGTTTGGTCATCAGATATGCTTAGATACTTTTCTGTGCTTTCTGCCAGAATAGTTCAATGCTTTGCAGTGTAATTCAGCTTTCCCTTTAAAACCAAACACAAAGATCTCTTGCAATTCTTGTCAAACTCCATGTAAATACTGCTTTGCCCTTCTGCTGTGCCTCCCAGATCAGAAGCATCTGCAAGTATTCATAAATATTTTTCCAGACCCCTTGGAGGCTAGTTAATGAAATTGCATGATTTTGGAGATATATACAGAAACAGACTCTGAGGTTGAATAATGTGCCAGAGAAAAGGGCAGAAGTCTGCGTCTTAGTTAAGAACAGAAGCCAAACCACACAGCTACTAGCCATCCATTTTGAGTTATGTGGCTGCCTCTCATCTTCTTTTTATTAGAGCTATTTTTTGACCATATACATGTGATAGTATAGTGAATCCTGATGGTTTATCTTCCATTGAGGAAGATTGTGCATAATTTAGAAATTTTTCATCCTTTATGCCTACATTAACATGATTTCCTGGTGTGGCTCCTCGGTGAAATGATTTTTACACTCACTGTTCTGACTGCGTAACAGTGGATGCAGTCCCTAATGGTGGCTTTGGAGGAAAAAGCAGCTTTGTCCTTTTAGAAAACATGATCTCCCAACTGAGGTCCTGTGACTGGATTGATTTATAATTGAGGCAATTCTGATTTTACACCAGAATTCCAGTTTTACACCAGCTTTGCAAGTTTGCTGTCTTACAGGAACACTTAGGAATTAATTCCATGCAGCAAACTCCTTTCCCTGACAAGCACATGGGACTAGCAGTAGCAGTGTTGAACTGGTGGCTTTCCCCTGAGCAGGGAGCAGCTCGAGCTGCCTGGGGTGCTTTCCCTAGGACTGTCCTGGGGAGCACCAGCCACAGTTCTGCATCACTGGGGACATTAAGCAGAGGAGGCCTCTCATAATCCTATTGCAGGGAGGCTTGGATGACTTTTGGCTTTTGCTAGCTCACTCACAGCCCCTGAGAGAGCAGCTGGCACAGCTGTCGTCGCTGGAGCTGGCAGGACTTGTGCTCCAGCGATGAAGCCAGGACACTGGTAACAAAATATTCTTTGCCAGCTTTGCTCCACAAGGAAGGAAGCGGATTCATCCTGCTCAGAGATAGCAACCCAGCATTCCAAGTGGCAACCAGAGCTATTCTAAGCACAGAGGCTGTCAGATTGCAAATATTTAGATGAGGCATCACAAGAAATATAACGTGAAAGAATCCTACTGCTTTCTTATTAGCACAGTATTCATCATCATCTGAACTCCAGCATAAGCTCAGGCACCAGTTGGCCATTGTGTTAATCATTTTTATGTCTCAGCTCCAGTCACAGAAAAAGAGGAGTTAAATAACTCAGTTTACAGGTACTAAAAATAAACTTGCAGACTTGCTGGATTCCTCCACATTAAAATGTAAACAACTGTCAGCTCTTCTGGAAAAGCTAGTTTTGCCCTGCTAGTGACTTCCCCAGGAGAATTTCTGTGTTTTTTAAAAGTTTTATGCTGAGGATTTGTTTCCATAATTGGGACTGGCCAGTTTTCTCTCAGAAAAATGAAAACTGAACTCTTTCCAATTAAAACAATTGCTACTAGAACTTTGGCACACGGACCATGTAGAGAACGGTGTGAGCTGCTTCAGTGGGGATTGCAGCCAATCATTTTCAAATTTGGGTGCCTCAAGAGAGGCGGTTTAATCCATATTTAGACACCTATATTGGAAGTGTCTGGTCTGGCTTCACTGCCAGCACCCACAGATCCTATGGGTGTCTTCCACTGTCTGTCAAATCCAGGATACTGGAAAGCAAATCTATATCTTTTAGGGGCCTAAATAAAGAAACATTTTCTGGCATTAAAAAAAAATCTCAGGCCAAAATTTTAAATGCTTTGATCAAAATGTTCCTCTTACGTTGTTAACTGCTTTTTAAGACTAGTGTATTAAGCATGTGCTCATTGCTTTAGAGCACCACACAGCCCTACTTGAGATGGATTGACAGAGAAATAGAAGTCCTGGGGTAAGAAAACAGATGAAATATAATTGATTTACTGAAAATTGATTGACATACTGCATCTAGTTTTGGGTTAAGGATCTTTGCATGGAAATACTTGGGCTATATTATCAAAGTGTGTGGAAGTCATTGTGTAAATAATACAACAATCAACCAGTCAAAACATTCATCTGACTACCATATCCTTCCCTACTATTTAAATTGGCTTGGAGGGTCCCTTTTCTGCATGGTTTAGATATCTGTCAGTCATGTACAACTGTTATCTGAGAATGTCCACACCTCACACATACTCCTTCAGACCTGGGAAGTAATGGGTAACATTGATAACCATGGTAAGATGGTAAATGGGTTAACAACTAAATTAATGCATGAAAGAATAGTCAGAAAAAGCCGAAGTAAAAGGAGAAGTAATGTTTCTTCTCCTACTTTGAGGAGACGAAAATAGCAGCAGAGCAGATGAAAGATTAGAATATCCCTCAATAAGCAATGTAGACCATCCTCCTATCAGTGTGTAATCATCCAATATTACTGTCAGCTTGGTGAAAGCCTTCCAAGGGTAGAGGTAGAGGTAGGGGTCTCCAGGGAATCTCTTCTAGTGCTTCCCTACCATTAGAAATGTATTCCTGATATTAATTATTTTGCAGACTGAAACATATTCCTTTTTGTCCTTAGAGGACATAGAGAACAGTCCCCTAGCTCTATGGAATAGCCTTTTAGGTAGTTGAAAACTTACATCCTCCTTCAGTGATCTCATCTTTATTTAGAACACATGAATTAAATCTTTTTTTGTAAACCTTTGTCTCCTAGCCTCCAGTCTTTTTCTTTGTTCTCACATGAGATCTTTCCAATTAGGGGACAAAAATCTTTGCAACTAGACAAAAGTCAAATCTGGACAAAAAAAATGCCCAACTCTAGAAAAAAAAGGCTTCACAGTTAAAGTAATGATTGTTTGAAGATTTTTTCTTTTGATTCTGACACTAATTAGTTTATTTTGGTATTTGCTCATTCAAGCATTAGAAAAAATGATGACCACCTTTCAATACTTTCTGTTACGTGCTCCTTTCTGCACAATGTCATGGCAGGTGCCTCTTTTCCAGGCAGGGCAGTGCTGATCTACTTAATCATTCATCATGCTGAAGCTGTTGTAAAACTTAGATCTTTCTCTATACTTTTATATTGTTCTCTGGACCTCTTCTTAAAAAGTCTTCTTGCCCTTCCCATTGCCATCTTATACCTAGGTGGCTTTAAGTGAGAATTTATGTAGTCTGGCTATGAATTTGTATAGTTCAGCCATTTCACGTTTGCATTCCATTAGAACTTGGGCAGGTGCCATCCAGTTCTGGTGGTTTGAGTATTCTGTCAATTTGTTCTATAATCTGTTCCACTAACACTTCAGTTTGTGACAGATTCTCTAACACCTCCTCTAAAAAGAAGAGTTTCAGCATGGAAACTTCCCTAAGTTTGTACATGGCAAATTCTTTTATGCCTTGCTTAACTATTGGCTCTCACACTTCTCTGGCAAGCTTTCTGCTCCTGATGTGTTTGAAAAAGAATTTATTATTACTTTTTGTGTCTTTGCAAGTTTTTTTTTCTCAAAGCCTAGTTTGGCATACACTCGCATTTAACCTGCCAGCACTTGTTGCCTTGTCTGAGACCCTCAGCTGGACAGAGCCTCGGCTTTATGAAGGCAGCCTTTTTGTTCTTAAGAACTTCCCTGCACTTTCAACCAAGGCCAGGTTGGAGGAGTCTTTGGGTAACCTGGTCTACTGGAAGGTGTTCCTGCCCACTGTAGGGAGGTTGGAACTAGAAGATCTTTAAGGTCCTTTCCAACCTAGGCCATTTCATGACTGTGACTCTATGATTCAGTTTAGCTCTCCTAATTTTATTCTTTTAGGGCAGGAGGCATACTGCCATACAACGAGGAGAGCTTCTGATACAGTGTCTTCAAATCCAGTCTATGTCACCTTCAAAAATGTCATATTTTGGGCCACCCCATTTACCAAAAGTTAGAATAATGCTTTTGATTTAATTCCTAGAGGGTCCATCATCTCAAGTAGTGATTTCTTTCATGTTTGATGTTTTCCTTCCATTCGTCTTCCTTTTTTTTTCCCTAAAAGTGCCCCCTGTAGCATTTTCATAGAAAGCATTAGCAGCTGGTTTCCACTGTGGTTTGTATGAAGACTTTATTGCTTTCTTGTACAGACTCCCTTTGTTTCTAAGTTATTTTCTTTTTTTGATTTTTGGAGCAGATTTTGGTTGGGGTTGTTTTGTTTTGTTTTGGGTTTGTTTGTTTGTTGTTGTTGGTTTTGTTCAGTAGGTTTTTCTGGTTGGGTTTGGTTAGGTTTTCTGCTTGATTTTTTTTGGTGGTGTTTTCTTTTTCCCCTTGTTCCCAGTAAATCAGACCCTATCTCATTTTCTCAGCCATTCATTGCAGCTTTTCTTTTCTGCCTAAAGTTGGCCCTCAGCATGGCAGGAAGATTTCAGAGACTGTGAATTTTGAACATCCTGATTTGCATGATTTAACTTTTGCTCCAGAACCTCTCTCTTACCCCACTGCTGGTTTGAAAGCACTAAGAGGTTTAATCTTCTGCTTTACATACAGTCTTAGTCATCTGCTTTCCATATTAGGATAGATGTGGTGAGGAGATTACATAAATGTGCTTGCAGGCTCCTTCAATTATTTTTATTTATGAATAAATATTGATTAAAAAAAAATTGCTTTTGCAGAGAAGAATTAGCTAAGGAATCCATCTCTGCTCTTTAATCGGGAGAGAACATTTTTATGAATTACACTATTTCTGTATATTTGTGCTGGAATCATGTTTTAAATCTAAGAAAAATAAATCAAGAGATAATAGCAGAATAACACTAAATAGGGAATTCAGCAGAGCAAACAATATACTGAAGCAAGAATTGTCCTTACACCAGGGGACTTAAATATATCTCATATTGAAAATTTTACTGTTGACCTTCTAATGCCTTTAGTAAATATTTCCATTTATATTACTTTGCAGTGATTACATCTATTTTTATTCTTGTGTGTGTGTGTGTGTGTGTGTCTGTTCTATTTGTCAACAGTGTTTTTTATGTGAGTGTAGTTTAAAATATTTGGGGTTTTTTCTTTTGTTGTTTCTCTTTTCCAAAAGTTTTAAATTTTCTTCCTTCTGTTTAGTACGCTCTAATTTCATTTCTGAAAATGTGTTCAAAAGTGAAATTGCCACAACTCAGCTTTGTAAACAAAGCTCAATGTAAAAATCTCTAAGTTTTTTTTTTTTTTAAATGGGAAATTATGAGTATACTTTTCATATACACGAACAGTTCACATTGCCAAATAAATATTTTTTAATCTAAAATAATAGATTAATTTCAATGTATTAAGGTAGGAAAATGTACTGGAGATGAGTATTCCAGAAATCACTGATGATTTTTCTTACTATGCTATCAGTCTTTATTCCAGGCAATCTTTTTCATTCTGAGCTTCTATTTTGTATACATTTCATGGTCTTTCAAATTTTCTGTGAGATTTTTATCTTTATGGTTCACAGGCTTCAGGAAAATAAAAATCCTATGAAAGTAGTTGTGTCTTGATGAGGAAAAAAGGCAGACTGAGAGTTAACATATTTTCTGTCAAAATTCTCCAAGTAAGTCGTAGAATAAACCCTCTTAAACACATATAAAAATATTACAATTGTTAATATGCTTTGGTTCAGCTCATCAGCAAAAAACGAATTTCCCCAAATGAAGAGCTGTTGAATTTGTAAATTTGTATTGGAAGTCCCCTTTGATGGTTTTGGTAATGCACAGCTCTATATTTGGCTGCAAACAACACAGTCAGATCAACACCTTTCTTCCAGAGAGCATGAACATGAGCAAAGGGAGGGGAAAAACACTTTGTTGCCTTGCTTCTGAGTTCTCCAAGGAATGGGACAAAGCTTTGATCCAGTGAAACTAGGCACAGTATATGTTTCCTCAATATCTCAGATCCTAGTAAACTTCAAAAAATAGCTTCACACAGGTCATAGAGCATCCCACCATTTCAGTGCTCTTTCCTCATTTCACAGCTGGGACAGAATCTTATACCAGAGGCAACTCCCAGTTCCTCTTCTTCACAGAAATTCATTATAAGGAGGGTTCAGTGGGGAAGAAAACAGAGTAATATTTCCTTCTTTAGAAGATAGTTCATGTTGTGCTACTTTGTTCATTACAAAAGGTTATGTTAATTTCCACTAATTGACAATAAAAAGCTCATCCTTAAATTACACACATAAATGTGTTTTGTTTTTTAAAAGAAGCATCTCCTGTGTAAACAAGGTGATACTATGATTGTAAATCACCGTGTCAGCTCTGATGAAAATCAACATGTTATCATAAGCAGCAGTTTCACCTAAGCATAATTTTTCAAGAGCTGGAAGACTCTTTCTGGTCGCAGCAAACACTCTTTAAGGTGCTTCAGGCTTCTCTTGTCAATTAGAGTTGTTTCAGTATAGCACACCGAACACAGACAGCAACCACAACCAGCCATCTGTGCTTTTAAGTGAGGTTTTCCAGGTTCAAATCCTCATCAACACAAATAATTATGGCCACCACAGAAATCAGCTTGAAAGTTAGCTGAATACACCTGACAGAGTATGTTTGTGAGAGAAACTCCAGGACTGCAGCTCCACCTGCTCATACTTTTTGTCAGTTTGTGTTCTGCATCTTCACAAAAGAAGTTGACCCCAATATTTTGCAAATATTTTTATGAGCATTATTTCCCTTTAAATGTTAAGGAAAAAAAAATTTCCAGATGCTCCATTGACTTGATATGCTGCACATACTGAGTCTCCTGTGTCCTGCAAAATTTGATTGTTCAATGGAGAATATTCATCAGCTTTTTCTTGAAGGAAAATGATTTTGTGAACCAGTCTTTCGATCTGTTGTTTCTTTCATGCAACTGCCACAGATGATATTTATTTATGTAATTTTAAAAATATTCAAAATGAAATTAAAAACTCTAACATGTCAAGTTTTAAAACTCATTAAAAATTCAAAACAATCTTAACAGAAACCATTGAGACTAACAGAGAGCAGTCCAGAGGGTACAATGAGTCTCCAGCTGGCTGGACATCTCTGCAAAGAGAAAACAGAAAGGCAGTTTGTCTCTCTGAAATGTACAGCCAGAACAGACCTCCCAGACATAAGAATAGAAGTTACAGATTTTGGTAGGTTGCTCTGAACCACTTTATTATGCTAGTATAGTTGAGAACAGTGCTGTAATTTCTGCAGAGCAGGCTGCTTCTGCCACTCTACTTGAGATTTTCCACCCAAACATGACAAAGATAATAGGAGTAAAAGAGGGTAATTATTCATGTAGGTAACTTAGTGATACAGTAATATAGGCCACAGAAAACATGAAAAGAATATGTAACACTGAAACGAATCAGGACAGAAGTTCATAATGAAAAGCCATTGCTGGACAAAGAACGGTCAGCTCATTTAGAATAAAGTACCATTTACACTGACCAGGCTCAAGTGAAAATTAAGTCAAAGAAGAATAAAATAATCTCAAACCATCAGTCTACTCAAATTCTCTGGAATACTAGAGTTTTCCTCTCAGTTCTTGGAATGCAACTGCTTTTAGCATTAGGAACAATAAATTGAAATGGCTTCCTCCTGAATACTCAGTTTGTATGAAGCCAGTCTGCCAACCATGCAGACAGTGATGCATTTGTTTTGTGTCATTTCAAACACTATCGGTTTGATATGATGTGGCTACTGTTCTTCTTAGGGCTCTCTTAAGTTTCACACCATAGTTTCAAACACGTGCTTGCCCTCAGTAAGAACAGAACCAAGGATGTTTATTCCAAAGGGCTGAGGTGTGCATTTGGTGCAGAAAGTTCTCCTTGGTTGTGAAACCACATTGCAGAACAGAGGACCACTGAAAGTGGCTTGGCCTCACTCACGCTCTCTCCCTGGGAAGGTTCTAAGCATGTGAACTTCCAATGAAATTTAATTGCAATGAGATGGAGAAGAATTTTATTTCTACTGCAAAATGCCCTTTAAACTATCTATTCATTTGTGCCTGCTTGTCTTCTATTTATTCCCAAATGTGGAGATTAGGTAACAGATTGCATTGCCATGTGAAACTGAAAATGCAAATAATCTGCATTTTTTAACACTTTTGTGTGAGAATTCCACAAAATGAGAGTGTGAATTGTGATTTATGTTTGTATTGAAACTAAGTGGGATCATGGTTTGGGAAAAGCAAAAAATAATTCCTCTAAAATTCCTCCTGCCAAATGTAGATAAACGTTAAACTAATGTGGTAAAATAATTAGGTGATATTTTAAACTATTCTGCACAAACACTCTCACTTTGTGTTTGCATCTAGATATAAGGTATGTCTATTTTGGGTCAGGAAGTTACAGCTCAAATATAACAGAATTTCAGGTACTTAGTTTAAGACAGTGATTGCAATTAGTGAAGCTATAAATGTCTACTAAATAATCACACAGAAAAACCTCTATATGCAAGCCAAATACCATAAAACTATCTTATGAGATAAATGAGACACATTTAGAACAGAACATAACTTCTCTGTCATCTTCAATTCCAGTAGAAGATTGTGGAAATTTTTTTTTACTCAAATGTGACATTCACTTAATGGTCTTTGTTATGTGTTCAGAAAACATGCAAATATAGTTTCTCATTAAGTTTTTATCTATTTTAAATTAATTCTGTGGAGGACAATCAGAAATGGAAAAAAATCAAAAAACTTATTTTTATCTTAACTGTCAATTAGTTTGTATCACTGTGGCCATCTGTATGTGTTCAAGATTTTGACACATATGATGGTAATATTTTTGCTGAATGCATAATGTATCATCTGCAAGCAACAGTCATTTCTGGACACATGCCAAAAGAATGCTGTCCATGGAAAAGAGCAAGGAAATCCTTGCTGCCTTTTCCTTCAAGGACAAAAAAAAATTTTTTTAAATTTTTTTTTTTTTATTTTTTTTTTTTTTTTTTTTTTGGTAAATAGACAATTCTTTGGGGTGACTGCCCACAAGGAGATGAAGCAGCAGCAGAGGAGAAATGGATTGTCGTGGCAATTCAGCATTCGCACTGGGATCACCCATGACTGTTGGGAAATTAGTAGTAGCCCTCATTGTAAATTTGACTTCTTGTACAGTTCCTAGCACCCTCAAGGCAAACTGGTGAGCAAGGCAAGTGTGAGGCATTTTTTTACCCCTAATACAGGAAATGTAAAGGCCTTATACACAGTTAAAAGACTGGCTTGTTTTGAGAGGAAATGATCTTTTCTGAGAAGCTGAAAAGCAAGTTATTTCTCGGTTTCTGACTTTGAATAACCTCTTTCCCTTAAATTAAACTTGTACCTAGAAAGTCACTATGTATTTAACCTTCCTAATAACACCATATGTAGGAGTCTATACTTACTTGACATAAAAAAATTCTCCTCCTCTACTACCCACACAAAAAGAGTTACTGATGATCATTTTGATCTTTAGATACTTTTTAGAAAAGTAAGGAGGAAAAAAGTTTCATAATGGATTAACCTTCACATCTTGTCTGAAGTAGGAGTCCTGTAGAAATGAATAATTGGCAGCTTCTAGCTCTTTCAAATTCATGAAATCTCCCCACATTTCATAGCTTCAAAAATCCTGTTTATTTGATGTAAACTAATACTCACATTTCTTCCAGCAAAGTCCATTTGCCACTAAAGGAGGAAAGCAAATTCAAAGTATAGCTATGTTTTCTTGCATCTGTATGTCAGGAAGACTAATATGCCTAAAACGCTCTGAGCACCATACAGACCCACCAAACTAAAATGACAGGGGGACAGACATCAGAGAACTCAAGCAATGTGGAGAACATTTTTACATTCCACTCTACACTAGCCCTCTAAAGCTGAAAGCACTCGCCTACATTTTACATTAGACACTGTTTCAGTGGGCAATGTTGGTTTTAAACCAAAATGGTAAAAACCCAAATGCAGGAAGGGAATTTTCAGTTAGTTCCATCAGGACACAGTTAACCCATGTGCTTGGTGTTGTCCATATTAGCAAGTATGTGCAAACAGAAGTTCTTTGCTCTTACCAGAGACAAGAATTAGGCTCCTACTTTTCATTGAGTTTGACAACACTGAGATTTTTCTGGGTTTCAAACTAAGCAAAAATTGATTTCTCTTTCCAGTCATACCAGAAAGGAAATAAGCCAGCTTTGTCTTGCTGCTCTAAAAACACCAAGGAGATATATCTGTTTTAAAGCATGTATAAAGAGGAGAGTAGAGAATGTGAAGTGGCCCTTTGACACATCAATAAATCCCATCTAATCAACATAGTTCATTTTTCCTCTTACTCAAATTCAGTGAGAAAAGCCAGAGTGATCTTTGCAGCTGCTACTTTTCAATACAGATACTCAAGAGATACACATCCAACAATATGTCCTGGAAACTTTTAAATGTTCTGAAGTCTTGTAAAAGAATAAATCACATAGCAATAAATCCATTGTACCATATTTGGAGACAAGGTCTGTGAATATACACTGTTATTTAGAGGAATAGAGGAATCCTGAAAACACTTTCTATTACTCCTTTTCTTCCCTTTATTTTTAAAATTAGTACAGTCTGCAAGTAGAATATGCATTTTTATCTTTTGGGAGTTTGGCATCTACCATGGGTTAATTTAGGATAACCAAAGAAAAAAGCTCTCCTTTGCCATCATCTGCAAAGGAGTATAAATATGAATAGGATATAAATAGGCTCACAGCAATAATTTTGAGAAAAGTATTTGGATATCTTATAGCTAAGTCTAACAAATAGTTATCCAGTTGTATACTTTCAACCAGAAAATGCGAGTCTTTGAAGTTTCCTACTGCATGAGGCCTCACATAAATAAATACAAAGTCTAAAAGAAAAACCAAATAAACAAAAAAATCTAACCAAACCCCCCCCCCTGCCCCCCCCCCCAAATTAATTTTAAAGCAACAGAACTTTATACATAATAATGCTACTACCATTGCCTCCTTGCCTCAGCAAGGATTTGTATCACAGGCAATGGCTTCAAGTGCTGTGAATAACAGACACCGAGCGTGATCTTGAATGAGCCATATTTTCTTTATGCCCTGGTTCTTTCTTTGCAATACTGGAATAGTAACATTTCGTTTTTCTTTGACAGGGAGGCTATTAAGACAAGCATAGTAAGAGCTGTGAATGATTTCCAGGTAGACCACTGTAATATTCTGACGAAACATGAAATTTAGCAAGATATATACCTCTATGATAGGGAACTTTATTTATTCGTATCAAGGGAAACCAGGTATGGGTTTTCTCTTCAGTGTCTATTATTTTCCCATCCTTTCCATTTAATATTTTACTTAAGTTCTTCTGTAACAGTTATTGTGGTGATAAATTACCACCATTCAAGGGTAGTCTGACCTGCCTCCTTCACCTCCAGCCAGAGGTGTAGTCTTCCCTGTTTTGGTAATTTGGGTGGAAAGGTTAATATAACCTCATGAGCCTCACATTTAGTGTGCTCATGTAGGGAACAGTTCCAGGCTGAAATCCCATTTCTGAACATTCCAGTTCTACACTTGTCATAAATGGATCCTGTGACAAGCCACTGCCGTGGCTGACCCCAAGGTGAAGTTTGTCACATCGATTTGAGAAGCATTTTGAGGGCAATTACTCACAGCAGAGCTGGCCAGCTATCACACAGAGACAGGGAAAGGAGAAAGCACTTGCAAGGTTTGCTTGTGTAATGACATGTACATCCCGTTGTCATTGGCTTAACTCACTGTATGAATGTCTAAAGTAAAATCTCCTTCTCTGTCTTTTTTAAAGGAATGCATGAGAAACAAATCAGCACAGAATCACAGTTAAAATCTGCAAGTCACTGTAGCTAAATGCTATATATAGACAGCATTTCCTTCAGGAATGAGTGAAGAAATGTCATTATTTCAGCTGTGGCTGTGTGAGCAGGCAGAAACAATTGAAAAGTGCTGGAGCAGAGATCCTTAAGTGGTCTAGGAAGAAATACTGTCTGAGTAGGGTATTCTTTTAGTGTCCAATTCTCTGCATCATTGATGCTCCAGTAGTACATTCCTTTTTGAAGTTCTGCTTTAGTCTTTGTTCAGTTTCTGAAATCAGATAAATACCAGCACGGACATGAGATAGTACCATTTAGGCATGATACAACAGTGAGAGCTTTCCCCTAAGTATCATGAGAATTTTGTGCAATGCTGCTCAGTGTCTCTCATGGCCTCATCACAGAAACACCAAGTAGCTTGTTGGAAGGGATCCTTCTGCTGTGGATGCGAGTTTGTAAACTCTGAGATTTTTTACTATACTGGATGCGAAAGAGCTAAAATACCAAAGGAGCTGGTGAAGCTGTATCTCATTCCAGCTTGCTCTTCTCTAAAAGGCCCTGATGCTTGTGTTAGTTCCACTTCCAAGCTACATGCTGCCAAATGAGAAGAAAGAAATCAGGTCATCTATGAGTCAGTCCTCCTACTCCTTTCAGCTGGCCAACTGGGGCAACAGAGGTGTAGTATGCAGACTGATATTTAGCTGGGCTTTAGTCTGCTCTTAAACAGCCAAAATAGAAGAGAGAGATATGGGACATGGCTTGTCGTTCTCTGTATTTATGTAGGACAGATCAAATCCCCCCATCTGTAAAACCAATGTGCAAACACACAGCTCGATAGCATCTGTACTTGGGATAGACACAACAGTATTTCCCTGTCAGACACACTATGTGATTATTAGTTTGCCCAGTTCACACTGGGTGAGAGGTATTCTGAAAATAGATTAAGAACTAATGAAGACAGAGTTTTGTGAGAAAATTACTTCCTGAGCCTAAAGCTCACTAGTTACTATTGCTCTGAAGCAGCCAGTAAAGGTGCACAGTTGGTTACTCTGCTGGTATCTGTCAGGATAAATAATTAAAAGGAATAATAGTCGTTCTTGACACTAGAAAATAGGAAACGGGTGAGAGGAATTATTTGCCTACAAATGGAACTGAAACTCGAGAGCTAAATTCTGGCCACACTCCAGTTAGTAGAAGTGGGAAATGAGTGGCAAAGATCATGAGAGTTATGTAATTTTTATTTGAAAACACTGAGCCTCTTATCTTTAACACATTTACCAGCAAAATAGAAGGGACTATATTTCATTTAAAGAAACAGAATAAGTACACCACTTTCTAGAAAATTGATTTTAAAATTACTAAAATAGTGGAAAAATGCATCTTTTTCATTTCTCAGCCCTTCTAATGTCAATATATACTGGACTAACATCATTTCAATAGACTTAATGTGAAACTTCTGCCAGACAAAGCATACTCTCTGTTGACTCTGCAACAGGCAATTTAGAAACAACACAAACCAGAGGGGAGAGCTGTATGGCACAGCCAGTGATTTAAGTATATAAGAGTTTTGTCTAAAACAAACATTTTAAGCTTAGGCAACAGATAAATGGTCAAATATCACAGAAAATAGCAAATATTTATACTACTTAAGTAGTATAAATTTATATAATTTCAGTTAGAAATTAAACTTAGAGATGGGTTGCTAAAAAAACCCACCCTGAAATAAAAGGCTGGAAGCAATTTCTATTTGGACAGTGAAGAAGGAATAACCCCTCACACTGCAGTAGTAATTGTGACTTCTATCATGTGTGCTGAAGAGATATTAGAAGAAGTGATAGAAAAGTCCCTAGTCTATTCCACTGGTGTAAAACAGAGAAGAGTGGAAGCAGAGCCTCCACAGAATATTCTGGAACAGTTTATCTTTCCTGGAGCTGTGCAATGTCAGGACGACCTGTTGATTGTTTGTTAGTCATTGTCAAGCATAAGTAGTGGCTCCACTTTTTTGATTAAATATTAGCTAGTGGAAGGTCTAGAAATTCCTATCAAACAATGCAATTGGTTTAATAAATGCTATGGAGAATGAAGGGCTTGACCAGCAGTCTTAATGGCTGTGTTGCAATCAGAGAAAATGGGCTCAAATACATACAAGTATAAATAGGAAAGAAAATCTGGTTTGACTGATTTTTAGTAGTTGTTCCCAAACTGCAAAGCCGTGTCCTAAAAGACCTAGTCTTTAATAACACTGAAATAAGAAATATATCCATAAAATATTAGTATGTCTGGGAAATTTCTTCCAGTGCAGTTGATATGGTGAAAATACCACCTCTGATCAGATATATAGCAAAATTAGACTGCTACACAAAGCGTTTTAGTTGCAGAGACAGAAAAGCACAGCAGGTCTCCTTGAAGTATCTTAAGCATTGTATAGCTGTCAACTCTCATATGGATTTGGACAGATGACAGTGTTATAGGGTCTTAATAAGTGATTTGAGATTAAAAAGTATGTTCAGATATGTGGACTTAGGAATGGATGTTCAGAATTAGGAATAGAAGCAGAAAGGTTGGTGATTTGTCTAAGATAAACTGACAAGAATGATGCTACCTTTTGTCCAAGAAGATCTGATATGAAAACAATTTTAACCACCAAACAGAACACCCAGAATACATGAAGCTATCCAAAAAACAGAAATCAAAATACACCATTATTTCTTGAATAAGAGTCCTGTCCCTTATGTAGAGGCACATCGCCTCTTTTCTTCTGAATTGGTGAGAATTAAACTCTGAATTAATACAGCCTAACTGTTGGGGTAATTCTGTCACTGGTATGTATTTCAACTCCATAGGCAGAGAACACAGAGGGCACCAAGATCTTCACATTCCTTCCAAGTGTTTAGCTCCATAAACTGTATCAAAATTATGAAGAATAAGCCCTACTTTGAAAGATGGAGAGAGACCTACTGTGAGGGGAGTATGGGCTGCGGATCTCAAAAAGACTTTCCAACTTTGAACTCTAGGAGCTGAGATTCTAAAGCTGTGATTTTCAGGCACAGCACTGTGTTCAGCATTTTTTGTTACCTAGCTCTTGACCATTGTGTAATAAGCTGCATTGACAAAGGAAATGATCACAAATTGCAGCAAGCAGAATTCCAATTAGTAATAAGAAAAAAAATTCTCTCACAGTGAGAGTGAGTAAACTCTGAAACTGGTTGCCCATCCCTAGAGGTGTTACAGCTAACTGGAATTTTGCCCACTGGTACCACAAAGTTATCTCAGATGGTATATAAGGAATCTTAGTTCCAAAACCACAGCAAGGTCTTTGCTTACCTGGGTGGTCAGGAGGCAAATAATTAAGCTTCTCAGCAGGTGGCTGCAGTTAATACAGGTTTATCAACAGTAAATTATGCTTTAAAGACCTTTTTGCCTTCTACAATGTAATGGCTAGATGTGTGGGTGATCAAACAGTTGTCTATGATGTCTATCTCGGCTTCAGCAAGGCCATTTTTACACCATGTTCCATGATATCCAACATGGAAACCTCATTTTCTCGGTCAATGCCTAATTAGACTCATGAAAAACTGCCTGGGTCATGAGGGCAGTGGGTAATGGTCTCTACTGGAAATTTAGCTTAAAATGGATTTCCTCAAGGGTATATCCTGTGAACTTTCCTACTTTGTATCTTCACCCAAACCATGGATGAAACAAGACTGATGAAGCAAATAATATACTAGAGAACAGGACAGCCATTCAGAGGGACCTAGATTAACTACAAAACTGTGCAGACAGAGCACTCACAGAATGCAAAAATGTCAAAGGCAGAGTCCTGTGCTTTGGATGAACCAACTCTCTGCATTGCTGGATGCTGGACACTGCCTATCTGATTAGCAGTTTTGCAGAAAAGGAACTGGGAGTCCTGGTAGACAGCAACCTAAACACAGATCAGCAGTGCTCCCTGACAGCAGCAAAAGCTAACAGCCAGTTGAACTTACCGAGCAGAACAGAGACAGACGATCAAGGAAGGTGACTGTTCCCCCTCACTCACTATTTCTTAGATCACGCCTCGAATACTACGTTGAGTTTGGAACTCCTGCTGTACAAAAAAGGTGGTGATAAACTGCAACAAGCTAAGTGGAGCATCACCAGGATGGTCAGGGGCTGGAGCACAAGGCACAAGGGAAGGCTGAGGGAACTGGGTGTGCTCATCTTGAGAGACGAGGCTGTTTTGCTACTAACAACTTTCCAGTACCTATGATAAATCTACAAAAAAGATGGAACCAAGGTCTTTACAATAATGCAGAATGGGAGGACAAGAAAGAATGGTCAGAAATTAGGAGAGAAGATTCTGACCAAACACAGGGAAAACTTGTTTACCAGAAGGATGCTCAAGCACCAGTTTCTGTTTTTATTGTTCACTGCCCTTTGTCTCCTCAAAAAATCCTCTCCCTGTCCTAAATGTTCATCATAATAGCTAAGAAATGGAGACTGAATTGCTTTCCAGCTTTAATAATGAATCCAAAAGTGAAGGAAAAAAGGTTTTGTCTGCAGTTTCTGGGTTTTTTTTAATAGCAAAAATTATTTCACATAATTCATTTATGTAAATATTCCCATGGAGTAACTGCGTCAAACTCCTTGACAACTTAGAACTGTTATACTTGTGTTGCTGCAAAGCCTTCTGATGCCTGATGGCTTTGGCAGAAATCTAGTAAACAGACATAACTCAATTACGGGAGTTTTAATACAAAATTGAATTATTTTGCTCATAACATTGCTGTTCTGAATGTTTATTAAACTGTCCTGCTTTCCTTATGCGTTGATTAAATGGAAGCCAAACTGTTAAAAAAAGTATTTGATGATATTATGCTGAGTTTTCTGCTGATATAAATTGGCACAGTACCAGGTTTTTGTCTAGTAGTTTCAGTAGACCAGCAGAAATTTAACAATCATGCCTTATAGCCTAGGCAACTTAAAGCAATTAAGCATAAACTTGAGAAACTTATCAGCAGGCTGAAGAACCCAAGTGTCTCTGGTCTGTTTCCATTGTTTTGTTTTGTTGTCTTTTTTTTTTTTGTAATTCTACTTGCTTTATTTCTAAAAATAAATGTTGCTGTAGAAGCACCTCTAAAAAGTAAACGAGTGGAAACATTTTGTAGTGCTGCTAGCGCTTTTTCTGTGCTTTGGGAATCTCTGATATGAACAAGATAGTAATTAAGGTAATCTCAAACAATAAAGGCATTGTCAACAAGAGTAGGCAATAATATCTACGTTAGATTCAAGTATGGTTTTTATGTTAGAAAGCCTGTAAAACTTCCTAAGCTTTTTTGCTTGATAAGTTTGAAATGTAATAAGACTTTTTCAAAAGAAATCTGGTTTCAACCTTTTTCAAAGCTATATCTAACACAACTTTCAACACTTTTTTTCATTTGATTGTACTATTGCATATGATGAAACTTTAAAGCAAGAAACCAAGCAGGATGTTTCATGGTTCATGCACAGTCCTCTGACACAGAGGAGAATAAACTGACTTCCTAGCACAAGGCACCTATTTGCTAATTGGAGTCAAATTCCTAAGTCCTCAGTACAGGAAGAAAAAGGGAGCAAGAGAGAAGAAATTGAACAGTTTTAGGTCCCAGGACTGATGCTGGAAATGCACAAAAAGTGGGGGAAATTGAAGCTTTTTCTGTTACAATGGGTTTCTATACCAAAAGGAAGGGCAAAAGGTAATGCAATTCCTAAGACTGAATAGTTCTAAATTTATGCGGTTGCTTCCCATAGTTCATCGGCTTCATGGATGACGGCAGATATTTTCTTCTGCCCTTCACACTGAAATGAAATATGTAGGCAGCATGTTTTGAAGCAAGGGAGGCAGAGGAAGGTGAGTCCACAGAAGAGTTTGACTGACCTAACATCAAAGAACCAACTTTGTAATTTTGCAGCTTCCCTGATGGGTGGTTGGTACACAGTACAACATGCTTCAAAACAGGCTCCTAGGAAGGAGGTTAATCCTTGGGCTACACTGAGGATGTCAGCCCTGTGATGTGTCCCAAAGGCCTTTACCTTTATTTGTCTGCACAGGCAGCAGGCTGACAGGCACTGTTACATCCCTTCAGTCTGCACACCCCTTAGCCACAGAAAACGGCATACAGAATGGGGAAGAAAAGGATGGCTCCCCATGCCAGAATGTCACTTTCAACACATTTTAGAAGCACAGATGTATTGTACACTCGGGGGAAAAAAAGAAGTCCTCCCAGGTCTTATGATTTGGTATAACTGTAGAAGACTTCATATTCCTCTTTGATAAATAGTCAGGTTTATCAAACCAAAATAAATGTCCCTGTTCTGACTGAAGATCATGGATAACCTCCAAGGAGATAAAAGCGATCAGAATATGCAAGAAAAGAGATCTAATGAAGAANGGGGGGGTGTCTCAATTAGTGTCCACAAACGGAATATTTACGCGTCCATATGCCAAAAAAATGACACCTTCTTGGTACTTTTGTTGGGAGATATTAGAAATTTTGTAAAAAGCTGTCAAAAGCAGTTTTGATTGAAATTGAGAGGGGATAGTTGATGGAGTACTACCTAGGGTGCTAAGGTTCTGAAATGAGAAAAAACACCCAGTTAGGGGTGATGGCTGGTAAGTTCAGAAATTACACAAAATCAAAATGCAACTTACATGGAGCCTTTGATTTTTAATTGTTCGTAGTGGTCTAAACTTGTTTACATTTGTTCTTGTGAAGAAAAAGTTCCATCTTGAGCAGAGAGTTTAGATATTTTTGTTTTTTCTTGAAAGGCGGGCAAGATTAGGCATAGCTTATATAATATAGAAAAAAACCAAACAGAAAGATAGAAGATCATGCGATTTGCAGATGAGCATAGAACTGATAAAACACATGTCTGTAGCAGAGAAATAAGAAAGAAAGGAAGGCAAACTAAAGTGGAGAGGAAAGTCACACACTATTACACTAGCTGTCTTTTGGTGAATCCTAAAAAACCCCATTAAATGAGAAGGTCAGACTCTGAGCGAGTGGTAATGACAGGGAAAGCAATGAGTCTGTCACAAGCTCCTATTAACCTTGAGACCTAATACTGCTTTCCACAAATAATGGACATGAAAACAAGCATAAAGAAAGTCTAACTCTTTATGGATTTCAAAATGCTCTGAATTATGAAAGCATAGTAGGTCTGAGTGTAAGCATTAAGGCATCACTTAACATAATTATGTTTCATTCAGTTGATATATATTTAGTTGAATTTGAATTTGGTTCTATTTTGATCCACTTTGGACATCAGCATGATTCTAAGGTTGTTCCAAAGACAGATGTAGCGATGATCTAAAATGGAATTGTCTTGCAGTGGTAAAGAGGAAGAACTATCTTTGAACCACATTCGTAGGTCAGCCTTCAATGTAATTTCCAGGATTGACTCCCAAACCTTCTCTACACATTACTGTAAAAGTTCAGACTAATGGACATGATGGATCTAAGAAATTTTTAGTTTCTGTTCGTTCATAATTTTTTTGAACACACTGTTGTATGTAATAGACTGTACCCTGATTTTTTAAAGTTTTTCTCATTCATAGCTAAGGCAGATATGCTTAAGAAACCTAGACAGAAAAATGACATAATACACATTAAAGCTCTATTGGTAATCTATTTTCTGTTACTACTAACAGAAATGTGAAAGCACTTACACAGAAAAGGAGCAGTTCCAAGAATTAGAATATGAATAGCCTAGATATCACTGGAAATGAGATTTGGAACTATGGCAAAGCAGCAGTAATCCTGCCTTCACAGCCCAAATGGAAACATAATTATTCTGTTGCTGAATGTTTGAAACACAATGAATCTATAATTTGCTTGGAAAAAACCATTCTTGGTTTAGGTGACATAATTCTCTTCATCTCAGTCTTCACACAAATCAGATCTACCCTGCCCTCAGGGATTTTTAGACTTTGAACAATGAGTGATATTGACATACTCCTGAATATTCCTCTCAGATACTTGCTAAATTATTGATGTCTGTCAACTCAGTGATTATTTGAAAGAGGGATATTGACACAATGGAATTAAACTCTAAAGCAGATTGTCTGAAATTTGTGTCAACAAAATAAAAGTAACAAGAAAAAATCAAGAGAAGCATAATGGGTTTTTAAGGGTGGTCTGGACCACAGCCTGAACAATGAGACAGATCAATTTAGGATTTAAAAGGAAATTAATATTTTCTGAATAGCTCACATTGCTCTGAAGGCAGTGATTGTCATCAACTTCTCTAACAATTAGGTTATTTTGAGATAATTTCAGAATATATTTACAGGGATAATAACCGAATACTCAATTTTTCCACTGGTGAAATAATACTTGTCTCACAAGACAATCTGACCATGATAATAGTTTTCTTTTATTTCTCCATTACATGTTTATATAGAACAGTGAAGAGAATTACTTTTACAATGAATCTTCATTTTCCTACAAATGCCTGACTGGGAACTTGTATACAGAGGAGCTGCAGAGATCTAGTGAAAGATGTAACACTAAGGCAGTTTATTTAAACTGGTGCAAGTTTGTCTGTAAACATTTCTTAGTTTTGTTACAAAAAAGATAACAAATTTCTCTTGCATCCCAGAGAGAAACAACATCACACCAAGTACTTGCTGACTGTGTACAAACACAACAGATCCAACTACAAACAGACTGATTCCTGCCAGCTCACAAAAGACAGAACATGCTGGGATCCTCCACCAGTCTCACAAACTATTTAAAAGTTGAACATTTAACCTTAATGTTTAAATAAAGTAGTTTATTTTAGTGTAAGCTTGCAGCTTTTTTAGGGACAGTCCTCCTTGGAACCTGGAGCTAAAAGAGGCCCAGGGTTCTCCTGTACAGCACATGGGGCATTAGGTATCCCAGAAAGATGCTTTTTTAGTCACATTCAGCACTTCCAGCTGGCCGGAAGGAGAGACTGAGATTTCACTCCAGCCCATCCCAAGGACTGTGGGGACACAGGTCAGTTCACTTGGAGATGATACTGCAGAGCTCCCCCCTAGGAGTTGGTGCCCTTTGAAGGGCAATGTTAGAGCTTCAGCAGACAGTCTCATATCACAGCAGGAAGAGGACCTTCCTGTAATGTGCCAGAAGAAGTCTTTCGTCAATGATGTAGATTCTTCAAAGACCAAAGCCTGCTTTCCTTTCTAAAGACTAACCTGTTGTCTTTTAGATATGTTATTTACAAGTTTACAAATTTTAGGAAGAGATCCCTGGTAGGAAAGATAACAGCCTTTTCCAGCTTCAGGCATTTAGTGGGCAGGAAGTGCCAAAAAAACCCGAGTGTAGCAGAATGGAAACATGGTCAGCCCCCTCTTTTTCACAGCCCTTCAAAACTCATTTTAAAGAAATCAAGATCTACAGGTCAATCAAAGATTCTTTGTAAACAAGTACTCTGTGGCAGATTTTAAAATATATTTGGGTCCTACCTATGTAAAGAGATGCTTTGCTCTTTTGTTAATGCCACAGGAGTTATGGGTGAACCCAGGTGCTCTACCAAACACCAGATGCAGGGTTCACATGCATGCCCTAAGGCACACAGGGTGAAGTGAGACTGGGTTTATGCTGGCTTTCCTTTACTTCATGTCTGTGTTTCCACATGAGAAAGACAGCAAGCCTTGACAGGTGCACAAGGCCCAATCTACAGTTAAATTCACCACATTCTGAAAAAGTGTGGTATTACTCTATTTTTTGGACATGTCTGCTTGTCTTCTTCTGAAAGATGTAAAATATTTGGCAACAGGATTTTCGAATCCTGGTCAGGTAACATTATATAGATAAGGAGGTTAATGTTGGATAGAAAATGAAAAAAAATCCTGCTTCTCCAGTGATTTATAAACATCTGCTCCTTGTATTTGCCATCTTGTTGCTTACTGCTTAAGTAGGTACCTATTCAATTAATGCACCATGTGAAAAGTTTTAGAAACATTAATATATGTTAATATTATATTGGACTAGTTTACCTGAAATCTCTGTTCCTCTTTTCTCCCTGAATGTTTGACTTTGTTCTTCATTTATGTAGAAAGCTTGGAGGCTGGAATATATATGTTCTGGCAACTATGGTGTCAATACACACTGTGTGGTATTTCAAGCAAGAAATAACCCCACTTCCTATTCTTTTGTTGCTATGTACAAGGTACAATGCTCAAATTTACTGCATTTGTGCATAAATAAATACTCTCTTACATAGGGTATCAGTCAATTTACACACAAAGTACATAACTTTCCAGAATACTAAAGTATTCCCTCAGGAATAAATCTGAATTGAATTATAAACATCACATAGTCAATTTACTAATCACTCCAGCTATCCAGGTGGCTGTACATGTTACGTGAGTCCTCTATATGTTACATGAGCAATGCTACTTTTTCCACTTTTACTCATGTCCATGATCAACACTCATGCACAAGTGCCCCCTCAATAGTGATTAATAGTAACTGTTCTAAGGATTGTCTCACGGTGGAGCAGTTCATGGAGAACTGTCTGCTGTGGAAGGGACCCCACAGAGAAGCAGGGGAAGGACTCCTCTCCCTGAGCAGTTGCAGAAACAATATGTGATGAACTGACCATAACCCCCATTCCCTGTCTCCCTGAGCCACTGTGAGGGAGGAGGCAGAGCTAAGCAGGAGGAAAGAGTGAGGGGTTTTAAGATTTGCTCTGCTTCTCATTATCCTGCTCTGATTTTGATTGGTCATAAGGTCACCTAATTTTCCCAAGTCGAATCTGCTTTGCCCACTATGATAATCGATGAATGATCTCTGGCTGCCCTTATCTCAACTCATGAGCCTTTAGTTATATTTTGTCTCCCCTGTCTAGATGTGTAGCAGAGTGACAGTGGCTTTACTGGGTACATGACATCCAGCCAGGGTCAGCCCAACACACACCTCTACCTTTTGCTCTCTTCCTGAATATTATTGTATTGATAGTATTGATGATCAAGCACTAGTATTTTCTATAACTTTCAGCTTCACATTTAGAGTCAGAACTTTGCAACTCACCAATAAGAAAGCAGAAACAGAAACTGTTGGTTTCTGAGAAGAGAAATTGGTGCTTCAGCCAGACAATATTCAGCCTTTTCATCAGTTACTCTAGCAAGTGTTTCCTCTGCCAGCCTGTACTTTACAGCTTTCCTTTGGATTTCTGCATATATCCTGAGCTGTAGCAAAAGTATGTGTGAAGTGTGGGAACACAGTCCATGGGCATTTATGTGGTTAACTGACAAAAGAAAAGAGCCAAGCCATAGCTGCTTTTCACAGTGCTCTGCCCAAATTTCCAAGCTAGCTGCAGTGTTAAGAATCAAGGCTTTCACATTTAACTCTACTTTTCATAGACTTGGAGTATCATCCATCCTGTCAAAGACAGCAACTTGTATTTTTTCACTGAATTTAATTATTCTGACTATATAACTTGACAAAATGCCAATATTCTGCTCAAATTTGGCTGCAGACAGTGCAATTACTTTTGTAAAGGAATTACACACTGAACTCCCTTCATTTTAGTACAAAGATGCGCACATGCTGTGCACATGAGGTGAAAGTCTGACACGTTGGAGCAAATCTGGAAGGACTCATTCAATATGAAGATGAGTATTAACTTCCTGTCTGTCCCAGACCCTTTAAGACTTTTCCATGAAGCAGAACAATAGTTCTCAGAGACAGAATCTCATAAGAACCAAGTTCTCTCATGCTGCTCATGAAAATACTTTTCTCTATCAACCAATAAAACAGAGGTCTATTTTTACTTAGTGGAAGGATAAAAAAGATACTTTCTTGACTTCTTTTAGCTGTAAAACTCACACACACAATTCAGCTGTAAAGTGTGCTGGTGATGATTATTTCAGAACATATAGCCCCCAGGATGGTAAAACAATGCCATTTTTTGAAACCCATTTCCAGTGACATTCTCCGATATCGACACTTCTTTTGCTTCTTTTTTTCCTTTTTTTAAAATTGAAACTAATAACTAAATCTGAATGGTAAGATGTTAAGTATGATAGAAAGAGATTTATGGAGTGAGACAAAGTCTGAAGACTTCTTTAAAGTGGCTACCTGTGACTACCTGACTATCATGCAGGCAGCCTGAGGGAAATTAATAGATTCAGAGTGAAATTCCACAACATAGGTCTCAAGCGTATTGCTTTTAATCCTAACAAGCATTTACTTCTGCAAACCTAAAATGCTTGCTATGCAGAATGATAAAACCCTGGATGTTTTATTTATACTGATATTTGGCAGTGGATATGAAAGGCTGTTATGCATATACTGGAGCATGAGTTAACATTCCATATGTGCCTCAGTTTCCATGTGAGCCTGAGCACAAGGGTTTCTGGATGGCTGCTAATCAGTGAGCTTGGCAGATGATGGATGTGAGAACAAGCTTGTGAAACAGCAGAGATATGCAAGGCACCAACTCCTTAATGTACCAAGATTAAAACACATTTTTGAGACTGATTGAGTTTTAATTAAAACAAATATGCAAACTTGGTTCTAGAATTAGTGATGGAGTGGGGTAGAATGTCCAGAGAAGCGTATTTTAGATTGGTTCACTTAACTTTGCAAGACAAAAGCTGAGTGCTCTTCATAGACATACTGCCTGATGTGTCTTATGTAATACCAGGGAAGAAAAGAACTACTGAAGTTATACGAGAATAATATTAACAGCAGAGGAAAATTTTAAAAGCCATAATTTTCTGTGCATAACTTCAGGTAATCAGAAGAAAGTTTCTTACCATTTACAGTAGCAAGGGTATGGAACAGTCCTCCAATCGGAGTTGTGCCAGGAAAAAAACCACCTTAATTGGTTTAAAGGCTCATAAAGTGATCAACTTAGGAGGAGGAATTACAAAAGTGTGTTGCTTACAATAGCCTGGTTTCAGCCTCCTGCCCCTGTTACAGCTCTGGGCTCCTTTGGGAGTGTATTAGCAAGGATCAGAAGCATTTGAAACGCCTTTGTGGTGTATGTGGCCAAACCTTCCCCATGAGAATCAGAGAGGGCTGGCATATATCTTCTCATATTTGATTGCCTGCCTCAGAAACCACAGAATAAAATGTGGCAGCCTTGAACCCAGTTCTGTTTGTTTTCAGAGTAATTATCGCTGTTGGCAACTCTGACAGGAGAAGGAATGACTCAGAGTGAATCAATATGTCCACAAGCAAAAGCAGAATGTTCACAGCCTAAACAGGACACAACCACAGTTGCATAAGCACAGCTCTACTACAGTCAGAATAGAGCAGCCTATTACACATGATACAAACCAGAGATCAAATTTGCCTGCCATTAATACGTCTGGTGCACACCAAACCTTAAATACTATTGTATTAAAAAGCTTAACAAATAACTACCTATTGCTCTGGTCTGAGTGGATGTAGCCTGCAAGCACAGTTTTGTACTGAAACAAATCAGGATTTGCAAATCTCAGAATTTAAGAAAAAACCCACCCCAGGACCAGAAATAAAGTTCACATAACTGTGGCCATGAGTTGTGAATATAATACAGCCTAATCTAAATTATTGGTCCTTGCACTTGGAGCAGTCTGCAATAATCTACTGCTTAATGTAAAACAGCTTTCATCTTGGGACTCTCTGATCCAATGGAGTTTCCTGCACTGTGGCTCAGTTCAACCAGGGGAAAAAAGCATCTGTCTCAGAATAACAGAGGATATAGCTTGTGGGAATAGTATTCTAATGCAAAGAGGAAAATTTGAATTGGAACTCTTCCAGATTCAGGATGATCTGACACGAGGTCATCTTTCTGGTCTAGCCCCTTGGCTATGAAAAGAAGGGTTATCATCTGCTACAAGACACATGCAAGTAGCTGAAGATGGCTAAAAACTGAGATAGACCTGGGCTATTGGAGCATGGATGTGTCTGCAAAGACCTTAAAGTCAAAAATAATGTGCAATGGCCTTGACGGACTGAGCAAGTTGTCAGAAAATAATAGTTAAAAGTTTAAATAGAATTTATGTTTCTAGTTCCACTTCAGATCAGCTCTCCTATCCCTGTGTTTTATTATGTAACTCTTATGAGCCCTGTGGCACTCATTAAAAATATAAGATGTCTGGTCTGCCCTGAATTTGCTGCAGGTCTTTGTTAGCTGCTACATTCTAGAATGCTCTTTACCATCCTTGGCAAGATAAGCAAGTCTGGGATAGCAGAGCTATGTTTAAAATTACTGTTAAAGCTATTTAGCCTTTTAGCCCATAGAAAGCAAAAGAAATTTACAGTGACCTACTCCCTCTAAGATGGCACACATCAAATATTTACTAAGTAAAGCACAATATTAATGACAGGCCATTTTCAGAGCTACTGCTTAACAGTTAACATGCAGTGGTGGGTGCATAATTTGTCAAATTGAAGGTTTAAATATCTTCATATCTACTAATTCCTCATTGAGAGTTAAAATAAGATAATGCTTCTATTTTGGTCTTTGTTTGTTGGTTTGTTTTGTCAAACAGATTCTAGGACACTAACTGCTTGCAAACAAGGACAAAGTCACGTCCAAATGAAATGTTGAATTAATGGTCACCAGGTAGTTGCCATAAAATCTCTACTGATAGGAGAGCTCACATTGCTGCAATTTTGTTTTTTCAAAACCACATGTATTTGCAGTGATTCAAAATTTAAAAAAAACCACTTTTACAGTGCTAATACCTGCCTGAAACCTTGTGGTGCCGCTTTTCACAGATTCATTTCCTGAAGATGCTGTGAAAGATCGGAAAACTGTTCTGCCACCAAATCAATCCAAAGAATTTATGCTGACTTTTAGTATGAAGAATCCTTCATACTTAAAGTCAGCATAGTGTACTAGCTGCAAGAGGTCATGATTACCACACATTCCTTGCTGATCTTTTTGAGTAAAGTTTGAGTTTATTCAAATTCTTGCTGGAACATGGAAGAACTGTTTTTTCTAAGTGCCTGAGACTTTAAATTACAAAGAGTTTGGACTCAAAAGCTTGTATGCAAACCTTTTCTTCATTTAGGTTTTTGCATACAAATATGTGTGCACACATACTGGTGTCCTGCCAGTAGGCTGTTTTGTTCAAATGATACACAAAATACTTGGTTATACACCAGATAAGTTTCTGGTTATAAACAAGGTAAGTATCTTAGAACATAAGAGTGCTGGATTTGGCTGGGATAGAGTTAATTTTCCTCACAGTGGCTGGTACGGGGCTGTGATGTGGATTTGTGCTGAACACAATGATGATAATATAGAGATGTTCTTGCTTTTGCTGAGCAGAACTTGCGTAGAACCAGGGCCTTTTCTCCTTCTTGTACTTCCACACTGGCAAGGGGGCTGGGGTTGCTTAGGAGCCTGGAAGGAGACACAGCCAGGACAGGTGACCCAAACTGACCATATGACATCATGCTCAATATATAAAGTGGGGGGGAAGAAGGAGGAAGTAGATGGACACTTGCAGTGATGGTGTTTGTCTTCCCAAGCCACCATCACACAGGATGGGGCCCTGCTCTCCCTGGAGGTGGCTGAACAGCTGCCAGCCCATGAAGCAGTGAATTAATTCCTCATTTTCTTTTCCTTGCATGAGTGGATTTTGCTTTCCTTATTAAATTGCCTCTGTATCTCTACCCATGAGTTCTCCCAGTATGTGTATCCTAGTAAGGTTTTGTGGATCTGGAGGTTAGCCCCCAGCATCTGCAGACCCACTAAGGTACTTCTGACATATCCAGAAACAGAACTTCAGGTGCAGCAAGAAATTCAGTATCAAAGCATCCAGGTCTCAGAATTCACAGATTTCTCAGAGGCTTGGCAGGAGCTGAGCACTGAACAACACAAAAGTGAAAAGTATTTTAGGTACTTAAGCCACAATCTGGTCACTAATATCCCCAGCTCTTCCTTTTTTCCCCCTTTCCTTTCCTTT